>OY757017.1:19308094-19722094 GCA_963580285.1 Lucinisca nassula
CCGATAAATGCGGGTGTACCTGCAAATTTACGGGTACACCCGCATTCGAAATAGGGGTGTACCCGCAAATTTAGGGGTGTACCCGCAAATTTACGGGTATACCCGTATATCTAAAATGCGGGTAGACCGGTATTGGTCATTTTGACCCTTTTGGTACACCATATGAATCACAGGTGGTCAGGTCAGCATGCAGAGCATGCTTATTTACCGCTATCTATCAAGTAGCCGATTAAATTAACACCCTAAGATGTCTCGCCGGCGACTTTGAACATTAATCAGAATGACTAGCAGCCCAGTAACTGGGACAGACTGATTAGCTTTCACAGATGCGCTTGCTGATCTGAGTCTTCACTGGTCGCACGTTTTATTTTATTTTTGCTGAGCGCTGAATTTCTCGCCTTTTACCAATTGCATGCAGTTGCTACAACTAGTGGAGATTTTCCCTCGCCTTTGAACGCGTAGCACTTAAGGCCGCATGGGCTGCATGATGCTTCCACGCAGAGCTGAATCCGTCCCGCACACTAGTACTAGGAGTGTAACGATGCATCGGACCATCGATGCATTGCGATAGGCACTGGGCCGATAGTACTGCATCGATGGTAAAGTTAAACATCGATGACTATCGCCGATAGTGTTTTGAACTATCGATAGTTTCGATAGTTTTCTATATCACAAGTTTTTCAGATAATTCCCGGAGTTGTTTTCATTCTTATATAATTCATATTCTTTATTCCTACCTACGTCTTGTACCCGGTCAAGCGTCAAACTGTACATTGTCCTAATTATAATCCAATTCTCCTGTGTGTCAGTGGGCGACAACGGCTGCTTGCCGCCAGATAAAGGCAATAAAATTAGCCGACTCGTGATTTGGCGGTCGTGATTTGGCGGTAGCCTGCAGGTACACTGTGTTTATGCATTTATCTTGCTACACATTATCCACCCGATGTTGGTATAAGGTCAGACCGCTGAATATTCCTTCATTGAACTGGTAAATTTACAACTTTCTGAAGCATATATCAACAGCACTTTGATGATAATTGATTTCGAAATAGTTGACACGGACGACCACGCATATTTTGATTACGCTAATCTGCAAGCTGTCTGTAAGCCAGTGATAAGAAAAGCGATAATTAATGCGTGTTTACACAGTGGTATTGATTATCAAAGGGTGCCGCCCGCATTAATTAGCACATGAAGCATGGAAAGTCCGCACGTGTCACTACCGCTTCAAAAGATGCAAAAAAACGTTCTGGTTGATGTTTTAGTGGATTCTTATTTTGTCAATAACAGACATCAAAGGAAATGAAATACGTGTCGTCCTGCAAAGAACGTTTATTATTTGGGCATCCAGACATGTTTATACAGCCGAGGAATTAATTTTGAATCTTGGACACCGTGTAAGGGAATACCGCACTAGAAAACAATTAAAGAAATTAAAAACATGGTACGATTTTCTGTTTATTTGCATGTATTGCTAAAATATTTAAAAGATTTTACCAAACAACAAAAGAAAAATACAAATGATGTTGGGAAAAAAACCATTACACAATGAAAATGATGGATAAGTTGGCAGATGCAAGAATGTCGGGATGACATTGTAAGGCATGTTCGGCACGTTACTGGTGACGTTATCGGTCGACCGGGGCCGATTTGGATAAAAAAATTCTTTAGCCCTGATTTCAAAGGTGTTCCGTTTTACAAGCGCATGCGATCGATTGTGTACCGAAACACTGATTTTCGGTCTTAAGATTCAAATCAAACTTCCCAAAACACAGGTTCTGGTGTATTGATTCGTTTGACGTGTCATCGGTAACAATTCTGATTCTGAATCGTATGCATTGCTGACACAGGTTTTCAGCTATCTACTATTTATATTAATGAAGCGTATTTCTTTCGTAAAAGGTAAAACATATTTTCTCAACAGCTAAACGGTTGTGGATAGAGGTGGATAGAAAACAGCGCCCTGCACAATTTCCGATTTATACCCGGAAGCTCGATCCGTGTCACCAACAACAGCATACAGATGTGTTTACACAAATTAAAGTGTTCGACTTTTCCCCGCCAAGCGTCTGCTATTTTGGCACCAAAATATAGCCATGTACGAGGCAGTAGAATAGTCTGTTTTTATTAATATGCATACATCTATCGATAGATGAAGCTAATCGTCTTAGGAGCGATTTGATTGTGGATTAAATTTTATGATTGAAGGATAAATGCAAATTATAGACATAACTTTATCTTATTTTCACACCTTGTCACGCGGAACATTATAGGTTTATCGGTAGCGCCGGAGGCTTGTGTTTACAGTGTAATTATAGAAGAGACTGCATATCCGGCGTTTATTACACGATTCGGTTAACTAACATGGCCGGTTTGGTTGGACCCAAAGTTCAGTGTTATAACGAGGTTGAGGTGCATTTAGACACTTTGTCATGTCTGAAGTGTTTTTGAAGACAAGCAAAGATTTCATTGCCTTCGTGAAGAGCTTACATTTATTTTGATTAAGAAACTGATTTCACATTCTCACTGTGAATTGATACATTTTAGTTGGCTACTTCTTTTAAAATGAGTGAGTGAGTTTTAGTTTTACGTCCCACCAACAGCTAAGGTCATACGGAGACGGGACCTCGGTTTAAAGACTCATCCGAAAGTCTGGAGAAGCCCGGGATCGATCCTGCAATCCCTGGTTTACAAGGCGAGTAGCGTAACCACTGCACCACGGCTCTTCTTGAAGGATAAACACTTAAAGGAAAAAAGATGCTCCTGGGGAGCTGTTTCCTCTTCATGAAGGGCAGCCAGAAAAGCAAACAGGAGTTTACAAAAGGTGTCCCTCTTGTGTAAATTATCTTGTTTATTTCTTGTATGCAGATAAAGCATACAGAAAACAGTCTGAAGGATTAAATAGTTTTTATTTCCTTCTCAAACAAGAAAATTTGTTTCAGGCAATAGTATCGCAATAGTATTGCAATAGTAGTCAGCAATAGTAATAGTATCGCAATGGTTCTTCCTGCAATATCAATACTATCGCAATAGTCATTTTTTGACTATCGTTACATCCCTAACTAGTACTGGTAAACCGCTTGGAGGATCTAAGCCTGTCCAGGAACCGCGGTGCGAGGCGGACCGTCCATGCTAATAAACCCTATTGGTTTCATTGGGCGACAGGGCTTGAGATGTCATTTCATCTCAATGCCGGGTAAAAGTCCCACAAAATTGGAAGCAACGTCTCCAAAATGACCTTTACAGTGTTGACGGGGACGTTAAACCTCAAATCAAACAAACAAACACTTAAGGCCGCTGCAGACACAAAACATGGGTTTGAAAACGTTTTGATGACAGTATGATCTGTGCGACGGCTGAAGACTCCGACCAGCCTGCACAGTCTGATCAAAACGAGCCTTCAATAGCGTCTGGGAAATTCCAAAAACACATGCGAAGAATACGACCACATTGGCTGGATTTACATTCTTTAGAAGAAAAACTAATTTTTCATTTTGCTGTCCGCCAGCTTATTAACATGAAAATGTATATCGGTATGTTACCATGATAGAATATGTGTTTAACGTCTTTTACATATGGCCATTGCCACGTCTGAAATTAATATAAGTGCACTTAGCAGCCATCCTGTGATGACAGAAGAAGATACGACCCTAGTTTTGAATTTAGGAGTACCGATACTCTCAAAGAATCACATGATACGCCTATAGTCTTTGGTTGAAGGAGTAACAGTACTCCTCGGGCAAAAGCTTATCAATAACACTGTATAACTTAGACAATCTTCTGAGAAAAAGATTTTCAAAGATTATAAAAGTCTATGTAAAACCAAAGGGCCCTCGGGTGGGGGCATTTGTGGCCCAAGGGCTATAATTTGAACAATCTTGGTAAAGGTCCACTAGATAAAGCTCCATACCAAATATCAAAGACATGGGCCTTGCAGTCTCAGAGAAGAAGATTTTTAAAGATTTCCCCTATATAAGTCTATGTAAAACCAAAGGGCCCCGAGGTGGGGGCATATTTGGTCTCAGGGTTATAATTTGAACAATCTTGGTAAAGGTCAACTAGATGTAGCTTCACACCAAATATCAAAGACCTAGTAGGCCTTGTGGTTTCAGAGAAGATGATTTTTAAAGATTTCCCTTTATAAGTCTATGTAAAATCTAAGGGTCTCGGGGTGGGGCATTTGTGGCCCCAGGGCTATAATTTGAACAATCTTGATAGAGATCCACTGATGAAATTTCACACCAAATATCAAAGACCTATGCCTTGTGGTTTCACAAAAGAAGATTTTTTTTAAGATTTTCACTATATAAGTCTATTTAAAACCAGGGGGCCCGAGGCGGGGACATATTTGGTCTCAGGGCTATAATTTGAACAATCTTGGTAAAGGTCGACTTGATGTAGCTTCACACCAAATATCAAAGACCTAGGCCTTGTGGTTTCAGAGAAGATGATTTTTAAAGATTTCCCTTTATAAGTCTATGTAAAAGCAAAGGGCCCCTGAGAGGGGGGCATTTTTGGCACCAGCACTATAATTTGGACAATCTTGGTAGGGATCCACTAGATGAAGAGTCATACCAAATTTCAAAGACCTGGGCATTGCGGTTTCAGAGAAGAAGATTTTTAAATATTTTCCCAATAAAAGTCTATGTAAAACCAAAGGGCCTAAGGCGAGGCATATTTGTTCTCAGGCTATAATTTGAACAATCTTGGTAAAGGTCCACTAGATGTAGCTTCACACCAAATAGCAAAGACCTAGGCCTTGTGGTTTCAGAGAAGATGATTTTTAAAGATTTCCCTTTATAAGTCTATGTAAAACTAAAGGGCCCTTGAGCGGGGGCATTTTTACCCCAGCACTACAATTTGAACAATCTTGGTAGGGGTCCACTAGATGAAGCTTCATACCAAATATCAAAGACGCCTTGCGGTTTCAGAAGAAGATTTTTAAAGATTTTCCCTATATATATAAGCCCATGTAAAGCCAAAGGGTCACGGGGCTGGGGCATTTTTGGCCCAGGACTATAATTTGAACAATCTTGGTAGGGGTCCACTAGATGAAGGTTCATACCAAATATCAAAGACCTGGGCCTTGCAGTTTCAGAAGAAGATTTTTAAAGGTTGTCCCTATATTATCCTTTGTAAAACCAAAGGGCCCGGGGGCTGGGGCATTTGTGGCCCCAGCACTTTAATTTGAACAATCTTGGTAGGGGTCAACCAGATGCAGCTTCATACCAAATATCAAAGACATGGGCCTTGCGGTTTCAGAGAAGATTTTTAAAGATTTTCCCTATATAAGCCCATGTAAAAACCAAAGGGCCCTGGGGCAGGGGCATTTTTGGCCGCAGCACTATAATTTGAACAATCTTGGTAGGGGTCCACTAGATGAAGCTTCATACCAAATATCAAAGACCTAGGCCTTGTGGTTTCAGAGAAGAAAATTTTTTAAGTTTCTGGTGAAAAAAAAAGATTTTTGGCTCCTGTGACCTAGATGTGCAATGGACCGGAACCATTTGAACAACTTTGAAAGGGGACCACCTAAGGATCATTCATGTGAAATTTGATCAAAATCTGATCAGTGGTTTAGGAAGAGATGTCGCTTGAAGAAGAAGTTTACGCACACACGCATGCAGGGACGGACACACGGACGGACGAAAAGTGATCCCAAAAGCTCACCCTGTCACTAATTTAAGCAAAACCAGCAAAAGTTTTCACCTCATCTCCATCAAATTACTATGTTTGCTGTATCGTAATTGTATCGTCAAACTGCTTCACGATATGCGTATCGTCAGCAGATATTGCAATTACAATACCCAACAACTCAGTGAAAACTCTGATTAATGATCAGCTTGATATGAGTGAAACAATCTTGAAAGGACTGTAAAACCAAACAAAAAAAAAATAACACCTGAGTACCAAAAAACCCCCATTCGTTTAGGACTAAGCCTGCCCAGGCAAAGTGGTGTGAGTCAGACACTCCAATGGGTACCGTATTCGCTCTAATTACCGCACCGTGCCCTTATTTTTTTTCAAAATCATGTCAAAAAGTCATGGTGAAAAATCTGTCTAATTAGCGCACACTTGATACTAAAACAGTAGCTTCTGAGATGATGCATACTGATATATAATGGGATGGAAAAGGATACTTAAGCATTGCCTTCACTGTTGAAGTAATAACGGTAAGTTTTTATAGACTTACTGTGAGAGCTTCAAGGGGAGGTTACTGTAAAGTGTGTGCTTATGCATTTCCTTTTCAAAAATAGCTTTGGTGTGCGCTTATAGGAGCATGTGCGGTAATTAGGGCGAATACGGTAATTCCTTCTTGGTTTCATTATGCCACTGGGCCAGAGATGTAATTTCATCTCAGTGTCGGGTAAAAGGCCCACAAAATTGGAAGTAACGTCTCCAAAATAACCGAAATAGTGTCAATGGGAAAGCTTAACATTTATTCAAACAAAACAAACATAGACAGATAGATGGCAGTGGCTAGCCATCCGGTACTGGACGACCAGTCTTAGAAAGGGTCTACCCGTCGAAGACTGGACGACCAGTCAAGGAGCCTGCTCTTCCGGTACCAGAGAGCTAGCCAACCCATGTAGGAATGGCTCGCCGTCCGGTAGTGAATTTATGTCTCTCATATTCCATAGGGTATGCAGTGAAATTGCATTCCAAATATTATTACCCACTTTATGATGTAATGAAAATATTTTCTCATTTACTCTAACTGTATTCTTATCACCTACCAGTTTGTCGCCATTTTTTTTTCACTTAATTTAGAACTGTCAAGGACATAACTATAATTGACCCTGATGCAGTAGTTTGTTGTACAAAAGCTTTGTTCAGGCACGGTGTCACAGTTGAAATTATTATTATTATTTTATTCTTTTATTGTCAATGTTATTATTTCTATCTGTATAATGTAATCATAATTTTCATTGTTAAAATCTGAAAATGTATGTGCGATGTTGACCTTGTTATTAAATAGTGATAGATCATTCAACATGTTCAAATTAAATTTGTTGTCAAGCATATTTATTTAACCTATCAGTTCAACAGATACATAGAAATATTAATTGGGGGCAATTATCTTGTTTATAATAGCAGGGCACACATATAGGGAATGACTCTTTCAATGTATCCGAAACATGATGAGACGAGCAGTTACCGTAATGATCCTATGTATTGGGAGAGATAGGCTTCAGCAAACAATGCAGTCCCAGATCAGACTGCTTCTGACACAGGGCCTACACTGTTTGCTATTCCATCTGCACCTTTTGGACTCATTGCTGGATTGCAAAACAAATTTGTTAAAATCTTAGGAGTACAACTGCAAGTCATCAAGATCCGTATTGTTTTTAGGATTTTTCATCATCATCAACGGATTTTTGATTAACGTGCAGGTACAGGGGCAACGTCCACATAAATGGCCCCCTTCCAGGTAGCTGGCTTTGCACGCTGGCAGATCTTACACCAGATCTCCAGGCCTGTCTATAATAAGGATCGATAGCAGGGAACTTCCATTCTCTTCAATCTCTTTCTGTCTGTCTTAGACACATGATGCGTGCGCATCGGCAAATAAGGGGGCCGGTTGACCGGCCCCAAGGGTATATAAACAGCGCAAATCTCGGAACACCAACATTGTGAACATCCCTCTGAAGAAATCCATATTATTGGAAGAAACTAGTCAGGAATTTGCAAAATAAAACCTTCACAATGAACCATTATGAGCATTACCTAGGAGCAACTGGCACGAATCGTCAGCCATTCACTTCTTACATTTAAATTTTTAAAGGTGTCACCATTATTATTCTATGTAAAACCAGTGGGTTTCAGGGCTTTCTGGTTTCATACATTTTAAAGTATTTTTCCCAAATGTGGATTGATATTTACTGATGATGACAGTGATGGTGGCTGATCACAGTAGCTCCCTCCAGAGCCTTTGGCTCAAGTGAGCCAAAATAATATACAACTAGGGTGAAGTCTCCCCTGCCCATCACCCTCCCCACACACACACAATCAAGTGGCCCATGGGCCACTATGCTCACCTGATATCAGTTGGGCACTGCCCACTGGCAGCCATGTATTTTAAAAAAAATTTGTACCAAATGGACTCTTCCTCCTTACATATGGCAGGAGTCCATTTTGAAATTGAGGTTGTGTTATCTTTAAAATTTATTCGGAAAATAGCTGAACTTTTGCAAATAGTCAAGGCCCTGATCAGACGCCATGTTCTGCAGCGTCTGCAGGGATACAGACTAAGTATTTTGCTTTAGGCGCCCAGACTGCCATAAATCCTAATTTTGCATTAAGTTAATAGGCATTTTAATCCAAAACTTAGGTTCCTAGGCAAAAATTTAGGTGCCGTGGGCAACTGGGCACCAGTTAGTCTGTATCCTTGGTCTGATCTTGGCCTATACTGTTTGCTAGGGAATCGGTTTTGGGGTTCTGGTACAAAATGGGTTAACATGATATGATTTTAATCCACTGATTATAAAGTCTCCCCAACAAACCCCCATTCCAAAATGAGCACCCACATGCACCCTGTATCTGAAATATTAGGCATTTTATGAAGTGTAAAAGGTGGAGCATGGACTGGTTACTATCACTGAACGCATCATATCATAAGGAACAAGAATATTTATGGATTAAGGACGGGATCTGTACAATTCCTAAGAGGCCTTTTAAGCAGTAGAGGGGCTGGGGCTTGGGGATTTTGGGTGCTCGCGAGCACTCACATCTATGTTTGAAGCAGAGATAAGAAAAATAATATACATCTTTAGCAGTAGCCCCCGCCCATAGGGGCTTGAAGAAATATATGGGCTGCATGATGCTTCCACGCAGAGCTGAATCCGGCCCGCACACTAGTACTGGTAAACCGATTAGAGGATCTAAGCCTGCCTAGGAATCGCGGTGCATGGCGGACCGTCCATGCTAATAAACCCTTTGGGTTTCATTGGGCGACAGGGCTTGATATGTCATTTCATCTCAATGTCGGGTAAAAGTCCCACAAAATTGGAAGCAACGTCTCCAAAGTGACCTTTACAGTGTTGACGGGGAGGTTAAACATCAAATCAAACAAATCTACTTCAAAAAAGACCGTAATATTGCAGATACAGAGTCCACATGGGTGCTAATTTGGGTATGGGGGTTTGTTTGTGAGACATTATAATTGGTAGATTCAAATACATGGCTGCCACATGAGCTCTGATCAGCACTGTAGCCTATGGGCCTCTTATTTTCATAGTATCAGGGTGCATGTGCATTAGATATAACGTTAGAGCATTTCTTGTAACTTCTTCCACGTTATGAACTAGTGCCATTTCCTGACCTCAGATTTATAGACACTTGGTACCTACATGTACCCCTTGTTTGCAGAATTTGTTTATGTAACATATTAGAATATGCATGTGCTTTTGATAACATTACTATATTTATTTCTTATACCTGAAAAAAACATTACTTTTTTTTTGAGGGGGGGGGGGGTGACTTCGCCCAAGTTGGATTTTATTTTGGCTCACTGGGCTCACTGCTTGAGGCGAAGGCTCTGAGGGGGAGCTATTGTGATCGGCCACCACATTGTCATCATCAGTAAATATCAGTCCATAGACACGTTTTTTGTCTGATCAAAATTGCTTCAAGGAATCTGACAGAGGTCCACCCAAGGAACATTCATGCAAAGTAAGAATGAAATCCATTAAGTTGAGCGGTTTTGGAGAAGGTTTTTAAAACTTTTCCCCATATAAGTCTTTGAAAGCTAATGAGCCATGGGGCATGGCCATGGCAGTCATGTGGGGCATGGCCATGGTGGCAATGTTTTTGGTCTGATCTGAATTTCTTCAAGGAATCTGACAGAGGTCCACCCAAGGAACATTCATGCAAAATAAGAATAAAATCCATTGAGTGGTTTTGGAGGAGAAGATTTTTAAATATTTTTTTTTTTGGTTTCGATGCCATTTTGTTCTGCATGTAACAAAATTCTTTGAAGGAATTCAGAAGAGGACTATGTGAGAAACATTCCTGTGAAGTTTGGTTACAATTGACCAAGTAGTTAAGGAGGAAATGTTTAAAGAAAAAAGTTAACGCACGGATGCACAACCGCACAGACGCATAACAGACACAGGGCCATAACATATAACATAAGACCCGCCGGTCTTTGGCCAGTGGAGCTAAAAAATGAACAGATTTATGTTTTTATTTCTTTATTTATTTATTTTTTCCTTTCCTCGGTCGGATTCGGTATGTCTCCCTTTTCAACTAAGCCATTTTAACCCTCAGGGATCTGGAGAAATGTTGACACTGTAGTATAATTAGGTCTAATAAATCAATCTCCCTCAGTATTTTGAATTTATTTTGAAACATCAAGTCATATTTAGAGTTTGTGTTGAAAACATCAGTTCTATCACCAGTGTGATGGGCAAGTGAAATTTCTGATGTTTTGAATTTTAGAATGACAATTTGTAGGTGGACCTCTATAGATATGTGATAGTCAGCAAAATTGGAGGAGATTAATTCAGATACAGGAAGGTACTGTCCGTCGAGGAATAGTTGACAGTGACGTCACGACTTGTTTTTGTTCTGAACAATGCAAAGCTTATGGGGCTAACGGTAAAATAGGTCAAATAGTCAGCTACGTCACTGCCAGCTATTTGTTGGCGAACTCTACTTTTAAATAAATAAATAAATAAATAAATAAATAAATAAATAAATAAATAAACAAGAACTTTTGAAGAAGAGAAGACTTTTTCAACATTACACTACATGTTATATATTGAAAATAAACCCCGCCCACTGCAGCCATGTTTTTAGTCGGATCAAAATTTCTTCAAGGAATCTGACAGAGGTCCACCCAAGGAACATGCATGCCAAATAACTATGAAATAAAACAAGAACTTTTGCAGAAAATATTTTCAGCATTACACTATATGTTATATAGTGAAAATAAGCCTCGTCCATGGCGGCCATGTTTTTTTGTAAGATCAAATTTTTTTCAAGGAATCTGACAACAGTCCACCCAAGGACAATTCATGCAAATTACAATGAAATCCCACAAGTACTTTTGCAGAAGAAGATTTTTTAGCATTACATTATATGTTAAATAGTGAAAATAAGCCCCGCCCATGGCGGACATGTTTTTTGTCGGATCAAAATTTCTTCAAGGAATCTTAAAGAGGTCCACCCAAGGAACATTCATGCAAAATTAAAACAAGGCATCGCATGTGATACAAATCCCCTCGCACTAGACAACTTCGTGTGTGGAAAACACTGAAATGGCAAAAGTCCAACTTGCTTGAGATATTATCATATGCAACATTTGTGTAAAGTTTGTTTAAAAATCCTCCAATAAATGTACATTCTAGAGTGATGAAGTTTCTCTAAATATAGCCATAGTGACCTTGACTTGAGGCCATGACCACGAAAGTAGATCTTGCTCAAGATATTATCATAAGCATCTTTTGTGTGAAGTTATATTAAAATATGTTAATAAATGTAGACGGTAGAGCAATGACAAAGTTTTTCTAAAGATAGCCACAGTGACCTTGACTTTGAGGTCATGACCTTTAAAGTCGAAGTAAGTCAAGATATTATCATAAGAAACATTTGTGTGAAGTTCTATTACAATCCATCATTAAATGTAGGCCCTAGAGCGAAGACAAAGTTTTTATAAAAATAGCCACAGTGACCTTGACCTTGAAAGTCTAAATAGCTCGAGATATTGTCATAAGGAACATTTGTGTGAAGTTATATTGAAATTGGTGAAGAAATGTAAGCGCTAGAGCCATGACAAAGTTTTTCTAAAAATAGCCACAGTGACCTTGACCTTGAAAGTGGAACTCACTTGAGATATTGTTATAAGGAACATTTGTGTGAAGTAATATTGAAATTGGTGAAAAAATGTAACCGCTAGAGCAATGACAAAGTTTTTCTAAAAATAGCCACAGTGACCTTGACCTTGAAAGTCAAACTCGTTCGAGGTATTGTCATAAGCAACATTTGTGTGAAGTTATATTGAAATCAGTGAAGAAATGTAGGCGCTAGAGCGATGACAAAGTTTTCTAAAAATAGCCATAGTGACCTTGACCTTGAAAGTCGAAATGGCGAGATATTGTCATAAGGAACATTTGTGTGAAGTTATATTGAAATCGATGAAGAAATGTAAGCGCTAGAGGGATGACGAAGTTTTTCTAAAAATAGACACAGTGACCTTGACCTTGAAAGGGGAACTCGCTAGAGATATTGTCATAAGGAACATTTGTATGAAGTTATATTGAAATTGGTGAAGAAATGTAAGCACTAGAGCGATGACAAAGTTTTTCTAAAAAATAGCCACAGTGACCTTGACCTTGAGGCCTTGACCTTGATAGTCGAACCCGCTTGAGATATTGTCATAAGGAACATTTGTGTGAAGTTATATTGAAATCAGTGAAGAAATATAGGCGAAGCGATGACAAAGTTTTTTCTAAAAAAAGCCACAGTGACCTTGATCTTGAGGCCATGAGTTGGAAAGTCGAACTCGCTGGAGATATTTTTATAAGGAACATTTGTGTGAAGTTATATTGAAATTGGTGAAGAAATGTAGGCGCTAGAGCGATGAAAAAGTTTTTCTAAAAATAGCCACAGTGACCTTGACCTTGAGGTCATGACCTTGAAAGTCCAACTCGCTCAAGATATTGTCATAAGGAACATTTGTGTGAAGTTATATTGAAATCAGTGAAGAAATGTAGGAGCTAGAGCGATGACAAAGTTTTTCTAAAAATAACCACTGTGACCTTGACCTTGAAGCCATGACCTTGAAAGTGGAACTCGCTCGAGATATTTTTATAAGGATCATTTGTGTGGAGTTATACTGAAATTGGTGAAGAAATGTAAGCGCTAGAGCGATGACAATGTTTTTCTAAAAATAGCCACAGTGACCTTGACCTTGAGGTCATGACCTTGAAAGTCAAACTCACTTGAGATATTTTTATAAGGATCATTTGTTTGAAGTTATATTGAAATTGGGGGAGAAATGTAGGTGCTAGAGCCATGACAAAGTTTTTCAAAAAATAGCCAGAGTGACCTTGAGCTTGAAGTCATGACCTTGAAAGTCGATCTTGCTCCAGATATTGTCGTAAGGAAAGTTCGTGTGAAGTTATATTAAAATCGGTTAAGAAATGTAGGTGCTAGAGCGATGACAAAAGTATGTACGTATGTACGTGGCGCTAGAGTGATGACAACAAGAGGGCCCAGAGGGCCCTGAATCGCTCACCTGAAAATTAGTGTCTCCAGTACATTCTAGGCCCAAGGGCTATAATTTGAACAAACTATGTAATGGTCCACTAGATGAAGCTTCATACCAAATATCAAAGACCTGGGCCTTCTGGTTTCAGACAAGAAGATTTTTAAAGGTTTTCCCTATATAAGCCTATGAAAAACCAGAGGGTCCCGGGGTGGGGGCATTTTTGGCCCAAGGGCTATAATTTGAACAATCTTGAAAGAGGTCCACTGGATGAAGCTTCATACCAAATATCAAAGACCTGGGCCTTCTGGTTTCAGACATGAAGATCTTCAAAGGTTTTCCCTATTTAAGCCTATGAAAAACCAAAGGGTCTCGGGGTGGGGGCATTTTTGGCCCAAGGGCTATAATTTGAACAATCTTGAAAGAGGTCCACTAGATGAAGCTTCACACCAAATACCAAAGATCTGGGCATTGCGGTTTCAGAGAAAAGGATTTTTAAAGATTTTCCCTGTACAAACCTATGTAAAACCAAAGGCCCGCAGGGCGGGGGCATTTTTGGCCCCAAGGCTATAATTTGAACAATCTTAGTAAAGGTCCACCAGGTAAAGCTTCACACCAAATATTAAAGACCTGGGCCTTGTGATTTCAGATAAAGATTTTTTAATGATTTTCCCTATATAAGCCTATGTAAAACCATAGGCCCCCACGGCGGGGGCATTTTGGCCCCCAGGGCTATAATTTGAACAATCTTGAAAGAGGTCCATTAGATGAAGCTTCATGCCAAATATCAAAGATCTGGGCCTTGCGGTTTCAGAGAAGAAGATTTTTAAAGATTTTCCCTGTATAAACCTATGTAAAACCAAAGGCCCCCAGAGCGGGGGCATTTTTGGCCCAAAGGCTATAATTTGAACAATCTTAGTAGAGGTCCACCAGGTAAAGCTTCACACCAAATATTAAAGACCTGGGCCTTGTGTTTTCAGAGAAGAAGTTTTTTTAATGACTTTCCCTATATACCATAGGCTTCGCCCCGGGGGCATTTTGGCCCCCAGGGCTTTAATTTGAACAATTTTGAAAGAGGTCCAATAGATAAAGCTTCATACCAAATATCAAAGAACTGGGCCTTGCCGTTTGAGAGAAGAAGATTTTTAAAGATTTTCCCTGTATAAGCCTATGTAAATCCAAAGGCCCCCGGGGCGGGGGCATTTTTGGCCCCAAGGCTATAATTTGAACAATCTTGAAAGAGGTCCACTAGATGAAGCTTCATACCAAATATCAAAGATCTGGGCCTTGCGGTTTGAGAGAAGAAGATTTTTAAAGATTTTCCCTGTATAAGCCTATGTAAAACCAAAGGCCCCCGGGGCGGGGGCATTTTTGGCCCCAAGGCTATAATTTGAACAATCTTAGTAGAGGTCCACCAGGTAAAGCTTCACACCAAATATTAAAGACCTGGGCCTTGTGGTTTCAGAGAAGAAGATTTTTTAATGATTTTCCCTGTATAAGCCCATGTTAAACCAAAGGCCCCCGGGGCAGGGGCATTTTGGCCCCCAGGGCTATAATTTGAACAATCTTGGTAGAGGTCCACTACCAAATATTGAAGACCTGGGCCTTGCGGTTTCAGAGAAGAAGATTTTCCCTGTATAAGTCTATGTAAAACCAAAGGCCCCCGGGGCGGGGGCATTTTTGGCCCCAAGGCTATAATTTGAACAATCTTAGTAGAGGTCCACCAGGTAAAGCTTCACACCAAATATTAAAGACCTGGACCTTGTGGTTTCAGAGAAGAAGATTTTTTAATGATTTTCCCTATATAAGCCTATGTAAAACCAAAGGCCCCCGGGGCGGGGGCATTTTGGCCCCCAGGGCTATAATTTGAACAATCTTGGTAGAGGTCCACTAGATGAAGCTTCATACCAAATATCGATGACCTGGGCCTTGCGGTTTCAGAGAAGAAGATTTTTAAAATTTTGTTTAAAAAAATCTATTTTTAGCTCCTGTGACCCAGATGTGCAATGGACCGGAACCATTTGAACAATTTTGAAAAAGGGGACCACCTAAGGATCATTGCTGTGAAGTTTGGTCAAAATCCGATCAGCGGTTTAGGAGGAGATGTCATTTGAAGAAAAAGTTTACGCACGCACGCACGCACTGACGACGGACGAAAAGTGATCCCAAAAGCTCACCTTGTCACTACGTGACAGGTGAGCTAAAAAGTACGTATGTACGTGGCGCTAGAGCGATGACAAAAGTACGTACATACGTACGTATGTAAGGGACAAATGCTATATCCCCCCTCACAACTATGTTGTGCGAGGGGATAATGAAATCCAACAGGTGGGTTTGGAGGAGAAGATTTTTAAGGATTTTTATTTTTTTGTGTGGTTTTGTTGCCATGGCAACCAGAGTTCTGGGTGTAACAAAATTCTTTGAAGGAATTTTGAAGAGGACTAAGTAAGGAACATTCCTGTGAAGTTTGGTTACAATTGGCCCAGTAGTTTAGGAGGAGAAGATGTTTTAGCATTACACTATATGTTAAATAGGGAAAATAAGCCCCACCCATGGCGGCCATGTTTTTTGTCGGATCAAAATTTCTTCAAGGAATCTGAAAGAGGTCCACCCAAGGAACATTCATGCAAAATAAAAATGAAATCCAACAGGTGGTTTTGGAGGAGAAGATTTTTAAAGATTTTTAATTTTTTGTGTTGTTTTGTTGCCATGACAACCAGAGTTCTGGGTGTAACATAATTCTTTGAAGGAATTTAGAAGAGGACTAAGTAAGGAACATTCCTGTGAAGTTTGGTTACAATGGGCCCAATAGTTTAGGAGGAGAAGATGTTTTAGCATTACACTATATGTTAAATAGGGAAAATAAGCCCCGCCCATGGCGGCCATGTTTTTTGTCGGATCAAAATTTCTTCAAGGAATCTGAAAGAGGTCCACCCAAGGAACATTCATGCAAAATAAAAATGAAATCCAACAGGTGGTTTTGGAGGAGAAGATTTTTAAAGATCTTTAATTTTTTGTGGTTTTGTTGCCATGGCAACCAGAGTTCTGGGTGTAACAAAATTCTTTGAAGGAATTTAGAAGAGGACTATGTAAGGAACATTCCTGTGAAGTTTGGTTACAATTGGCCCAGTAGTTTAGGAGGAGAAGATGTTTAAAGAAAAAGTTAACGCACGGACGCACGAAGGACACAGGGCCATGACAATAGCCCCGCTGGCTTTCGGCCAGTGGAGCTAAAAAAAAAAACAAATATGTTAGGACTGATATGCTTTAAAATTTGATTAAATGTCAGCAACCAATGTATATAAGGTGCTCCAAGACACCACCTCATCACTAAATGACTTATCTTTGAAATCGCTTTTAACGATTGTTGAAGTAAATTTCAAAATGACTGAATTGTGCATCTCATGTGACAAGGAAGTAAATAGCCGACGCCAGGCCGTTATGTGTGACGTATGTGACCGGTGGCAGCATCGCTTTTGTGGAACAGGTATTTTAATCATTATTTAATATAATGTTTATTTATTCATTTTTTGGATTCTTTATTTATGTGTACTCCTGTGCGATCGGTTTCAACCCTGCGTGGAAGCATCATGCAGCCCAATCTATTCTCCAAGCCCTGATGGGCGAGGGTGATTTGTTTGTTTGATTTGAGTTTACCGTCCCCGTCAACACTGTATAGGTCATTTTGGAGACATTGCTTCCAATTTTGCCTATCTATCTATCTATCTATCTATCTTCTTATACTGAGTCGGTCATATCTGGCCATTACCTCAGTTGATTGGGTGGCTAAATTTAGAATTTAGCTGAAAAAAAAAAAAAAAAAGAGAGGCACTGGATGCGTCCTTAAAACTATTTACAATCTGCATAACAGAGGTATCCTAAAACGCATACCTCTGAGACCCAATCTTACACTGTGCGGGCTTTGAACTCTTCTGCGGACTTGGCATTCACCGCAGAGGAGGGAAGACTATTCCATTGGGGAATAGTTCTAGCAAAAAAACAAGTTCTTCAGGGCATCACTATAGGACTGGTATCTACGATATTGTGAGTCGTTTAATTTTGATGCCCTTGTTTGGGTCGACAGTGTTACAGGGGTCAAGTACCTATCTTTATCAATAGACACTGAATCAGAGTGTATCTTGTAGAAGAAGGTTAAAGAGGACTGCTCACGACGGACCTCCAGGGACGGCCACTCTAGCTCATTAAGCATGTCACCGACGCTACTTCTATTTCGCCATCGCCTACAGGTCCATCGAGCAGCTGTCCTCTGCACCTTCTCCACCTGCTGAGTCTGAGTTTTAACATAGGGGTGCCAAATGGGTGATGCATATTCGAGTTGAGGGCGAACCAATGTTTTATATGCAACATCCTTTGTCTGCCTAGGTGCAAAAGCCAAGTTCCGTCTAAGGAATCCCAAAGTCCTAGTTGCTTTAGATGTAATCTCTGAGATATGTTGACCCCAATCAAGATCGTCAGTGATGGTGATACCAAGATATTTGGCGGATTGAACATGCTCCAAAACTTGCTGGTGAAGAGTATAGTCAAACTTAATTTGCTTGTCCTGAGGGTGTCGTGACACTCTCATTGAGTGACATTTGGCCACATTGAACTTCATTTGCCAATCGGCCTCCCACTGTGCAAGTTGATCCAGGTCATCTTGTAAAATAAGACAGTCAGAAGGAGAATATATGTTCCTATACAGGACACAATCATCAGCAAACAAACGGACCGATGACCTGATATTATCGGGGAGATCATTAATGAAAACCAAGAAAAGGACCGGTCCAAGGACCGAACCTTGGGGGACTCCAGATAAAACAGGGACTGGATCAGACGCTTGGCCATCAAGTACAACTTGTTGTGAGCGCCCAGAGAGCCATGAGCTAATCCACCTATGCGTGGATCCTCTTATCCCATAGTACTCCAGTTTATGTAATAGCCTTCTGTGAGGTACCTTGTCAAAGGCCTTAGCAAAGTCCATGATGATCAAGTCAGTCTGTTTGTGGCCACGATTTATGGCCCCATCCAGATTGCTCACAATGTCATGTTAAAATTGAACAAGCTGCGTTTCGCAAGACCTTTCGCCGGACTTTTACCCGCAATTGAGATGAAATGACATCTCAAGCCCTGTAGCCCATTGAAACCTGCATGAAAGCATCATGCAGCCCATCTATTTCTTCAAGCCCAGATGGGCGGGGGCGATAAATGCATGTTTGTTTGTGATTTTGCCTGTTGATTCTGTTATCAAATTCAATCATTGTTGAAAGAATAGTATATAGTTATAGTCCTTAAACCGTTATCCTGCTGAATGAATTAAAATAATTAAAACACTTTATTTGGGCTATCATAACCATGGCTAATGTGACAGGTAATATTTTATACAGAAAAAAATGCTATCTAATAAAATTGGGCCGTAACAACCCAGGGCCGAAACAACCCAGGTCCACACTGATACAGGCCGAAACGACCCAGGTCCAAATTTAGGACGAAACAACCCGGATTCATCTACCTATCTACTGAGTCGGCTACATTTGGCCACTACCTCAGTATTTGGCCATTGTTCCTGAGTCAAGTCGGCCTGGGTCAACTGGACCTGGTGCCGAGTTGGTTACAGGCCGAGTTGACCCGTTTCCAGTTTTAATGGTCGGAAATAAAAATTCATTATTAGGCCTACTGTATGCTTTCATCACGCAAAATATGTAGTGTAGGTAATGTACACCTACGAGTAATCTATTGCAGTATGATACTTGGTTAAAGACTGTCTGCAAATCCATTACTTTCTCACTCAGAGGCTGTTCGCCGCACTCAATGTTCAGAGTAAGATTGAAAACAAAAACGTTTCACGGCTGTTCATATCACACAGGCATAAAAAACACTCTGCAAATGCATTTTCTATGTCTATGAGGTTGTAATTTTGTTGTTGTGCTTTTCAATAAAAAAGAAACTTACTGCGTTTCCCCTGCGGGTAAGTTCGGCCGTAAGTTCCGCCATTTTACTTGCCCATAATGCATCATTCATGTAGAAACTAACGCTTTGTGGGTCATTTGTAGAACAAGCAGAAGAGAAAAAATTAACGGTTTCAAGTTGGTTATTCTAAAAATAGCAACGACACTGTGGGATATTGGGCTGTTCCACACTATGGGACATTTTCTCAAATAAGTATTTTCTCATGATTTACGACTGGTTTCCAGGCATTTTTTGGACATGGTTTGTGGGACATATACAAATGTCCCATAAACCGTCCCGGATGCCCACAGTGCGGGTATATATCAGACTAAATGACCCATATACAATGTCTAAGAAAACTATATATATATATATATATATATATATATATATATATATATATATATATATATATATATATATATATATATATATATTATAATGACCATTAATACAAGGTGTTGATTTATTGACTTTCTGAAACAGTGACTGTCGGAACCTGAAATTTATTAATACGAACATTAATTTTACTCAATATTAGATAGCGGTATATTTCAGTACAGTCCAGCAAAATCATTGCAATGTATAAAAGGATTCGAAATATTGAGTATGTAACAGGGTTCATGCGCCCGTGTAATGAGCGCTATTCTTCACGATAACACACCCGTGTGACATAGTGCATTCTTTCATATCTCCAAAATGGTTACTTTTCTGAAAAAAGGTGATATTTTTCTTATTTATACTTCAAACATAGGTTGTGGGTGCTCATTAGAACCGCCTCAATGAGGCGGTTCTAAAGAGTACCCACAACCTATGTCTTGGAGCAGAAATAAGAAAAAATAATGTATACCTCCGTTAACCCCAGTTTGTCTATGTAAACTGGGGTTTGGAGGGGTGTTCATTTCACGGACTTGTAACCATGATGTGTCCTTTGGGGAAAATTGATTCCATTGCGGAACCTTGAAAATTTGCGTGGGTAGTTGGACGAAACTAGGTAGATGTACACTTCATACTTTTAAGTTCTGTGGTGTATATGTTGCTTCCAAAGGATAACCCTTATACAAAACATATTTAGAAAAAAAAAAGTAATCCAACACAGACTGTATGATTTAGAATGAAATTTTCTTAAAATACCCAATCTGCAACCAAGAAAAATAGCTTTCCTTCTAGAAACTCAAGGGAGCTTCTAGAATACTGTAGAAATAAATTTGGTCATATGCGAAAAATAATGTGATCCTATGAGAATCTTATATGGGTGTGAGGGGTAGATAGAAAAATCCGTCCCAAGGGTCATTGTCCGGACAGTGATCCCGAGGGACGGATTTTTCTATCCACCCCTCACACCCATATTGGATTCTTTTTCTTGCATACCTTCCATTTCTATTGCGAATTTTTAATGCTGCTGCCACTTCGGTTACCGACGTCCGCCATTTTGTGATGACACAACAGGAATGTTTAGTGACGTCACGCATGACGACGCCGCGCATGAGGTTGTAATCAACCAGTGCATTTATCAAACACGCGATTATATTCGATTTGGGTTCGGAACACCAGGGTCAGAACATAAATTTCTATCCCAGGGTAAAATCGCGGATGTCCTTGTCTGGTGTGCAAGAAAGAAATTTCTCGGTTACCCCAGTAATCCCCTTTCTTGTTAGCAACATGTTTACCAACTATTATTCTCTGACTCAATATTCTAGAAAAATCTTCCTTAAAATAACATTGTAAACAAATCCACTGGGTATAATATCAGGTTCAGAAAAAAACTAAAAAATACTAAAACTGGAGTTTATGTGTTAAACGAAACAGTTTAAGTCTCAGTCCAGGCCCCGAGGTTATAAAACTTTTTTCATGCTCAACTCACTTGAGCATGAATTTTATCCTGCTCATAACTTTTAAAATGCTAACATTTGTTGGCATTTTAAAATTTATGAGCAGGATAAATGACTCTTTTTGTGTTGATCTGAGCCGGAAAATTGCCTGATTTGTCTATATTTTAATAGTTATGAGCATTACAAATTTCACGCTCAGCTGAGTTGAGCATGAAAAAAGTTTTATAACCTCGGAGCCAGGACATTTTTCTCAGCCTACACTCAGAGACAATCGACCCACCAGTACTCTCAGTGCTTTGATTTTAGATCACACAGATTAAGAAACAGTACATACCAAAATTTAGGAGTGTTAAGTTATTTTAGAGATTTCTTTAGATAAATGGCAAAACGTTTTGCACACGTCGAAGGTCGACGCTGCATTCTGTAGAGTCTTAACTGAACCTGCACTGTTTGCTAGTATCCCGTTTTTGGAGCCGGTTCTCCACTTAAAATGACTACGTTGGCCACATTATTACATCTATCAACCAATTGACATAGCGTGTTGTTCCCTAATATATTAAAGTTTTGCTTTAAATTGTTTTACAGATGGTTTACAACAGATCATTCTGAAATGTGCATTGTCCTCGAGATATTCAATAGCCATGACATGCAAAGTCTAATCTCTTGGAAGTATAACATAAACAATGTAAGAAAACGGGCAAGAAAAAAATACGCCATTCCATGGGGAAAAAATACATCACGAAAACACGTCTATATAATTTTAACCCACTTGAACCCCACTTTTATATAGTAAAACTGGGGTTTCCGGGGGTATACCTTATTTTTCTTATTTCTGCCCTAAAATATAGATTGCGGGTACTCGTTATAACCGCCTCGATGAGGCGGTTCTAACGAGTGCCCACAATCTATATTTGGAGCAGAAATAAGAAAAATATCACAATTTTTCATCTTAAATTTTTCAATTTTTCGGCGATAAAGGTGGCAATGTAATTGTATAGGCGTGTTTGCGTAATGGGTGGTTTTTGTAAAATGGGCAGCAAGCAAATGCTCAGATCCGCCTGGACATCCGCACAGGTTAATCTGAACCTTCGCTGTCCAGATGGGACTAACCTAGTCTTTTGTTACGACAACACCCGACTGCAGTCGTTCATTACGGCAAGCAGCCTACCACAGTCGGTCCTTACAGCAACTAACCTAGTCTTTTGTTACGACAATACCCGACTGCAGTCGTTCCATACGGCAAGCAGCCGACCACAGTCGGCCCTTACGGCAACTAACCTAGTCTTTTGTTACGACAATAACCGACTGAAGTCGTTCATTACGGCAAGCAGCCTACCACAGTCGGTCCTTACAGCAACTAACCTAGTCTTTTGTCACGACAATACCCGACTGCAGTCGTTCCATACGGCAAGCAGCCGACCACAGTCGGCCCTTACGGCAACTAACCTATTCTTTTGTTACGACAATACCCGACTGCAGTCGTTCCATACGGCAAGCAGCCTACCACAGTCGGCCCTTACGGCAACTAACCTAATCTTTTGTTACGACAATAACCGACTGAACTCGTTCCATACGGCAAGCAGCCTACCACAGTCGGTCCTTACGGCAACTAACCTAGTCTTTTGTCACGACAATACCCGACTGCAGTCGTTCCATACGGCAAGCAGCCTACCACAGTCGGTCCTTACGGCAATTAACCTAGTCTTTTGTTACGACAATAACCGACTGCAGTCGTTCATTACGGCAAGCAGCCTACCACAGTCGGTCCTTACGGCAACTAACCTAGTCTTTTGTTACGACAATAACCGACTGCAGTCGTACCATACGGCAAGCAGCCTACCACAGTCGGTCCTTACGGCATGCAACCTACCCCAGCCGTTCCTTGCTGCAAACAACCTACCCCGGCCATTCCTTATGCCAAACAGCCTATCCATTACGAAAACACGCCTATACAAATACAGTCCATTGTAGATTTTAACGCCGAAAACCAGAAAATTTTGAAATGAAAAATTTTGACATTCTTCTTATTTCTGCTCTAAAATATAGATTATGGGTACACGTTAGAACCGCCTCTTTGAGGCGGTTCTAACGGGTACCCACAATCAATATTTTAGAGCAGAAATAAGAAAAATAAGGTTTACCCCTGTAAACCCCAATTTTGCTATATAAACGTGGGGTTCAAGGGGGACAGAATTATATAAGCGTGTTTTCGTGATGCTCAGTCAATTCCTTACGGCATGCAACCTAACCAAATCAATTCTTCCGACAAGCAACCTGCCCCAGTCGTTCCTTATGGCAAGCAACATACACTAGCCGTTCCTTATGGCAAGCAGCCTGCCCTAGCCATACCTTACGGCAAGCAGCCTGCCCCAGCCGTTCCTTACGACAAGCAGCCTACCCGAGTCGTTCCTTACGGGAAACAACCTACCACAGCCGTTCCTTACGACAAGCAGCCTACCCAAATCGTCTCGGCAAGCAGTGGGAGATTTTTTCTTACCCTAGAGTTAGACAGTTAGATCTCTACCATCACTGGTTGAAAAACCTCGAAGATATTTTTCTATGACTCGATCCATTTTTTTTTTTTTTTGGGGGGGGGGTGGGGTGTCGATTGCGTGTCAATCGACCCCAAGTTACTAAGCACAGAGGCTCATCAGTGCTGATGTCCACCTGATTCGCAGGAACTCAAGGTAATGGTTATTTATATGTATAGAACATATTTTTATCGCTGTGAGGTCAGAGTGTTGCGTAAGGGGGTTATCTATAGAATCTGGACTAGAATGGCAAATGTGTAGTCCCCGATCAGACGCTTCAGAAAGCGGCGTCTGATCATGGTCAACTGCTTAAAGTACAGGAATTTGAAAATTTAATAAAACAGTAATTATTTACAAGTGGTTTAATGATTATGCTACCCGCCTTGTAAACCATGGGTCGCAGGATCTATCCCAGACTTCTCCAGACGGTCACGGGTCGTTTCACCCGTGAGTCGTTTCGCCCATGGGTCGTTTCGCCCTGGGTCGTTTCGCCCGTGGGTAGTTTCGCCCTGATTTGGTGGGTCGTTTCGCCCTTATTTTTTCGAGCCCTGTGGATTGAGATATGTTATGGACATATGCTCCCAGTATCTAGAATTGCAGTCACGCCCTCAAGCACCGGTTTCAGCAGAACTCGATTTGCAAAATGATTCTAAATGAACACAGTGATCCCAAAGGACCAGAAAATATATTCTTGCACACCAGATAAGGAAATGCATAGTTTTAGCTTGGGGTAGAAATTCTGTTCTAACCCTTGTGTTCTTACCCAATATCGAATATTCTGGCGTGTTTGATAAATGCACTGGTTGAATGCATCGTCGTTAAGGCGGACGTCACAGTGCGTTACTTGACGTCACTAAACATTCGTGCAGTGTCATCACAATATGGCTGACGTCGGTAATCTAAGTAACTGCAGCATTAAAAATCCGCACTAAGCAATGGAAGGTATGCAAGAAAAAGACTCCTATATGGGTGTGAGTGGTGGATAGAAAAATCCGTCCCCCGGGATCACTGTCCGGCATCACTCGGCAAGCCTCGTGATGTCGAACAGCGACCCTCGGGACGGATTTTTTATCCACCCCTCACACCCATATAAGATTCTTTTATCATATGACGTCGCGTCTGAGAGTGTAATAACGTCATGCATTATTTTTGATAATCCACTAGTGGATTAAATATGCAAATTAGCTAGATACGATCCGTAACGTTACATGTACGACATCCTTAACGACGGCGCGTTTACTAATGACGGAATATTGACATTTTTGTAAACAATCGTGAATAAAATGCGTTTTAAATGTCATATGATAAATAGAATCTTGCATTCGTGCTCATCATCATGTATAATTGAATTTATTAAACTCGTTGAGGAAAAGGGATAAAATGCTCGGCAAAGCCTCGCATTTTATCCCTTTTCCTCAACTCGTTTAATAAATTCAATAATACATGAGCACTCATGTAAGATCCTCTATGTATATTTTTTTTCGCTGAGCATCGTAATCAACGTAGTGCGTGCAGATAGACGCGCGTTTGATGTGGTCACATGTAAACGTTCTTCTAACAACGTCCGCTACAAACCCAGTAAGCATTCTACATAAATCTACAGCGGGCCATTAGCGGCCCGTCAGGGTAGCTGACGGGCCGCTAACGGCCCGCTGTAGATTTATGTAGAATGCTAGCAGGGAAATAAGCATTGTAACAATTTACAAAATGTCCTGAAAAGCTTTGCAGTATAACAAATTCTTGTTTTATTATTATTATTATTATTATTATTGACGGGGAACACCTGCAAACATCTACTGTACTTATACATTTGGGATTTAAGGAGGTGAAGATTATATAAGCATGTTTTCATGATGTCAACCTTAACGACATTGTGCATGACATCCTAAGATATCGTACCAGTGCACGCAAAAGGCGTGCGAATTTGCATTTTTCATCCTACCTAGGGAAGTAGAAGATTTTCTGTCCCAAGACAAACCCAGTATATTTCTTTTCTGTTGGGTAAGAAAAAGCATTTTCAGAAGAAAATTGTGAGTTGTTTTAACTACATGTACATGTATACTGCAAACATAGATGGCTTGTTACCATTTTTATATATAAGTTGCAAGCATAGATAATCGATGATCGTTAGAATCGTTAATCTATGTTTTGTGCAAAATTAAGGAAAGCAATGAATTAGGGGATAACTGTATTCAAAATTGTCATTTTTGGAGAGGTAAATCGGAGGTTTTACGGTCGGAAATTTCGTTTTACGGCGACGGGTCAGCGGAGCCGTAAAACGTAATTTGCAACCGTAAAACCGACGATTTACCCTCTAAATGACAATTTTCATTACAGTTATCCCCATTCTAAAGCACTCATTCACTTGTTTTGTTCAAAACGTGAACTATTTTGCACATAGCGGCAACCGCTGTGAGCTGCGTAAAACCAAATGGCAGCCAATGAAAAGCGGCGTAACGTGATGACGTCGGGTTTTCGACAGTATATCGCAGAATACAATGTCGCAATTTTTTGACGTTATCCAATCAGACGTCGCGTTACATACGAAAGTGCATTAGAAACACCCTTAAACCACACTTTCTTTACACTAAATGTTTTTTATGAATTTATTATATTTCGTAATAATAAGTATGTGACTGAACCTACCATCATGTTATTTTTATCAATCTGTGATGTTTGAGAGGCACACATGTGGACAAACTTGTTGGTAAAGGCGTGTTTCAGCTGAAAAAGACAACAGAAATATTGTAAATGAGCCAGCGCATGACAAAGCCTACAATAAGACATGTGCGCCCATCGAAGACTCAGATCAGCCTGCGCATCCATATAGTCAAACCAGAGACTTCTCTTGCTGCATGAAGGAGCATTGGGCCCTGAGCTATCCTTAGAGCGCACAACGAAGACTCTGATCAGACTGTGCGGATGCGCAGGCTGATCTGAGTCTTCGTTGGGCGCACATGTCTTATTGTAGGTTTTATCATGCGCTGGCACAAATAGATAGAAAGAATAAAAAAGAAAATACATTTAAATATGTCAATAGTGTTTGCTAGATTTCTTCTAACAATGGCGAAAGGTTGGGGGAATTTTAAAGAAACTAAATCGGACCCGATAGCTCAGTTGGTAGAGTGTCCGCTCCGGGGAACGGGAGGTCACGGGTTCGATCCTGGGCCGCGACATACCAAAGTCGTTAAAATGGTACTAGCTGCTCCTCGCTTGGTACTCGGATTTACGGGGAAGAGCTAGGACTGGACGACCCAGTGTCAGGATAATGTGACTGGATGTGGTATCATGTAATGTGTCTGGGACATGATACTTCAGTGAGGCAGCACTATAAAAGTGAGCATTGAGCTCCCTGTCGCAACCAGACACCGTCATGATATGACTGAAAAATTGTTGAAAGCGACGTTAAACCCGAATTCACACACACATAAAGAAAAAGCAAAATTATTGTCAATTATATTATTTTAGAAATAGATCAGCTTCAGTGTGTGATTTGTACTAAATCACGGTTTGTCGTCAGCTGTAAGTAAACAAATCACTCGCACTGCGCGTGCGTGATTGAATCAATTTTAAAATTGACCTCCAAAGTGTGATTTATTATTCAAAATCATTGACAGATCTGATGTATTTCATAAACGTCATTTTCCTGCATCAAAGACGTTACCAAACGACTTAAATGCATGTGTTACAGTCAATAAAGTTGGTGGGATTCCTTCTTTCAATAGCGAAAGATTGGGAGAATTTGAAGGAAACAACATATTGTGAGTACTGTAGATCAGCTCTAATGTGTGCATTAATGAGTAAATATATCGTTTTACCGGTCAGTTGTAAGTATACAAATCACTCGCGCTGCTCAAGCGTGATCTGTTCTACTTCACAACTGATCTCCGAACAGTGATTTTAACTCAACAATTCATTGCTAAAGCTGATGTATTTTAATTAGAATTAAAAGGAAAGGTCAACATGAAGTTATTAATTAAAAAGAAAAGTGCTCGACAATTCCAAAATACATTATGATTTTTAGGCATCCTACGAAGTAAAATGTTTGTTTTTATCACAGCAAGTCAAATAAAGCCATTAAATCCTGTCTTTAAAGTGAAAACGTTTTCCTTCTAACATTTAGAGAGACAGAGTTGTCGTCGGTTAAAAGTCCCACAAAATTCGAAGCAGCGGCTGCAAAATGACCTAAATAGTCTTGACGGAGACCTTAAACCTCAATTCAAACAAACAAAAACATATATTATTTTTTTACCTTTGAGGGTCTCAGGAAAGATTGAGTATCCCAACTGAGTTACCCGCATTAAATAAAGTACGTACTTACCATCACGTGAACAAGTCCGTGAAATAAAGACCCCTCTAAACCCCACTTTATATAGAGAAAACTGGGGTTTACGGGGGTATTCATTATTTTTCTTATTTCTGCTCCAAGACATAGGTTGTGGGTACTCGTTAGAACCGCCTCAATGAGGCGGTTCTAACGAGCATGCTCCAAGACATAGGTTGTGGGTACTCGTTAGAACCGCCTCAATGAGGCGGTTCTAACGAGCACCCACATCCTATGTTTTGAGCATTTATAAGAAAAATATGAAGGATTTTCATCAGAAAAGTAGCCATTTTTGAGATGTGAAAAAATGCATTATGTCGTACGGGCGAGTTATCGTAATGCTTATTTACGAGCAAAGCAAACCAACAGTAGAACCCCAACAGACATAAAAGTACCGGCTCCGACCAACTAATAAATAGCTTTAAGCCAAAGCCACCATTGAGTCTGAACCCCGATCCACCGGCGTGCAATTAAAGAGAAAAACACAAGGTCTGACCGAAATTGGGTCAAACAAAATGCATGCAGATTGTTTAATAGCATTTGTTTTTTTATATACAAAGCGTTTGTAAGGTTTAATTATTTTCTGTTGTTCCGAAAAGTAAGGTTTTTTATGGCCTTTAATTTTTCTTAATTCATATATAATGTCGTCAAAAAGCTCAGCTGTGACGTCCGCTGCAGCAAAAGGCTATCTAATCAAACCTTAAATTTAGAACTAATTGATAGTGTCGGCAATAAAATTTAGAAACTGTTTTCCGAAGTTTATGATAGCGAGTGAGTGAGTGTTTGAGTTTTACGTCTCAATAACAGCTAAGGCCATACGGAGACGAGACCTCGGTTTAAAGATCCATCCGAAAGTCTGGAGAAGACACTGCGACCCCTCGTTTACAAGGCGAGTAGCGTAACCACTGCGCCACAGAAGCTTCTAACCGAAGTTTATGATATCGATATCCCTGGTGTAAGAATTTAGCAGTTATTTTTTGTTAGAAATGTTAAAATCAGCGACATAACTTGACACTCTTGCGAAGCGAATAAGCTGCGAAATTTGAATACCATGCGATGGCGAAAGAGGAATATCACCATCTAAAAATGGGAAGTTGACTATATTAATAACAAAATCATCGCACTTTTCATAAATTTTAGTTGAAACAAAAGCATTTGAAATGTTCAAATGCAAATCAAAAAGGGGCTTCGATATCAGATTTTATTGGCTTTGTTTGACTGCAGCTCAGATGGATAATTTAGATTGACCATTCCTTCAAAGTAAGGGCTGTCAATATTTAAAAGATCATCTAAATATCTTGATGTGGATATAAAGGCTTCAATAATGTCAGCCTGACTTTGATTGGAAAGTGACATCATAAAATCTCGTTCATAGCAAAACAAAAATAAATCAGCTACAAGAGGAGCACATTTTGTACCCACTTGTACCTACGATTTGTCTGTGTAACTTTGTTCCAAATTTAATGTAAATATTATCTAAAAGAGAAGATAAAGCGTCACACATAGTTAGAGGAGACAAAGCAAAAATATCCTATATTAAATATTGTACATTAACATAAACGAGTTCGTTAAGGTAACAAGGCTTTGAACAACTAGGTCTTGGACTGAAAAAAATGACCGTTTTCGCAATTTAAGCATACAAGCTTGAAGACTTGGACCGAAATAAATGACCAATTCGCAATTTAAGCATACAGTCTTTCTGAAAGAAGTGACCATTTTGCAATTTAAGTAACACGTTTGAAGCCTTGGACTGAAAGAAGTAACCCATTTGCTATTTAAGCATACACGTTTGAAGACTTAGATTGAAAGATTTGTTTGTTTGATTTGATGTTTAACGTCCCCGTCAACACTGTATAGGTCATTTAAGAGACGTTGCTTCCAATTTTGTGGGACTTTTACCCGACATTGAGATGAAATGACATATCAAGCCCTGTCGCACAATGAACCAATAGAGTTAGACTGAAAGAAGTAACCCATTATTTAATCTATTTAAGCATACACGCTTGAAGACTTTGACTGAAAAGAGTGACCAATAAGCTATTTAAGCATACACGCTTGAAGACCTGTATTGTAAGAAGTGACCAATTCGCAATTTAAGCATACACGCTTGAAGACCTGTATTGTAAGAAGTGACCAATTCGCAATTTAAGCTTACAAGCTGGAAGACTTGGACTGAAAGAAGGGATCATTTTGCAACGTAAGCAAACAACCTTGAAGGTTTGGACTGAAAGAAGTAACCAATTAGCTATTTAAGCATACAAACCTGTATAATTTCCCCATATCTCACCCGTTTTCCCATCTGTCTCTTCTGTTCTTGGGCATTGTCTGTGTTCTCAGCCTCTGCAGCAATCTTCAAAGAGATTTTAATAAACTTGTCATGTAAACAAGTCTGTGAAACGATCACCCCCTCTAAACCACACTTTATATAGAGAAAACTGGGGTGTACAGGGGTATACATTATTTTGCTTATTTCTGGATGAAGACATATGTTGTGGGTACTCGTTGGAACCGCCTCAATGAGGCGGTTCTAACGAGCACCAACAACTTATGTTATGAGTTTAAATAAGAAAAATATCACAAATATTCATCGAAAAAATAGACATTTTGGGGGATATGAAATAGTGCACTATCTCACACGGGTGTGGTATCGTAGTGGGTTTTACATGGTTATATTTTTACGTGTTACATTGCTGTATGCATTACGAAAACACACCTATTCAAATATATTGAAAATTTTACCACCAAAAATAAAATTTTCAGATAAAAATTAACGAAAGTTTTCTTATTTCTGCTCAAATCAGAGATTGTGGAGTGGGAACTCGTTCGAACCGCCTGGACGAGGCGCTTCTAACGAGTACCCACAATCTATGTTTTGGGACAGAAATAAGAAAAAAATAGGTATACCCCTGTAACCCCCAGTTTTACAATATAAAAGTGGGGTTTAAGGGGGGTCAAAATTATACAGGCGTGTTTTCATGATGGCCTGTATCTGTTGTCGTTGTTGCTACTGTTATTGTTGCTGTTGTTGTTTAAATTTTGGTTATTTGTATTGGAGTTTAACGGCCCAGGCAACACTATTGGGGTCATTTTAGTCGGCCAGTTTACCTTTTCGCACTTTTCCTGAGTGGGCTTACACGTGTTTGTTTTGGTGTTTAACGGCCCATTCAACACTATTTAGATGGTTTTTGAACCGACCAGTTTACATATCCACACTTTTCCTGGGCAGGCTTATATGTAAGCGGTTAACCAGTACAGTGCACATTCTTCAGAAACTGACAACTGCCCTTCTTGATTCAGCGGAAGGGAGAGAATGGCCGTAGAAAAGATTTCATTATCAATCTCCTCGAAAGAATGTTGCCGACCCCAGCAGGTATCGAACCCTTTTCCTCCTGATCACCAGTCAGACGCGCATCCGACTGAGCTACCGAGGCCGGTCATTGGTGTATGGTTTTGATTGATTTGTTGAAATTTGAGGTTTAACGTCCCCGTCAACACTGTAAAGGTCATTTTGGAGACGTTGCTTCCAATTTTGTGGGACATTTACCCGACATTGAGATGAAATGACATCTCAAGCCCTGTCGCCCAATGAAACCAATAGGGTTTATTAGCATGGACGTTCCGCCTCGCCCCGCGGTTCCTGGACAGGCTTAGATCCTCTAAGCGATTTACCAGTACTAGTGTGCGGGCCGGAATCAGCTCTGCGTGGAAGCATCATACAGCCCATATATTTCTTCAAGCCCCTATGGGCGGGGCTTTTTTGTTATTTAAGTGTATTTGTTTGCTTGTATGTGGGTTGTTTAGGCTTAAAAAGAAATTGGGATTTTGTTTTGTTTGTTTATATGATTTTATAGCTTCTGTTAGCGTTTTTTCACATTATTTATATTTTGACATAATGAAGAACAAACTGTTAGCTGCTGCAAAACCCTCTTCCACTTTTGGAAACCCGAAAACGGGTACCCTGGCAAACAGTGCAGGCCCAGATCAGACGTCGCAGAATGCGGCGTCTGACCAGGGTCAACACTGTTGCAAAAAGTTCAACCATTTTCCAAATAAATTTTGAATAAAACACAACTTGTCACCCCTAAATTTTGAACTGGACTCCTGCTATATATAAGGAGGAAGATTCCATTTGGTACAAAAAGGGTTAAGGATCGACTGCACATTGGAACAGTGGTCATTTTTAAATGATTCTTTTTCAACTTTTACAAGTTGCAATCATATTATATTATACATCAAATTAAAGCTAAGAAACTGAAGTTTAATATAAAATATTTTATTTTTTTGCAAAATAAAGTTGTGTTGATGGTATTAAAGAAAAGGTAAAAGTATGTTTTACAATTTTTATTGGTTTCATTGGGCGACAGGGCTTGAGAGGTAACTTCATCTCAATGTCGGGTAAAAGTCCCACACAATTGGAAGCAACGTCTCCAAAATGACCTATACTGTTTTGACGGGGACGTTAAACCTCAAATCAAACAAATCAAACAATGCTTAAAAATGTCTCATTTCATTGGGAAGAGATTACAAGTATATTCTCTACAATAACGTATCCCAGATTTTTTCTAACTTGTTCAAAGCATGGTATAGCATTTTGTATCTTCTGGAGCCAAATTAATCAGTCATACTGAATAAAAAGGGTATCAAAATTCTGAGATACATACCAAGTTGTGACTTCAAAGAACATTTGTGCCAAAATAGTATGCAATTTAGGTACTAACTCTTATCCTGCTGTTCACGACAACCCCTATCTTCGGAAACAGTGTAGATCCAGATCAGATGGCTTCTGATCAGGATCTACACTGTTTGACATTCAATTTATGAATTTGTAGGAATAAATTACATCAAGTAATTTGATTGGTTCAAAGTCAGAAATGGGTGTGGCTAAACTGAATATTCAGCAAGATAAGGGTTAATTTGGTTCCAGAAAATAAAACAATGCTATACCATGCTTTGAACAAGGTTAGAAAAAAATCTGGGATACATTATTGAACAGCATTTTCTTGTAATGCCTATCCAATGAAAAGAGGCCTTTTCAAGCAAATGGTAAAAAAAAGAATAAAAGAATGTAAAACATATTTTTACCTTTTCTTTAATAACATCAACACAACTTTATTTGAGCCCCGCCAAGCGAATTTGGGTCTTCGAGCATTCCGTCATGACAAATTTTAACTCCGCATGCCCAGCCATTCAGAGGGGCCAGGGATATGGCTTTCTGTCTGAAGGTTCCTCTTGATTCACTGCTTGCATGAGCGAGCAGCGAAGGTTCTGGCGAGACTGCGCGGATGCGCAGGCTCGCCTGAACCTTCGCTGCTCGCTTAGGCGATAAGTACCAAAATCGCTTGGCGGGGCCCATTTAATAACTTTATTAAACTCCTGTTTCTTAGCTGAAAAAATCTGGAATACATCACTGAAGAGCATATTCTTGTAATGCTTATCCAATGAAAAGAGGCCTTTAAAGGGCTAATTTAAGAAACTGAATCACTTTTAAGAGAGCCACCCTCACAGAATATTCATTCAGGAATGTTGGAAAAAAAACATCTGCTATCCATTTAACTATTTTCTACTTTAAATCAGATTGACTGGGCTGATAGAGCATTCCCTTGCCCCATTTACCAATCAGTGTTTACAAAAAAGTCATCATTATACTGGGTGTTATTCATTAGATATGTATATTTTTCATAATTTGCATATTCTACAAATAGGCATACATAAATTGCTGACAGGTAAATGTTTGTTTCGTTTTGTTTGATTTGAGGTTTAACGTCCCCGCCAACACTGTATAGGTAATTTTGGAGACGTTGCTTCCAATTTTGTGGTACTTTTACCCGACATTGAGATGAAATGATATTTCAGCCCTGTCGCCCAATGAAACCAATAGGGTTTATAAGCATGGACTCGCACCGCTTTGCCTGGGCAGGCTTAGATCCTCTAAGCGGATTACCAGTACTTGTGTGCGGGTCGGATTAAGCTCTGCGTGGAAGCATCATGCAGCCCATCTTTTTCTTCAAGCGCCGACGGGCGGGGGCGGGACAGGTAAATGATTAACCATGATACTAAATGACTTCACACCTAGTAACAGACTTATAGAAACAAGGGCGTTTCATGATCATTTTAACCAAAATTGTGTCTAGTCTCTAATGTACCAATATCTTGTAAGAATCTTATATGGGTGTGAGGGGTGGATGGAAAAATCCGTCCCAAGGGTCACTGTCCGGCATCACGAGGCTTGCCGAGTGATGCTGGACAGTGATCCCGAAGGACGGATATTTCTATCCAACCCTCACACCCATATAGGATTCTTTTTCTTGCATACCTTCCATTTCTAAGCGCAAATTTGTAATGCTGCAGTCACTTCGCTTACCGACGTCCGCCATATTGTGATGACACTGCAGGAATGTTTAGTGACGTCATGAACCGTGCTGTGACGTCATCCTTAACGACGGCGCATACGAGGTCGAAATCAACCAGTGCATTTTTCAAACATGCGATTATATTCGATTTTGGGTCGGAACACCAGGGTCAGGACATAAATTTCTATCCCAGGGTAAAATCACGGATTTCCTTGTTTGGTGTGCAAGAAAATTTGTTCCACACCATAAGATGGCCCAAGTGCGTATTTGAAACAAAAATAAGTCTCTGGGATTTGAAGTTAATTCTACATTTCTTTTTATTGCTTATTAAAAACACAGAAAGTCAGGCTTTTAACATAAGATGTGAAATATAAAAAGGATTTAGAAAATGTAATTTGTGACAAATGCAGAAATTTTGACATGACGGTGTTGTCTATCCTTATTCATATATGCGATATTCACATGGACTTGTAAAAGCTGATAAACACGTCTTAATATGTTAAGAAATTATTTTTCCATCAAAGTTATTAATATATATCATTTGAATATCAGTAGACTTGCAGCAAGCATTTTTTTATTATTTCCGCTGCATTCTGTATAAAAGCAACCGTCGATGGCTGAGTCTACTACTTTGACAGTGTGAAAAAGTTGTTTCACTATTAGGTTCCCGGTGAGCATTTCTCTGTATTACAGTCGGAACTTCAATGGCTCGAACACCTTTGAGGCCATGAAAATTTGTTAAATTCGGGGGTAGTTCGAGCCACCGAGGGTTGATCTTTGAGCCAGGTCAAGATGCATAATATGGACATCTTATCAATTTTCCTCAAAATTAATGTATGTTGTGCGTACTCATTAGAATCGCCTCACCGAGGCGATTCTAATGAGTACGCAAAACATACATGGTCAAGATCAAAGAAGACATTTATCCCAAATATATGTATAACTGCAGTTATAGTAATTTGTTTCTTGCACACCAGATAGGGAAATCCATAGTTTTAGCCTGGGGTAGAAATTTTGTTCTAACCCTGGTGTTCTTACCCGAAATCGAATGTTCTTGCGTGTTTTATAAATGCACCTCAAAGGCGCCGTCGTTAAGGGGGACGTCACAACAAACGTTACGTGACATCACTAAACATCATTGAATGCCATCACAACCGAAGTGGCTGCAGCATTTAAAACCCACGCTCAGAAATGGAAGGTAAGCAAGAAAAAGAATCCTACATTGGTGTGAGGGGTGGATAAAAAATCCGTCCAACGAGGCTTGCCGAGTGATGCCGGACAGCGACCTTCGGGACGGATTTTTCCATCCACCCCTCACACCCATGAAAGATTTTTATATTCTTACACACCAGATAAGGAAACCCATAGTTTTAGCTGGGGATAGAAATTCTGTTCTTACCCTGGTGTGCACTCAACATCACTGAAATGTCATCACAATATGGCGTACGTCAGAAACCGAAGAGACTGGAGTATTAAAAATCTACGCTCAGAAATGGAAGGTATGCAAGAAAGAGAATCCTTTATCGATGAGAGGGGTGGATGAAAAAATCCGTCCCTCGGGATCATTGTCCAGCATCTCTCGGCAAGCCTCGTGATGCCGGACAGTGACCCTCGGGACGGATTTTTCTATCCAACCCTCACACCCATGTAAGATTCGTATGACAAGGAAATCCGTGATTTTACCCTGGGATAGAAATTTATGTTCTGACCCTGGTGTTCCGACCCCAAATCGAATATAACCGCGTGTTTGATAAATACACTGGTTGGTTACGACCTCGTATACTCCGTCGTTAAGGTTGACGTCACAGCACGTTACGTGACGTCACGAAACATTCCTGTAATGTCATTACAATATGGCGGACGTCGGTAACCGAAGTGACTGCAGCATTAAAATCCACACTAAGAAATGAGAGGTATGCAAGAAAAAGAATCCTATATGGGTGTGAGGGTGGATAGAAAAATCCGTCCCTCGGGATCACTGTCCGGCATCACTCGGCAAGCCTCGTGATGCCTGACAGTGTCCCTCGGGACGGACTTTTCCATCCACCCCTCACACCCATGTAAGATTCATATATTCCTAGGGAATCTCGATTGAGTTCTAAACAGCCATGGTAAACGAGCCTTCGGTGTTCGAGCCATCGAAGTTTCACTGTATCTGTGTTGGTTTTACCTTGTGTTGGTTCAGAAGAGTCTTGTCCTCCAGTAAGTTCGCGTTGGAGCTTGTCTGTGATAGGTACTTTCGAAGCTTCTTGTTCAGCTTGTATCTGTTCTGGATGCATACTTGAAATACAGCACCTAAACAAACATATTATATAATAATTTTATATTAAAAATATACCGTATTCGACCTATTTACCGCACATGCTCCTATAAGCGCTAAGGCTGACACGATTAATCGTATAACCGATTAATCGATCGATAATCTCCACAAAAATGATTATCATTTCTGATTTGCTTTTAATCGATTACTTGATAGGTACAATTTACTACCCAAAATTATGCATAAAATAGCTGGATGAGTGGCAAACAGTACAGACCCTGATGAGACGCCGCATTATGCGGCGTCTCATCTGGGTCTTCACTGTTTGCTCAGGCCTGTCTGTTCAAATATACATATGGTTATGTGCAACATATGGTAAGAGTCATGCTCAGACAGAAAACCAGACAAGTAAAATAATGACAAAAAACTTAGCGATTACTAATCGGTTACCGATCGCAATGACAGGACCGATAATCGATTATCTCTTCAGCTCCGATTAGCCAGCCCTAATAAGCGCACACCCAAGCTTTATCTGGAAAAAAAATACACAAGCGCACAATTTACAGTAACCTCCCAACAAATTCATATTCTTCGGAGTTTTGCTGCATCTTTGACACGGCCAATCATATGTATATGTGGTGAACCCCTATGCTGAAATTCAACTCTATAAAATAATCATATTGGAAGCTTTTTCGTATTTTTTTCGTATTGAGTGTGCGCTTATTAGATAGATTTTTCACCACAATATTTTCATACAATTTTGAAAAAAACTAAGCGCACGGTGCGGTAAATAGGTCGAACAGGGTAAGCCATATAGAAGCCGTCACTGAAATGTTGGACGTCGCTACGACAGCTGATTGATATGTTGTGAGCCTCATATTGACGGGTTTAAATTTTGTCGGACATATTGTATTATTTTTCAACGTAATTCCCTTCAGTATCTGTACACTTTTTGCCAGCGGTGTTTGAGGGCCTCAATGCCACTTTTATAGAACTCCTTTTCTTGGCTGTTCAGAAAGTCATTCACTGCATACATGTTTGTTTGTTTTGGAGTTTAACGGTCAAGTCAACACTATTTTAGGTCATTTTTGGGCCGGTCAGTTTACCTATTCACACTTTACCAGGGCAGGCTTATACGTAAGCGGTTAACCAGTACGGTACTCATTCTTTCGCCAGAAACTGACAACTGCACTTCTTAGCCAGGTCAAGTTAGCAGAACAGCAGAACGAGCAGAACGAAATGGTCAAGTTAGCAGAACAGCAGAACGAGCAGAACGGATTGGTCAAGCTAGCAGAACGAGCAGAACGGATTGGTCAAGATAGCAGAACAACAGAACAGCAGAACGAGCAGAACGAACTGGTCAAATAAGAGCAGAACCAGTAGAAAATGGTCATATTAGCAAAACAACTAAACCAACAGAAGAAATGGTCAAGTTAGCAGAACAACAGAACAAGAAAAAAAAAAAAAAAAAACAAGACTACATACAAAGTCTCTCCAAAAGATGATGTATGCGGTTTTTTAATTTTTGTCTCGGAATTTCGGATTTTTTCTCTCTATACTTAGTCGCTATAAAAATGATGAAGAACGCCGTTTACCGCGCCTTCCTATCGCATTTATTAGCTGAGATATAGAGAAAAACATCATTTTTGTATTCTGCTGGGAAGGTAGAGAAAAATTTTTGTCTCCGAATTTCGGATTTTTTCTCTCTATACTTAGTCGCTATAAAAATGATGAAGAACGCCGTTTACCGCACCTTCCTATCACATTTATTAGCTGAGATATTGAGAAAAACATCATTTTTTTCTTCTGCTGGGAAGACCGAGAAAAATTTTTGTCTCGGAATTTCGGATTTTTTCTCTCTATACTTAGTCGCTATAAAAATGATGAAGAACGCCGTTTACCGCGCCTTCCTATCGCATTTATTAGCTGAGATATTGAGAAAAACATCATTTTTGTATTCTGCTGGGAAGATAGAGAAAAATTTTTGTCTCCGAATTTCGGATTTTTTCTCTCTATACTTAGTCGCTATAAAAATGATGAAGAACGCCGTTTACCGCACCTTCCTATCACATTTATTAGCTGAGATATTGAGAAAAACATCATTTTTTTCTTCTGCTGGGAAGACCGAGAAAAATTTTTGTCTCGGAATTTCGGATTTTTTCTCTCTATACTTAGTCGCTATAAAAATGATGAAGAATGCCGTTTACCGCGCCTTCCTATCGCATTTATTAGCTGAGATATTGAGAAAAACATCATTTTTGTATTCTGCTGGGAAGATGGAGAAAAATTTTTGTCTCCGAATTTCGGATTTTTTCTCTCTATACTTAGTCGCTTAAAAAATGATGAAGAACGCCGTTTACAGCGCCTTCCTATCGCATTTATTAGCTGAGATATTGAGAAAAACATCATTTTTGTATTCTGCTGGGAAGATAGAGAAAAAATTTTGTCTCCGAATTTCGGATTTTTTCTCTCTATACTTAGTCGCTATAAAAATGATGAAGAACGCCGTTTACCGCGCCTTCCTATCGCATTTATTAGCTGAGATATTGAGAAAAACATCATTTTTGTATTCTGCTGGGAAGATAGAGAAAAATTTTTGTCTCCGAATTTCGGATTTTTTCTCTCTATACTAAGTCGCTATAAAAATGATGAAGAACGCCGTTTACCGCACCTTCATATCACATTTATTAGCTGAGATATTGAGAAAAACATCATTTTTTTCTTCTGCTGGGAAGACCGAGAAAAATTTTTGTCTCGGAATTTCGGATTTTTTCTCTCTATACTTAGTCGCTATAAATATGATGAAGAACGCCGTTTACCGCGCCTTCCTATCGCATTTATTAGCTGAGATATTGAGAAAAACATCATTTTTGTATTCTGCTGGGAAGATAGAGAAAAATTTTTGTCTCCGAATTTCGGATTTTTTCTCTCTATACTTAGTCGCTATAAAAATGATGAAGAACGCCGTTTACCGCACCTTCCTATCACATTTATTAGCTGAGATATTGAGAAAAACATCATTTTTTTCTTCTGCTGGGAAGATAGAGAAAAATTTTTGTCTCCGAATTTCGGATTTTTTCTCTCTATACTTAGTCGCTATAAAAATGATGAAGAACGCCGTTTACCGCACCTTCCTATCGCATTTATTAGCTGAGATATTGAGAAAAACATCATTTTTTTCTTCTGCTGGGAAGATAGAGAAAAATTTTTGTCTCGGAATTTCGGATTTTTTCTCTCTATACTTAGTCGCTATAAAAATGATGAAGAACGCCGTTTACCGCGCCTTCCTATCGCATTTATTAGCTGAGATATTGAGAAAAACATCATTTTTGTATTCTGCTGGGAAGATAGAGAAAAATTTTTGTCTCCGAATTTCGGATTTTTTCTCTCTATACTTAGTCGCTATAAAAATGATGAAGAACGCCGTTTACCGCGCCTTCCTATCGCATTTATTAGCTGAGATATTGAGAAAAACATCATTTTTGTATTCTGCTGGGAAGATAGAGAAAAATTTTTGTCTCCGAATTTCGGATTTTTTCTCTCTATACTTAGTCGCTATAAAAATGATGAAGAAGGCCGTTTACCGCGCCTTCCTATCGCATTTATTAGCTGAGATATTGAGAAAAACATCATTTTTGTATTCTGCTGGGAAGATAGAGAAAAATTTTTGTCTCCGAATTTCGGATTTTTTCTCTCTATACTTAGTCGCTATAAAAATGATGAAGAACGCCGTTTACCGCACCTTCCTATCGCATTTATTAGCTGAGATATTGAGAAAAACATCATTTTTTTCTTCTGCTGGGAAGACCGAGAAAAATTTTTGTCTCGGAATTTCGGATTTTTTCTCTCTATACTTAGTCGCTATAAAAATGATGAAGAACGCCGTTTACCGCGCCTTCCTATCGCATTTATTAGCTGAGATATTGAGAAAAACATCTTTTTTGTATTCTGCTGGGAAGACCGAGAAAAATTTTTGTCTCGGAATTTCGGATTTTTTCTCTCTATACTTAGTCGCTATAAAAATGATGAAGAACGCCGTTTACCGCTCCTTCCTATCGCATTTATTAGCTGAGATATTGAGAAAAACATCATTTTTGTATTCTGCTGGGAAGATAGAGAAAATTTTTTGTCTCCGAATTTCGGATTTTTTCTCTCTATACTTAGTCGCTATAAAAATGATGAAGAACGCCGTTTACCGCGCCTTCCTATCGCATTTATTAGCTGAGATATTGAGAAAAACATCATTTTTGTATTCTGCTGGGAAGATAGAGAAAAATTTTTGTCTCCGAATTTCGGATTTTTTCTCTCTATACTTAGTCGCTATAAAAATGATGAAGAACGCCGTTAACCGCGCCTTTCTATCGCATTTATTTGCTGAGATATTGAGAAAAACATCATTTTTGTATTCTGCTGGGAAGATAGAGAAAAATTTTTGTCTCCGAATTTCGGATTTTTTCTCTCTATACTTAGTCGCTATAAAATGATGAAGAACGCCGTTTACCGCACCTTCCTATCGCATTTATTAGCTGAGATATTGAGAAAAACATCATTTTTTTCTTCTGCTGGGAAGACCGAGAAAAATTTTTGTCTCGGAATTTCGGAATTTTTCTCTCTATACTTAGTCGCTATCAAAATGATGAAGAACGCCGTTTACCGCGCCTTCCTATCGCATTTATTAGCTGAGATATTGAGAAAAACATCATTTTTGTATTCTGCTGGGAAGATAGAGAAAAATTTTTGTCTCGGAATTTCGGATTTTTTCTCTCTATACTTAGTCGCTATAAAAATGATGAAGAACGACGTTTATCGCGCCTTCCTATCGCATTTATTAGCTGAGATATTGAGAAAAACATCATTTTTGTATTCTGCTGGGAAGATAGAGAAAAATTTTTGTCTCGGAATTTCGGATTTTTTCTCTCTATACTTAGTCGCTATAAAAATGATGAAGAACGCCGTTTACCGCGCCTTCCTATCGCATTTATTAGCTGAGATATTGAGAAAAACATCATTTTTGTATTCTGCTTGGAAGAAAGAGAAAAATTTTTGTCTCGGAATTTCGGATTTTTTCTCTCTATACTTAGTCGCTATAAAAATGATGAAGAACGCCGTTTACCGCACCTTCCTATCACATTTATTAGCTGAGATATTGAGAAAAACATCATTTTTTTCTTCTGCTGGGAAGACCGAGAAAAATTTTTGTCTCGGAATTTCGGAATTTTTCTCTCTATACTTAGTCGCTATAAAAATGATGAAGAACGCCGTTTACCGCGCCTTCCTATCGCATTTATTAGCTGAGATATTGAGAAAAACATCATTTTTGTATTCTGCTGGGAAGATAGAGAAAAATTTTTGTCTCCGAATTTCGGATTTTTTCTCTCTATACTTAGTCGCTATAAAAATGATGAAGAACGCCGTTTACCGCGCCTTCCTATCGCATTTATTAGCTGAGATATTGAGAAAAACATCATTTTTGTATTCTGCTGGGAAGATAGAGAAAAATTTTTGTCTCCGAATTTCGGATTTTTTCTCTCTATACTTAGTCGCTATAAAAATGATGAAGAACGCCGTTTACCGCGCCTTCCTATCGCATTTATTAGCTGAGATATTGAGAAAAACATCATTTTTGTATTCTGCTGGGAAGATAGAGAAAAATTTTTGTCTCCGAATTTCGGATTTTTTCTCTCTATACTTAGTCGCTATAAAAATGATGAAGAACGCCGTTTACCGCACCTTTCTATCGCATTTATTAGCTGAGATATTGAGAAAAACATCATTTTTTTCTTCTGCTGGGAAGACCGAGAAAAATTTTTGTCTCGGAATTTCGGATTTTTTCTCTCTATACTTAGTCGCTATAAAAATGATGAAGAACGCCGTTTAGCGCGCCTTCCTATCGCATTTATTAGCTGAGATATTGAGAAAAACATCATTTTTGTATTCTGCTGGGAAGATAGAGAAAAATTTTTGTCTCGGAATTTCGGATTTTTTCTCTCTTTACTTAGTCGCTATAAAAATGACGAAGAACGCCGTTTACCGCGCCTTCCTATCGCATTTATTAGCTGAGATATTGAGAAAAACATCATTTTTGTATTCTGCTGGGAAGATAGAGAAAAATTTTTGTCTCGGAATTTCGGATTTTTTCTCTCTATACTTAGTCGCTATAAAAATGATGAAGAACGCCGTTTACCGCGCCTTCCTATCGCATTATTAGCTGAGATATTGAGAAAAACATCATTTTTGTATTCTGCTGGGAAGATAGAGAAAAATTTTTGTCTCCGAATTTCGGATTTTTTTCTCTCTATACTTAGTCGCTATAAAAATGATGAAGAACGCCGTTTACCGCACCTTCCTATCGCATTTATTAGCTGAGATATTGAGAAAAACATTTTTTTCTTCTGCTGGGAAGACCGAGAAAAATTTTTGTCTCGGAATTTCGGATTTTTTCTCTCTATACTTAGTCGCTATCAAAATGATGAAGAACGCCGTTTACCGCGCCTTCCTATCGCATTTATTAGCTGAGATATTGAGAAAAACATCATTTTTGTATTCTGCTGGGAAGATAGAGAAAAATTTTTGTCTCGGAATTTCGGATTTTTTCTCTCTATACTTAGTCGCTATCAAAATGATGAAGAACGCCGTTTACCGCGCCTTCCTATCGCATTTATTAGCTGAGATATTGAGAAAAACATCTTTTTTGTATTCTGCTTGGAAGACCGAGAAAAAATTTTGTCTTCGAATTTAGGATTTTTTCTCTCTATACTTAGTCGCTATAAAAATGATGAAGAACGCCGTTTACCGCGCCTTCCTATCGCCGTTATTAGCTGAGATATTGAGAAAAACATCATTTTTGTATTCTGCTGGGAAGATAGAGAAAAATTTTGGTCTCCGAATTTCGGATTTTTTTCTCTCTATACTTAGTCGCTATAAAAATGATGAAGAACGCCGTTTACCGCGCCTTCCTATCGCATTTATTAGCTGAGATATTGAGAAAAACATCCTTTTTGTATTCTGCTGGGAAGATAGAGAAAAATTTTTGTCTCCGAATTTCGGATTTTTTCTCTCTATACTTAGTCGCTATAAAAATGATGAAGAACGCCGTTTACCGCACCTTCCTATCGCATTTATTAGCTGAGATATTGAGAAAAACATCATTTTTTTCTTCTGCTGGGAAGACCGAGAAAAATTTTTGTCTCGGAATTTCGGATTTTTTCTCTCTATACTTAGTCGCTATAAAAATGATGAAGAACGCCGTTTACCGCGCCTTCCTATCGCATTTATTAGCTGAGATATTGAGAAAAACATCATTTTTGTATTCTGCTGGGAAGATAGAGAAAAATTTTTGTCTCGGAATTTCGGATTTTTTCTCTCTATACTTAGTCGCTATAAAAATGATGAAGAACGCCGTTTACCGCGCCTTCCTATCGCATTTATTAGCTGAGATATTGAGAAAAACATCATTTTTGTATTCTGCTGGGAAGATAGAGAAAAATTTTTGTCTCGGAATTTCGGATTTTTTCTCTCTATACTTAGTCGCTATAAAAATGATGAAGAACGCCGTTTACCGCGCCTTCCTATCGCATTTATTAGCTGAGATATTGAGAAAAACATCATTTTTGTATTCTGCTGGGAAGATAGAGAAAAATTTTTGTCTCCGAATTTCGGATTTTTTCTCTCTATACTTAGTCGCTATAAAAATGATGAAGAACGCCGTTTACCGCGCCTTCCTATCGCATTTATTAGCTGAGATATTGAGAAAAACATCATTTTTGTATTCTGCTGGGAAGATAGAGAAAAATTTTTGTCTCCGAATTTCGGATTTTTTCTCTTTATACTTAGTCGCTATCAAAAATGATGAAGAACGCCGTTTACCGCGCCTTCCTATCGCATTTATTAGCTGAGATATTGAGAAAAACATCATTTTTGTATTCTGCTGGGAAGATAGAGAAAAATTTTTGTCTCCGAATTTCGGATTTTTTCTCTCTATACTTAGTCGCTATTAAAATGCTGAAGAACGCCGTTTACCGCGCCTTCCTATCGCATTTATTAGCTGAGATATTGAGAAAAACATCATTTTTGTATTCTGCTGGGAAGATAGAGAAAAATTTTTGTCTCGGAATTTCGGATTTTTTCTCTCTATACTTAGTCGCTATAAAAATGATGAAGAACGCCGTTTACCGCGCCTTCCTTTCGCATTTATTAGCTGAGATATTGAGAAAAACATCATTTTTGTATTCTGCTGGGAAGATAGAGAAAAATTTTTGTCTCCGAATTTCGGATTTTTTCTCTCTATACTTAGTCGCTATAAAAATGATGAAGAACGCCGTTTACCGCGCCTTCTTCTCGCATTTATTAGCAGAGATATTGAGAAAAACATTATTTTTTTCTTCTGCTGGGAAGATAGAGAAAAAAATTTGTCTCCGAATTTCGGATTTTTTCTCTCTATACTTAGTCGCTATAAAAATGATGAAGAACGCCGTTTACCGCACCTTCCTATCGCATCTATTAGCTGAGATATTGAGAAAAACATCATTTTTTTCTTCTGCTGTGTTGATAGAGAAAAAATTTTTTCTTCGAATTTAGGATTTTTTCTCTCTATACTTAGTCGCTATAAAAAAAAGATGAAGACTGCCGTTTACCACGCCTTCCTATCCCATGTATTAGCTGAGATATTGAGAAAAACATCATTTTTGGCCTGCCCCGGGGCCCACTGGTTTTTCATAGGCTTGCATAGGGACAACCTTTAAAATATTCTTGTCTGAAACCAGAAGGTCCAGGCCTTTGATATTTGATATGCAGCTTCATCTAAAGGGTCTCTATACCAAGATTGTTCAAATAATAGCCCTGGGGCCAAAATGTCTCCGCCCGGAGCCCACTGGTTTTACATAGGCTTATATTAAGAAAGCCTTTAAAAATGTCCTTGTCTGAAACCACAAGGCCCAGGTCTTCGATATTTGGTACAAAGCTGAATCCAGTGGCTCTACCAAGATTGTTCGAATTATAGAGTCCTGCCGCAAAAATTTGAACAAGCTTGGTAGATGTCTCTTGATGAAGCTTCAAACCAAATATCAAAGACCTTGGCCTTCTGGTTTAAGACAAGAAGATTTTGAAAGGTTTTCCCTATAATAACTGGATCCTTTGGAAGCAAAGAATACACCAATGAACGAAAATAGCAGACTCGGTTTTATTGAGTCTGTTCATGACCAGTACTTAAATGTGCAACACCGACCATGCCCTCTAGCACCGGCTTAAGCAGAACACTATTTTCAAAATGATTCTAAATGAACTCAATGATACCAAAGGACCAGAAAATATAATCTGCACTGAGGAGATTTTTTCTGGCCGCCACACGGCACAACACTAGCTGCAGTGAAGATAAATAAGTTCTGAATAGTTGGATCATTTGGAAGCAAAACATACACCAAACAAGAGGGCCATGGTAGCCCTGGATCGTTCACCTGAGTCCAAGACGTTTCATAGCTTATGGAAATAGTGAAGTCACTAGTTAAAGGACGTGTGGACCAAAGCTTTTTTTTCACTGTTTTTTAGACCATCTTTTTCATTGCAGTGGAATCCTTTTAGCAACATTAGAGGAAACATTCTATGAAACTATATTACAAGGAGCCTTTGGCTTAGATGTTCTTTAAAGATTTTGGTATTTTCAGCTCTGGCAGAACAACTGAAAAGTCATAGGAGGAACATTTCCGTGAAATTATTTTGCAATTGGGCCATTTGCCTAGGAGGAGAAGTCCATGAAAGGTTCTTCTATTTTTTTCGCTCTGATGGCCAGAGCAGAACGATTTTAGCAAGTGTGGTAAATGGTCACAAGAGAAACATTTCTGTGAAGTTGTTTTAAATTTAGACCATTTGCCTCAGAGGAGATGTTTGATTTTTTTTTTCTATTTTAAGCTCTGGCGGTAATTTTGTTCAGTGGAGCGAATCGATTTTAGCAATTTTGGCAGAGGGTCACCCAAGGAACATGTTGAAATCTTGCCAGTTGTCATTTAAACATTTTTCTAAACCAGGTGGCCATTTTGTTCATCGAAGCTGAACCATTTTAGTGTGTGTGAATTCGGGTTTAACGTCGCTTTCAACAATTTTTCAGTCATATCACGACGGTGTCTGGTTGCGACAGGGAGCTCAATGCTCACGTTTATAGTGCTGCCTCACTGAAGTATCATGTCCCAGACACATTACATGATACCACACCCAGTCACATTATCCTGACACTGGATCGACCAGTCCTAGCTCTACCCCGTAAATCTGAGTGCCAAGCGAGGAGCAGCTAGTACCATTTTTAACGACTTTGTTATGTCGCGGCCCGGGATCGAACCCGAGACCTCCCGTTCCCCTGAACCATTTTAGCAATTTGGTATAGGGTCACCCAAGAATCATTTCTGTGAAATTATTTCAAATTTGGGCAAGTAGGCTAGGAGGAAATGTCGTTTTAAATGTTCGTCTGTATCAGCGGAGCGGAACCATTTTAGTTATATTTATTAATAGGGTCACCTAAGGAACATTTCTGTGAAATTACTTTGAAATCGAAGGAGATGTCGTTTAAAGGTTTTTTTCTATTTTTAGCTCTGGCAGCCATTTTGTTCAGCGGAGAGGAACAATTTTAGTAAGGATGGTAGAGGGTCACCAATGGAACATTTCTATGAAATAATTTTGAATTCGGGCCAGTTGGCTAGGAGGAGATGTCATTTAAAAGTTGTTTTTTTTTAGCTCTTGCGGCTTGTTCAGCAGACTGGAACCATTTAGCAGTTTTGGTAGAGGGTCACCCAAGGAACATTTCTGTGAAAATATTTTGAAATTGGGCCAGTGGGCTAGGACGAGATTTCGTTGTCATTTTTTTCTATTTTTAGCGCTGGTGGCCATTTTGTTCAGCAGAGCTGAACCATTTTAGCAATTATGGAAGAGGGTCACCCAAGGACCATTTCTGTGAATTATTTTGAAATCGAGCCAGTGGGCTAGGAGAAGATGTCGTTTAAAGTTTTTTTTTTCTATTTTTAGCTCTGGTGGACCGGGCTTCCTCAGACTTTCGGATGAGTCTTTAAACCGAGATCCCGTCTCCGTATGACCTTAGCTGTTGGTGAGACGTAAAACTCAAATACTCACTCACTCACCCACTCACTCACTCACTCACTCACTCAGATCTGATGGCCATTTTGTTTAACGGGGTGAACAATTTTAGCAATTTTGGTAAAGGGTCACTCAAGGTACATTCGTGTGAACTTATTTCAAAATCCTTTCACCGGTTAAGGAGATGTCATTTGAAGAAATTGTTGACGACGCACGACACACAAAGGACGACGAACGCCGGACACAGGTCGATCACAATAGCTCACAATGAGACACCTTGTGCTCAGGTGAGCTAATAAAGGAAATTAGCAGACTCGGTTATTGAGCTTATTCATTTATGACCAGTACTGAAATGCACAAAACCGACCACGCCCTCTAACACCGGATTATGCAGAACCCTATTTTCAAAACGATTCTAAATGAACTCATTGATCCCAGATTAAGCGGGGCCGCGGGTCGGGCCCTTTTAGGCCTTAGAGCTATTTTTAGAACAATCTTCGTAGAGGTCCTCTAGATGAAGCTTCATACCCAATTTCAAAGACCTTGGATTTCTGGCTTCAGACAAGACGTTTTTTTTTTTCAGGTTTTCCCTATATAAGCCTATGTAAAACCAGTGAGCCCCGGGGCGGGGACATTTTGGCCCGGGGGCTATAATTTGAACAATATTGGTATAGATCCTCTAGATGAAGCTTCATACCAAGGTCCTCTTGATGAAGCTTCATACCAAATATCAAAGACCCGGGCTTTCTGGTTTCAGACAAGAAGAGTTTTAAAAGTTTTGTTTGCTGGTTTTGCTTGGATCCCAAATTTTTGAACTACTTTCAGTATGTACCTCCCAAGCATCATTCTGGTGAAGTTTGGTTTAAATTGGCACAGTGGTTAGGAGGAGATGTCAATGCTGACGGACGACGGACTAAGGACGGACGCCTGAGCACTTGCCTGTCCATTACGAAAACATGCCTATACGAATACATTGTAACCTTTATCTCCGAAAAAAAATGAAAATTTTAAGATGAACAATTGTGATATTTTTCTAATTTCTGCTTTACAATATAGATTGTAGGTAGTCGTTAGAACCGCCTCATCGAGGTGGTTCTTACTAGTACCCACAATGTATATTGTAGAGCAGAAATAAGACAAAATAGGTTTACCCCTGCAAACCCCAGTCTTACGAAATAAAAGTGGGGTTCAAGGAGTCAAAATAATGTAGGCGTGTTTTCGTGATGCAGAAAAACTCAGGTGAGCTACATAAAACCAACATGGACGGTCCGACTCGCACCGCTTTCCCTGGGCAGGCTTAGATCCTCTAAGCGGTTTACCAGTACTCGCGTGCGGTCGGTTTCAGCTCTGCGAGGAAGCATCATGCAGCCCATCTTTATGTTCAAGTCCCGATGGGCGGGGCCGAAAGTTACTTTATTACATTAGACGTTGTTATTTTTGGGATTGTCTGTACACACAGACACCGGGTACCCACACCAACTTCTACCTCAGGACCTGCACCAACTTCGACCTTAGGATATATGGATACTTTATGATTTAATTTTTTCGTTTGAGATTTCCTCTTCCTCGGTAGCTCAGTCGGATGCGCGTCTGACTGGTGATCAGGAGGACGCTTGTTCGATACCTGCTAGGGTCGGCAACATTCTTTCGTAGAGTTTGATCATGAAATCTTTTCTACGGTCATTCTCTCCATTCCGCTGATTCAAGACGGGCAGTTGTCAGTTTCTGTCGAAAGAATGTACACTGTACTGGTTAACCTCTTACGTATATGTTGATAGGTAAATTGACCGGCTCAAAAATGACCTAAAATAGTTAAACTCCAATCCAAACAAACAAACCTGTCCTAGACGAAAGTTACTTTATTGGATAAGGCGTTGATACATTTGGCGTTGACTGCAACGCCTAATGTTTTGTTTGTTTGTTTGATTTGAGGTTTAACGTCCCCGTCAACACTGTAAAGGTCATTTTGGAGACGTTGCTTCCAATTTTGTGGGACTTTTACCCGACATTGAGATGAAATGACATCTCAAGCCCTGTCGCCCAATGAAACCAATATGGTTTATTAGCATGGACGGTCCGCCTCGCATCGCGGTTCCTGGAAGGCTTAGATCCTCCAAGCGGTTTACCAGTACAAGTGTGCGGGCCGGATTCAGCTCTGCGTGGAAGCATCATGCAGCCCATATATTTCTTCAAGCCCCTATTGGCGGGGGCTTGAACGCCTAATGTAATACACTCAGAACATTTCAAAGAAACGGGCCTCCGTGGCCTAGTGGTTAAGAGCGCTGACTCTTGATCACTAGGTCTCTCACCGCTGTGGTTCGAGCCTTGCGCGGGTCACATGTGAGACGCCAAGTTCTGCAACGGAAGATCAGGTGGTTTTTCTCCGGGTACTCCGGTTTTCGCCCACCTCTGATTACCGATCGGCTCGATATGAGTGAAATAATCTTGAAAGGGCCGTAAAACCAAACAAACATTTCAAAGAATCTTGAGTCATATCATTAATAAGAACAGTGTTGCGTACCCACACCAGATTCGATCCCGGTATCCACACCACCTTCATCTCATATATATGGATACTTGATAGCTTGCTTTAACATTTTCGTTTGATATTTCGTCTTGTAATAGACGAAAGTCAATTTAATACATTAAGCGTTGGACTGCAACGCCTAATATAACAACGCCTAATATAATACACTCAGAACATTTCACAGAATCTTGAGGAATATCATTAATTAGAATAGAGTTGCGTTAGAGAAGCACAAGCCCCACACCCCCCCCCCCCACACACACACAAACACTCCAAGTACCCACACCACCTTCGACCCCAGTACCCACACCAACTTTGACCCCAAGTACCCACGTCACATTCGACCCCAAGATATATGGATACTTTATGATTTTAACTCTTTCATTTGAGATTTCATCTTGTCCTAGACGAAAGCTACTTTATTACATTAGGCGTTGTTACATTTGGCGTTGACTGCAACGCCTAATGTAACAACGTCTAATGTATTACACTCAGAACATTTAATAGAATCTTAAGTCATATCATTAATGAGAACAGTGTTGGGTTGGTATCTTTCAAGAAGCACAGCCTCCCACCACATACACTCCAAGTACCCACACCACCTTCGACCCAAGTACCAACACCACCGTCGTCCCCAGTACCCACACCACCTTCGACCCTAAGATATATGGATACTGTATGATTTTAACTTTCTTATTTGAGATTTCATCTTGTCCTAGACGAAAGTTACTTTATTACATCAGGCGTTGTTGCATTTGGCGTTGACTGCAACGCCTAATGTAACAACGCCTGATGTATTACACTCAGAACATTTCATAGAATCTTAAGTCATATCATTAATAATAACAGTGTTGCGTTGGTATCTTTCAAGAAGCACAGCTTCCCACCACATAAACTCCAAGTTACCACACCACCTTCGACCCCAGTACCCACACCACCTTCGTTCCCAGTACCCACACCACCTTCGACCCTAAGATATATGGATACTATATGATTTAAACTTTCTTATTTGAGATTTGAACTTGGCCTAGACGAAAGTTACTTTATTACATTAGGCGTTGTTACATTTGGCATTGACTGCAATGCCTTATGTAACAACGCCTAATGTAATACAATCAGATCTTAAGTAATATCATTAATTAGAATAGAGTTGCGTTGAAGCACAAGCTCCCCACCATACACACTCCAAGTACCCACACCCCTTCGACCCCAGTACCCACATTCTTCGACCCCAAGGTATATAGATACTCTATGATTTTAACTTTTTTTATTTGAGATTTCATCTTGTCCTAGACGAAAGTTACTTTATTACATTAGGCGTTGTTACATTTGGCGTTGACTGCAACGCCTAATGTAACAACGCCTAATGTAATACACTCAGATCTTAAGTAAAATCTTTGAATTAGAATAGAGTTGCGTTGAAACATAAGCTCCCCACCATACACACTCCAAGTACCCACACCACCTTCGACCCCAGTAGCTTCACCCCCTTCGACCACAGTACCCGCACAACCTTCGACCCCATGGCATATGGATACTCTATGATTAATTTTTTTTTTTTGAGATTTCATCTTGTCCTAGACGAAAGTTACTTTATTACATAAGGCGTTGTTACATTTGGCGTTGACTGCAACGCCTAATGTAACAACGCCTAATGTAATACACTCAGATCTTAAGTAATACTATTAATTAGAATAGAGTTGTGTTGAAGCACAAGCTCCCCATCATACACACTCCAAGTACCCATACCACCTTCGACCCCAGTACCCACACCCCCTTCGACCCCAGTACCCACACAACCTTCGACCCCTAGGTATATGGATACTCTATGATTTTAACTTTTTTGGGGGATTTCATCTTGTCCTAGACGAAAGTTACTCTATTACATTAGGCGTTGTTACATTTGGCGTTGACTGCAATGCCTAATGTAACAACGCCTAATGTAATACACTCAGATCTTAAGAAATATCATTAATTAGAATAGAGTTGCGTTGAAGCACAAGCTCCCCATCATACACACTCCAAGTACCCACACCACCTTCGACCCCAGTACCCACACCCCCTTCGACCCCAGTACCCACACAACCTTCGACCCCAAGGTATATGGATACTCTATGACTTTAACTTTTTGGGGGGATTTCATGTTGTCCTAGACGAAAGTTACTTGATTACATTAGGCGTTGTTACATTTGGCGTTGACTGCAACGCCTAATGTAACAACGCCTAATGTAATACACTCAGATCTTAAGTAATATCATTAATTAGAATAGAGTTGCGTTGAAGCACAAGCTCCCCACCATACACACTCCAAGTACCCACACCACCTTCTACCCCAGTACCCACACACCCTTCGACCCCAGTACCCACACAACCTTCGACCCCAAGGTATATGGATACTCTATGATTTTAACATTTTTTTTAGATTTCATCTTGTCCTAGACGAAAGTTACTTTATTACATTAGGCGTTGTTACATTTGGCGTTGAGTGCAACGCCTAATGTAACAACGCCTAATGTAATACATTCAGATCTTAACTAATATCATTAATTACAATAGAGTTGCGTTGAAGCACAAGCTCCCCACCATACACACTCAAAGTACCTACACCACCTTCGACCCCAGTACCCACACCCCCTTCGACCCCAGTACCCGGACAACCTTCGGCCCCAAGGTATATGGATACTCTATGATTTTAACTTTTTTTGAGATTTCATCTTGTCCTACACGAAATTTACTTTATGACATTAGGCGTTGTTACATTTGGCGTTGACTGCAACTTGTTTATTACAATTGGCGTTGTATTACATTAGAGGTTGCCACAAGGCGCGGTAAACAGCGTTCTTCATCATTTTTATAGCGACTTAGTATATAGAGAGAAAATCCGAAATTCGGAGACAAAAAATTTTCTCTATCTTCCCAGCAGAAGAAAAAAATGATGTTTTTCTCAATATCTCAGCTAATAAATGCGATAGGAAGGGGCGGTAAACGGCGTTCTTCATCATTTTTATAGCGACTAAGTATAGAGAGAAAAAATCCGAAATTCGGAGACAAAAATTTTTCTCTATCTTTCCAGCAGAAGAAAAAAATGATGTTTTTCACAATATCTCAGCTAATAAATGCGATAGGAAGGCGCGGTAAACGGCGTTCTTCATCATTTTTATAGCGACTAAGTATAGAGAGAAAAAATCCGAAATTCGGAGACAAAAATTTTTCTCGGTCTTCCCAGCAGAATACAAAAATGATGTTTTTCTCAATATCTCAGCTAATAAATGCGATAGGAAGGCGCGGTAAACGGCGTTCTTCAGCATTTTTATAGCGACTAAGTATAGAGAGAAAAAATCCGAAATTCGGAGACAAAAATTTTTCTCTATCTTCCCAGCAGAATACAAAAATGATGTTTTTTCTCAATATCTCAGCTAATAAATGCGATAGGAAGGCGCCGTAAACGGCGTTCTTCATCATTTTTATAGCGACTAAGTATAGAGAGAAAAAATCCGAAATTCGGAGACAAAAATTTTTCTCTGTCTTCCCAGCAGAATACAAAAATGATGTTTTTCTCAATATCTCAGCTAATAAATGCGATAGGAAGGCGCGGTAAACGGCGTTCTTCATCATTTTTATAGCGACTAAGTATAGAGAGAAAAAATCCGAAATTCCGAGACAAAAATTTTTCTCGGTCTTCCCAGCAGAAGAAAAAAATTATGTTTTTCTCAATATCTCAGCTAATAAATGCGATAGGAAGGTGCGGTAAACGGCGTTCTTCATCATTTTTATAGCGACTAAGTATAGAGAGAAAAAATCCGAAATTCCGAGACAAAATATTTTCTCTATTTTCCTAGCAGAATACAAAAATGATGTTTTTCTCAATATCTCAACTAATAAATGCGATAGGAAGGCGCGGTAAACGGCGTTCTTCATCATTTTTATAGCGACTCAGTATAGAGAGAAAAAATCCGAAATTTGAAGACAAAAATTTTTCTCTATCTTCCCAGCAGAATACAAAAATGATGTTTTTCTCAATATCTCAGCTAATAAATGCGATAGGAAGGCGCGGTAAACGGCGTTCTTCATCATTTTTATAGCGACTAAGTATAGAGAGAAAAAATCCGAAATTCCGAGACAAAAATTAAAAAACCGCATACATCATCTTTTGGAGAGACTTTGTATGTAGTCTTGTTTTTTTTTTTTTGTTTTTTTTTTTCTTGTTCTGTTGTTCTGCTAACTTGACCATTTCTTCTGTTGGTTTAGTTGTTTTGCTAATATGACCATTTTCTACTGGTTCTGCTCTTATTTGACCAGTTCGTTCTGCTCGTTCTGCTGTTCTGTTGTTCTGCTATCTTGACCAATTCGTTCTGCTCGTTCTGCTGTTCTGCTAGCTTGACCAATCCGTTCTGCTCGTTCTGCTGTTCTGCTAACTTGACCATTTCATTTTGCTCGTTCTGCTGTTCTGCTAACTTGACCATTTCTTCTGCTGGTTCTGCTGTTCTGCCAACTTTACCTGGCCGCACTTCTTGAATCAGCAGAAGGGAAAGAATGACCGTAGAAAAGATTTCATGATCAATCTCCACGAAAGAATGTTGCCGACCCCGGCGGGAATCGAACCCGCGTCCTCCTGATCACCAGTCAGACGCGCATCCGACTGAGCCACCGAGGCCGGCACTGCATACATGACGTCATCATCGGACTGATAGTGGGTTTCTGAAAAGCCGTTTTTAGGTTTGTAAAAAAATGGAAGTTTGATGGCACGAGATCAGATATAAGGTCGATGCTTAATCAATTTAAAGCCACAATCCTGAATAGCAGCCATACTAGGACTTAAAAAGAATATCCCTGCATACCTCCTTCAAGACGAGACTCACAACATCTCAATCAGCCCTCGTAGCCATGTCCCACCCGCTTTAGTATCACACAATGGAACCAGCCCAGCAGGCACTCGTCACCAGGGCAACGTCAAACCGACGTCGGTGCAACGTCACGACGTTGCACCGACGTAGATGTGACGTTGCATGAAAGTCATGAGGCTGCACCGACGTTGATGTGACGGCACAATTACGTCATGTGCCTGCTGGGAGGTGATTTCCGCACCTTTGTTCGTTCAATAAACTGCAAATTTAGCATTTTGTATGATTTCTGAGTGCGTGAGTGTTTGAGTTTAACGTCCCACCAACAGCTAAGGTCATACGGAGACGGGACCTCGGTTTAAAGACTCATCCGAAAGTCTGGAGAAGCCCGGGATCGATCTGGTTAACAAGGCGCGTACCGTAACCACTGCACCATGGCGACTTCTATACATATGATTTCTGAAGAATTAAAATTGTCCAGGTTTAAATGGTGAAAGCAAAGTGTAAAAGATTTCAGCAATTCCAAATCAAACTTTAACGAATTTGCAGCTGAATATCATACATGTGTCTAGCCGCTGGTGAGAGCATCAGATTTATTTTATTTATTTATTTATTTATTTTATTTATTTATCTATTTATTTATTTATTATTATTTTTTTATTTTTATTTTTTTGGGTTTTGTTTTCTGACATTTCACTGATTCAGTAAGGATGCAACAGGTTTGTGTTAGGCTTAACTCTTATCTTGCTGTTCACGACAGCCCCTATCTTTGCAAACAGTGTAGATCCAGATCAGATGGCTTGGCAGCCATCTGATCTGGATCTACACTGTTTGACATTCAGTTAATGAATTTGTAGGAATAAATTACATCAAGTAATCTAATTGGTTCAAAATCAGAAATAGGTGTGGCTATACTGAATTTTCAGCAAGAGAAGGGTTAAAATATAGCCTTGTTTCCGCTACCCGACCGACCTGCTTCAGAACCCCCGACTCTTTTATTTCTATCAATAAAAGAACAAAGTAAAAATTAAAGCACCGACCCTACCATTTTCAATTTCCGAACCTACCAATTGTCGTTTTTTGCATTTTCCAGTAGTAATTTCGCGCTTAAAGTACATTTTTGTAGTTTTTGGCATTTAATACCTTTTCACTTTTTGGAGCATCTAAAATGAATAATGATATATAATGCAAGTCTCTGCATTACAATTTTATTAACGAAAAAAATAAAAAAAACATGTACAAAAACAAATAAAAAATTCAGGTCCGACCCTGTTTTTTTTTTTTTTTTTTTTTTTTTTCGGGAGAAAAATAAAATAATAATACAAAGTTTCTCCTACCTACCGACCAAATTTTTTTCAGCATATTAGTAGAAACACAGCTATTTTTTACGCCTTATGAATGAAGTCAGACTATTTTCTCGATAAATACCAAAAATACTTCATCTACTGTATTGAAAACATCAGAAAATTTCACTCGTGCTTCGCACTCGTAAAATTTCTGATGTTTCAAATGCACTCGCAGAAATATTTTTTGGTATTCATCTCGAAAGAGTAAATATCCTCCATTTACTCTATACTTCCACTATAGACGGTTTCAATGTTTTGACACGTGACCTACTGACCTTGTTTACATGCCATTGCGCATGCGCAAAATTACTTTTCCTTTTGATAACGATCTTTCGTGGTTGGCAAAAAGCCCTGGTTCCATATAAACACATTGTAAAAAGGTTTGATATTACGGGCATATTTAAGTTGACTGTCACAGAAATCGATCGAATTACAATATAAATGTGTAGATAAATATATTTTAGAGTTCATTCATACAACTTCCGCGTTTATTCATTCGTTTTGCGCATTTTTATTACAAATAATTAAGACCGTCCCGCCTCGTTACCTGCATAAGTTTAACAGGTAATTTAATCACCAAAACATCCTCAAATCTTCTAGAAACCAATAATTACTAGCCAAGACATGTCTATTGTAAAAGTTTAAAGGTTAATTTTGTCGTTTTGATTCCAAACAAAATACAAGTTTAGAGAAATAACATCGTATTAACAATGGCGATAAACGGCCAAAGACGTTTTTTGCCAACCACCGGTAAGTCCCGGCAAATAGTATTATTGAGTGATGACGTGGTGTTTGGATGTGTCTACAGTGCAGTTCTTTTATCCGAGCCGATACCGGGTCTTGAAAAATTGATACGAGAGTGACCTATTAAGCTTGATTCGCCGAAACTAACTAGTCTAACACAGAAAGCTTAATACAATCTTGCGTGCGTTCTTTGTTTCCAAAGACAACATTTTTAGCCTTATTTAATGCTTCACATTACCGTGCTACATAGTGCATTTTTTTTAAAAAATGGCTACTTTTCTGATGAAAATCAGTGATATTTTTATTATTGATACTGCAAATATAGGTTGTGTGTGCTCGTTAGAACCGCCTCAATGAGGCGGTTCTAACGAGTACCCACGACCTATGTCTTGGAACAGAAATAAGAAAAATAAGGTTTACCCCTGTAAACCCCATTTTTCTCTAAATAAATTGGGGTTTAGGGGGTGGTCATTTCACTGACTTGTTCACGTTATGATCTGAATTTTCGTACCAAAACGTTTTTATAACCTTCTCGAGGCATTGTTTATGGAAGGCCTGTTTTGTCTTTTATGATAGATATTCTTTATAAATTGCAGCCTAATGTAAGTTTGTGTTTTATATTTTTCGATATTTTCATTGTTTTATTACTAGTCTGCTTTGTCCTCTTTGATATACAAGTACATGTATATAGAGGATATTTATTTTTTGAGATGGATACCAAAAATATTTCTTCGAGTGTGTTGAAAACATCCGAATTTTTCACGAGCGCGAAGCACTAGTAAAAATTCGAATGCTTTCAACAGAAGAGATGAAATACTTTTGGTATCCACAGAAAATACTAAGTTTTCTTTTTAGGACATGGTAATTGATCGAGCGTATCGTACGTCACAATTTCGACCTGGCTATGACGTCACAACTGTCAGTTTCAAAACATTAACAGATCGCCATTTTGAATACATCATATTTTTTTACAGTTAAAAAAGTACTTTTCAAGGTATTTTACAGAATTATTTTGTCGAAAACATATGACTTTTGGCGAGGAAAAGTAGTCCGGGCTGCTACTGTGAAAATATCAAGGTAATGTTATTTTTCACGGTGTGAAAATATCATATATCTTTTTTTTTTTTTTTTCTGATATGCATTGATTTCACTCCAAAGTATAAAATAAATATTTTTATAAGTTTATGGGTTGTTGATTCATTTTATAGTTTCGAAAGCTTGCTTCTCAGACAAGTGTGCTTTGGGATCATGCATAAAGGACTAGGGATGACATTTCTTAAGATGCCAAGTAGTTGACTTTATCAGTTACCCCCTATATTATTTGCATTGTAGCACATCGACCTGGTAAAGATATGCTATCTAAGGACAACTGAGCTTTATCAGGTCAACGTAAAATTGCAGTTTTATGAATGAACCGGACTGCTGGAAAAATGACAAAAATGTAATTGTTACTGGAAAACATGGAAACATTACTTGAAATAAATATCAAAGGAAAACTATTGTCTGCTGATACTAAATATATCGATCGCCGGAATGTTGTGATTCACTGAGTACCATCGATAACTGATCGTAAATTGCTTATTAAAGAGTGTACAAGGGGATAAACTGATAAATAGAATACCAGACTCGTGTCATTTGATATCAAGTTTATCAAGCTCGGCTTCGAGAACGCATGTAGAATCGCTCGGCAAGCCTCGCGATTCTACAAGCGTTCTCGAAGCCTTGCCTAGTAAACTTGATATCAGGGAACACGAACCTGATATTCTCTATGTCCTAAGGCAGTAGTTCCTTCGCATTTTTCTTGGTCAAATAGAGAATGCCAGAGTCGTATCTCAAAGCCGAGCCTAATAAACCTGATATCAAAAGCTACGAATCTGGTATTCTATTTATCAGTTAATCTCCTTGTACACTCTTACAGTTTTGCCAATTTTTCCAGTAGTCCAGTTCATAGAGTTCATAGAAGTGCAATGTCATGTTGGCCTGATAAAGCTCACTTGTTCTGAGATAGCATATCTTTATCAGGTGAATGTGTAACATTGCAATTAATGTAAGGGGTAACTGATAAGGTCAGATTCGTATCTTTTAATATCAAGTTTATCAGGCAAGGCTTCGAGAACACTTGTAGAATCGCGACGCTTGATAAAGCACACTTTTCCTGAGGTAGCATCTCTTTATCAGGTCAAGGTGTTACAATGCAATTGATATTTGGGAAACCAATAATAAGTAATTCTATTCTTTCCGTGACTTGAGCTGCTTCACTACAATAACACTCCCGTGTGCTAATATGGCGTTTTATCAGTCACCCCCTATATAGATTGCATTGTAACTCATTGACCTGATAAAGATATGCTATCTCGGGACAAGTGAGCTTTATCACGTCAACGTGACACTGCATTTTTTTAATGAAGCGGACAAGCGGCAAAAATAGCCAAAACGTTACTATTACAAGAAAAAATGGAAAAATTAAATTGAAAAAAAAAAAAAAGATCAAAAGAAAAATAACGGTCAGCTAAAATAAAATATACTGACCGATTATATTCCGCGCCGGAATGTTGGGACGCACTGAGGACAATCGATAACTGATCGTAAATTGCATATTTGAAGAGTTTACATGGGGGGGGGGGGGGTTAACTGATAAATAGAATACCAGATTCGTGTCATTTGATATCAAGCTTATCAGGCTCGGCTTCGAAAACGCATGTAGAATCGCTCGGCAAGCCTCGCGATTCTACAAGCGTTCTCGAAGCCTTGCCTGATAAACTTGATATCAAAAGACACGAACCTGGTATTCTCTTTTTGCATATCTCTAGGACTAGCATTTTTTTTTTTTTTTTTTTTTTTTCAGATAAAAGTGTTTTTTTTTTTTTTTTTTTTTTTTTTTTCATCATATAACGTCATATAACGTCGTTGTTATTTGACGGATAACGTCATGGCATAAAATCATATGACCACACGTGTAATAATATAATGTTATTAACCAAGTAATTTCGTAATGGTCCTGTTACAGATCGGAGGCCTGCTATATTTGCCCGAGGCCTAATGTTGAGGGCCAATTCAGCTGACCAAGGACCTGTAACAGGGCCAATACGAAATTACTTGGTTAATGACAATTTTATTGATTAACTTCAATAAAGGGTGGTATTGATCCTTTTTTTTTTTTTTTTTTTTTTTGTTTGTTTGTTTTTTTTTTGTTTTTTTTTCAGACTGGCCCTTCTTTTCTCGTATTAACCCTTTTTTCCCGTATTGACCCTCTTTTCCGTGTCATTTATAGCTTGTAGGCAACTTTGGCTATATAAACGCTTTTCTATTGTGGTCTAAAAAAGCATTGTTGACACGGACGTCGACATGGCGTTACTTAAGCCCGCCAAAGTGTAATTACACGTGTGATCATACGATTTTTATTACTTGACGTTATCAACTGCTTATCAACGACGTCATATGTTAAATTGAGAATTTTACATGAGTGTCCGTGTATTATTGAATTTATTAAACGAGTTGAGGAAAATGGATAAAATGCGAGGCTTCGCCGAGCCTTTTATCCGTTTTTCCTCAATGAGTTCAATAAATTAGATAATGCATGAGCACGAATGCAAAATTCTGTTTATCATATGACATTTAGAACGCATAATTCACGATTTTTGTACAAAAATGTCAGAATTCCGTCATTAGTAACCGCGAAAACGCGACGTCGTTAATGGCGTTGTACGTATAACGTTGCGGGACCTGTCTAACTAATTTGCATATTTAATCCACTAGTGGAATACAGTATTTATTGTATGACATCATTACACTCTTAGATAAAAAAGATAATCATGATAAAAATGATATGACCATACGTGTAATAACACATGGTTACTGGCGCGTAACGTCATCATGACGCCGTCTGTGACAACCCTGTGGTTTCTTTTGAACTTCTTTGGCGATAAAATATGAATAAAAGTCATGATAAACAGTATCTTACACTCGTGGTAATTTCATAGCACGACCACTACACAAAGGGGTAGGGAGGTTGTGAGGTGAGAATGGGGGGGGTGGGGGGGGGGCGTATTCTGAGTCATAGAGAAATCATCATATAGCTATTTAAAAACGTTAGAGAGGTTTCCTGATTTTATCTTTAAAAGGTATGCTGTGTGTACTCATTAGAATCGCCTCAATGAGGCGATTCTAATGCTGTGTGTACTCATTAAAATCGCCTCAATGAGGCGATTCTAATGAGTACACACAATAAACCTTTATTTTATAGAAGATTCTGAATTCCCCATTATTCCTTATAACCTGGTGCTATGGTAAAAAGAAGCCTCCGTGGTGCAGTGGTTAAGCTACTCGCCTTAAGCTAAACCAGCGATGGCAGGATCGGTCCCGGACTTTTCCAGACTTTCGGATGAGTCTTTAAACCGAGGTCCCGTCTCCGTATGACCTTAGCTGTTGGTTGGACGTAAAACTCAAACACTAATTCACTAACTAACTATGGTTAAACCTCAATAAATCGAACGATCCTCATCTCGAAACTGTTCATGGTCCCAAAAGTATTCGAGGTACATGTATCCAAGTAAAAAGTCTCCCTGCTAAGGCTGGTACGATTAATCGTATAATCGATTAATCGATCGATAAATTCCACAAACATGATTATCATTTCTGATTTGCTTTTAATCGATTACTTGATAGGTACAAATTACTACCCAAAGTTATGCCTAAAATAGCTGGATGAGTGGCAAACAGTGTAGACCCAGATGCGATCTACATCTGGGTCTACACTGTTTGCTCAGGCCTGTCTGTTCAAATGTACATGTGGTAAAGTGCAACATATGGTAAGAGTCATGCTCAGACAGAAAGCCAGACAGGTAAAATTATGACAAAAACCGTAGCGATAACTAATCGATTATCGATCGCAATGGCAGGACTGATAATCGATTATCTTTCCAGCTCCGATTAGCCAGCCCTACTCCCTGTCCTACACCGTAGTGTAGTTTATATTTTTTTAATGTCCTTTGGAATCATTGGTTCCATTTTGGAATTCAGAAAATATTTGAGGGCCACTGATGATGCTTAAATAGCTAGCTAGTCTGGCCCAGAAAACATGTACACGCCATATTTTCCAGTTCTGTGGTGTATTCCTTCCTTCCAAAGGAACATATCTTTCTAGAACATATTTGACGTCGCTACTGCTGTTGTCTGGGCATGTGCGGCCGTAAAATGTCTGTCTGTCCTACATCATAGTATAGGTTATATCTTCCTGCCCTTTTGGGATCATTGATTCCATTGTGGAATTTAGAAAATATTTGAGGGCCACTGATGAGGCTTAAATAGCTAGCTAGTCTGGCCCAGAAAACATGTACACTCCATATTTTCCAGTCCTGTGGTGTATTCCTTTCTTCCAAAGGAACATATCTTTCTAGAACATATTTGACGTCGCTACTGCTGTTGTCTGGGAATGTGCGTTCGTAAAATGTCTGTCTGTCCTACATCATAGTATAGTTTATATTTTCTTGTCCTTTTGGGATCATTGTTTCCATTGTGGAATTTAGAAAACATTTGAAGGCCTGATGAGGCTTAAATAGCTAGCTAGTCTGGCACAGAAAACATGTACACTCAATATTTTCCAGTTCTGTGGTGTGTTCCTTCCTTCCAAAGGAACATATCTTTCTAGAACATATTTGACGTCGCTATTGCTGTTGTCTGGGAATGTGCGTCCGTAAAATGTCTGTCTGTCCTACATCATAGTATAGTTTATATTTTCTTGTCCTTTTGGGATCATTGATTCCATTGTGGAAGTTAGAAAATATTTGAGGGCCACTGATGAGGCTTAAATAGCTAGCTAGTCTGGCCCAGAAAACATGTACACTCCATATTTTCCAGTCCTGTGGTGTATTCCTTTTTTCCAAAGGAACATATCTTTCTAGAACATATTTGACGTCGCTACTGCTGTTGTCTGGGAATGTGCGTCCGTAAAATGTCTGTCTGTCCTACATCATAGTATAGTTTATATTTTCTTGTCCTTTTGGGATCATTGTTTCCATTGTGGAATTTAGAAAATATTTGAGGGTCACTGATGAGGCTTAAATAGCTAGCTAGTCTGGCACAGAAAACATGTACACTCAATATTTTCCAGTTCTGTGGTGTGTTCCTTCCTTCCAAAGGAACATATCTTTCTAGAACATATTTGACGTCGCTTCTGCTGTTGTCTGGGATGTGGCCGTAAAATGTCTGTCTGTCCTCCATCATAGTATAGTTTATATTTTCTTGTCCTTTTGGGATCATTGATTCCATTAAGGAATTTTAAAAATATTTGAGGGCCACTGATGAGCCTTAAATAGCTAGCTAGTCTGGCCCAGAAAACATGTACACTCCATATTTTCCAGTCCTGTGATGTATTCCTTTCTTCCAAAGGAACATATCTTTCTAGAACATATTTGACGTCGCTACTGCTGTTGTCTGGGAATGTGCGGCCGTAAAATGTCTGTCTGTCCTACATCATAGTATAGGTTATATCTTCTTGCCCTTTTGGGATCATTGATTCCATTGTGGAATTTAGAAAATATTTGAGGGCCACTGATGAGGCTTAAATAGCTAGCTAGTCTGGCCCAGAAAACATGCACACTCCATATTTTCCAGTCCTGTGGTGTATTCCTTTCTTCCAAAGGAACATATCTTTCTAGAACATATTTGACGTCGCTACTGCTGTTGTCTGGGAATGTGCGGCCGTAAAATGTCTGTCTGTCCTACATCATAGTATAGTTTATATTTTCTTGTCCTTTTGGGATCATTGATTCCATTGTGGAATTTAGAAAATATTTGAGGGCCACTGATGAGGCTTAAATAGCTAGCTAGTCTGGCACAGAAAACATGTACACTCCATATTTTCCAGTCCTGTGGTGTATTCCATTCTTCCAAAGGAACATATCTTTCTAGAACATACTTGACATCGCTACTGCTGTTGTCTGGGAATGTGCGTCCGTAAAATGTCTGTCTGTCCTACATCATAGTATAGGTTATATCTTCTTGCCCATTTGGGATGATTGATTCCATTGTGGAATTTAGAAAATATTTGAGGGCCACTGATGAGCCTTAAATAGCTAGCTAGTCTGGCCCAGAAAACATGTACACTCCATATTTTCCAGTCCTGTGATGTATTCCTTTCTTCCAAAGGAACATATCTTTCTAGAACATATTTGACGTCGCTACTGCTGTTGTCTGGGAATGTGCGGCCGTAAAATGTCTGTCTGTCCTACATCATAGTATAGGTTATATCTTCTTGCCCTTTTGGGATCATTGATTCCATTGTGGAATTTAGAAAATATTTGAGGGCCACTGATGAGGCTTAAATAGCTAGCTAGTCTGGCCCAGAAAACATGCACACTCCATATTTTCCAGTCCTGTGGTGTATTTCTAGAACACATTTGACGTCGCTACTGCTGTTGTCTGGGAATGTGCGTCCGTAAAATGTCTGTCTGTCCTACATCATAGTATAGTTTATATTTTCTTGTCCTTTTGGGATCATTGTTTCCATTGTGGAATTTAGAAAATATTTGAGGGTCACTGATGAGGCTTAAATAGCTAGCTAGTCTGTCACAGAAAACATGTACACTCAATATTTTCCAGTTCTGTGGTGTGTTCCTTCCTTCCAAAGGAACATATCTTTCTAGAACATATTTGACGTCGCTTCTGCTGTTGTCTGGGATGTGGCCGTAAAATGTCTGTCTGTCCTCCATCATAGTATAGTTTATATTTTCTTGTCCTTTTGGGATCATTGATTCCATTAAGGAATTTTAAAAGTATTTGAGGGTCACTGATGAGGCCTAAATGGCTGAAACAAGCTAGTCTGGCCCAGGAAACATGTACACTCCATATTTTCCAGTCCTGTGGTGTATTCCTTGCTTCCAAAGGATAACCCTTTCTAGAAATATTAGAGTGTAATTAACTCGCTGTCTAAATGCCAACAAGCATGGAAATTGTCATATTTATGAAGCGTGCAGCGCTGCCAGCAAATTGGTAGACCAGAACTTAACAAACATTGAACCTGAACCGCAATTGGGATATAACTGGGAAAATACGCCTTTCATCTTCCAATGGAATGAAAAGTGGATTATCGAACATCCAAATTTTTCGTATTTCTTTATTAGACAAACATTCCATCTACTCTTTACCGTTTTTTTTTTTTTTTTTTTTTTTGTTTTTGTTTTTGTTTTTCAAACAAATAGCTGAATACATCACGAAAACACGCCTATATAATTTTGACCCCCTTGAACCCCACTTTTATAAAGTAAAACTGTGGTTTCCGGATATCTTATTTTTCTTATTTCTGCTTTAAAATATAGATTGTGGGTACTCGTTAGAACCGCCTCGATGAAATATAGATTGTGGCTACTCGTTAGAACCGCCTCGATGAGGCGGTTCTAACGGGTGCCCACAATCTATATTTGGAGCAGAAATAAGAAAAATATCACAATTTTTCATAATTAGATTTCATTTTTTTCGGCGCTAAAGGTGGCAATGTATTTGTATAGGCGTGTTTGCGTAATGAATTACCCCTTATTATCCTCTATTTCCTAACAAAGAAATGAGAAAGGGCCAGTGCTGCATCATCCGACTTAATTTGTCAAAATCTTCTGGTTCTGTCTAACATAAGCATTTTATCATGTTCAATATCTTGTTTTTTCTATCTTTATCTAATAACACGCTCATGGCTATTGATGGACGTTTTCCCAATCATTTAAAACTGATATTATGCTGTCCTTGTCTCTACATTTTCAATGCCCGTAGCGCAGCTGATAGTGATGTGTTTGTTTCATTTGGGGGTTTAACGTCCCCGTCAACACTATTTAGGTCATTTTGGAGACGTTGCTTCCAATTCTGTGGGACTTTTATTCGACTTTGAGATGAAATGACATCTCAAGGTCTGCTGCCCAATGAAACCAAAAGGGTTTATATGAATGGATGGTCCGACTCGCACCACTTTGCCTGGGCAGGCTAAGTCCTTCTAAGCGGTTTACCAGTACTCGTGTGCGCGATCGGTTTCGGCTCTGCGTGGAAGCATCATGCAGCCCAAACTATTTCTTCAAGCCCCGATAAGCGGGGGCCAAGCTGATAGTGGTATGTTTTGGATTAACTAAATTCATTCGGGAAATCCTAAAACGGGTCAATGGCGAACAGTTAAAGCCCAGTTCAGACGCCGAGTTCTGCGGCGTCTGAACTGGGCCTTAACTGTATGCAAAATAGTATTTTCTGTATAAATTTCTACACATAACTGATCCTGTCACACCCTAATTTTGAAATGAACTCCTGCTGTGTATAAGGTGGAAGATTCCATTCAGTACAAAATGAACTAGAGCAAGCGACCAGTGGTCACGTATACCCCCGGCCAGCGCCACCCTAATATATCTTTCGAGCTTGTATGTAATATGGAAGCTATAAGAATCTATAAATGGGCAACATAAAATTTCTAAATGGACCAAGAGAGTAAGGGTATCAAAGTTACTGAAGGGATGGGGGCATCAATGTTACTAAAGCAGCAGGGTGGGGTATGCATCAATGAAATCTTTGGACTGGTATGCAACATCGATGCAAGTATCATTTGAATTTGTCTTAGAGTTTAGAACATACAGACATTTATAAACTTTGTCATAAAACTTTAACCGAATGTAAAAGTTTTAAGTTCGTGACCTTGAGGTCAAGATCACAGTGCGTGGGGGAAGGGACATGCACCACGAAATCTTTGGACTGGTATGCAACAGTGATGCAAGTATTAACTGAATTTGTCTCAGAATTTAGCACATACAGGCATCGATAAACTTTGTCATAAAACTTTAACCAAAGTCTGTGACCTTGACCTCAAGGTTACTGTGGCGGATGGGATATGCATCAATGAAAGTTTTAGACCAGTATGCAACTTCGGTGTAAGTATCAACCAAATCTACCAAAGGGTTCAGAAGATACAATCTCTTAGAAACTTTGACGCAAAACTTTAACCAAAATGTTTATGGACGGACGGACAAACGGCAGGACGAAAACTATATACCCCCATAGCATACATCGTATGCCGGCGGTATAATGAAATTAACCCATATGTGACAATGGAATATTCTACCTACTAAGTTTGGAGTGTTCCATTTTCAATTATAGGGGTGTCAGGTTGATTTTGTGTAATGTAAGTTGCACAAAAATGTAAATGCTTTGGGCACACTGTGTAGACCCAGATCAGACGCCGCGTTCTGTGCCAATGTCAAAAAAGGGCCGCTATGCATATATGAGCTAGTGTAGAAGAAATAGCCTTAGGTACAGCTGAATCATTACAGTTAGGCAAGGTCTGCTGTCCTCATTTCGAAAACACGCCTATACAAATACATTGCCACCTTTATCGCCGAAAAAAAAGGAAAATTTTATGATGAAAAATTGTGATATTTTTCTTATTTCTGCTCAAAATATAGATTGTGGGTACTCGTTAGAACCGCCTCATCGATATATATATAAGGTGTAAGCTTCCATTCAGTACAAAATGAATTAGCCACTATACGACAGAATTTTGGGTACAAATGGACCATGTCAACCAAAATCAAAATCAGCCTGCATATCTGATCTGAGTGGTCTGGAATCTTTAAAAAAATCAGCTTTAACCTAAAGCTTTTGAAATCGGAGAAAGAAGGTTGTCTTCATATTTTTTGTTGTTTACCGGCCTAGTTGACACTATTTAGATCATGTCTAGTCGGTCAGATTAGCTAACCTTTCCTGGACAGGCTAATACATAAGCGGATAACAGTATATAGCAAATTTCTGCAGGAAATTTGACAACTGCCCTTCTTGACTAAATGACCGAAGAAAAGATTTCATGATCAATCGCCACGAAAGAATATTGCCGACCCGGCAGGTATCGAACTCGCGAGCGCCTGATCAAAAGTCAGATACGCCATGATCCGACTAAGCTACCGACACTGGCAGATTGCGTTTTAATTGAGTGGATGCGAATACAGTGTCTACAGAAAAGATAGAAACACTCATGGCGGCGGGGTGATGTTGCTCGTTCACAGAGATATCCCTCATATGCCATTCATGGAACTGGAAAACGATTCAGAATCTGTCTGGGTTAAGGTTTTTGCAAACAAAACTTCCCACTTTATTGCAAGTTGGTATCGACCACCTAACAACACTGTCGAAAACTTCCACTTATTTAAAGATCAGCTTGATCGCATTAAGTCTCAGAATAAAGGTAAAAAACTTCCTGCAGTACATGTCTTAGGCGACTTCAACTTCAGAGAGATTGTTTGGCCAGATAGGCTCAGCAAACAAGGCACGATGCTGAGTCCGTCAGAGGGATAGGTGTTGGTCGACATCATGAATGATCATGGCTTGGAACAGGTTGTTGACTTCCCTACTCGAGATAGAAACACTTTGGATTTGATTCTTACAACTTTGCCAGGACAGTTTGGGGATATTCAATCCTCGGACAAACTAAGTGATCATGATATTGTCTCTGGATTTCTGAAAATCTTCATACCACCTATAAAGAAACCTCGTAGAAAGGTGTACTTATATCAAAAGGGTGACTATGAAACTATGAGGAAGGATGCCCTAAAATTTGCAAGAGAGAAATACTTTAATGGTCATTCAGACGCTCGGTCTGTCCAGGAGAACTTTGATTTGATAAAGTCTTTCATTCAAGCTTCGTCCGAAAATCATATCCCCTCCAAAACTAGCAGGTCTGTATCTTCAATTCCTTGGATCACACCAGAAATAAGAAGAAAAATTCGGAGGAGAAATAAGATTCATGCTAAGGCAAAAAAGTCGGGAAGTGGTAAACTCAGAGCAAAATTTGAAAACTTGAGACGAGAAATTAAAAATGACATCAAAAATCAGCATGATCAGTATGTAAATAACTTGGTAGGTGATGTAAAGGCGAATCCCAGAGACTTCTACAGATATATCAATAGCCAGAAGAAAGATAGGCAAGGTATCCCACCCCTTAATAAAAGAGGAGGGAACGGGGTCGCTGAATCGGACTCTGAAAGGGCAGAGGAATTGGTTGGTCAATTCAATGATGCATTTAATAAAACTGAGTTCAACGAGGTTCCATTGACTGGAAGATCGGCCCCTTTCATGGAAAATAGTGTTGTATCCTCTGCGGGAGTGATCAAATTACTTAAAGGCTTGAACCCTTCTAAAGCTTTAGGGCCTGATGAGCTTCATCCTAGAGTCCTGAAGGAACTAGCAAACGAGTTAGGTCCAGTTTTTGCTCATCTTTTCCAACAATCTCTCGATACGGGTGAAATTCCCAAAGAATGGCTCCTAGCGAACATCTGTCCACTTTTCAAAAAAGGGGACAGGGCTCTTGCTCGTAATTATCGCCCGGTGTCACTGACATGTGTTCTATGTAAATTGCTTGAACACATAGTCTGCTCAAACATCATGGCCCACTTGGATGAACATAAACTTTTGTCAGACAGACAACATGCATTTAGGAAAAGGCATAGTTGCGAAACTCAGTTGAGCACGGTTATTAATGATTGGGCAAAAATCCTGGATAAAGGGGGGCAGGTGGACACATTTATTCTGGACTTTGAGAAGGCTTTTGACACCCCTCCTCATGAACTACTTAAATCCAAATTATTTGGTTATGGAATTGCTGGGAAGACTCTTAAATGGATAGATTCCTTCCTTTGCTACAGAAAACAGCGTGTTGTTGTTAATGGTGAATCTTCAGTATGGGCGCCAGTTTTGTCTGGAGTCCCACAAGGGACCGTTCTTGGTCCACTATTGTTCTCCCTGTACATCAATGATATTTCCACTGATATTGACTCAGAAATAAGACTGTTCGCAGATGACTGTGTTTGTTACCGGGAAATTAGAGATACAGATGACTCACTGAAACTTCAGGCTGACATAGATAGATTAGGATGTTGGGCCAGAAAATGGGGCATGAGATTTCAACCAGTTAAATGCAATATTATGCAGATAACAAGGAAGAGATCAAATAAAGTTGAGGCTTCTTACACCTTAGAGGGAACGGTCCTCGAAAATGTGAATTCCATTAAATACCTTGGTGTGACAATCACTCACGATTTGAGATGGAATACACACATTAGCAATATGTGTACAAAGGCGAATAGAACACTTGGTTTCCTGAGGCGAAATCTTCATCAGTGTCCTCAGGATGTGAAAGAAACAGCATACAGGGGACTTGTTCGCCCAATCTTGGAATATGGTAGTTGCATCTGGGACCCAAGCGGAGTGGTCCTAAATGAAGAAATTGAAAAAGTTCAGAATAGAGCTGCTAGATTTGTAACTGGAAATTATTGCTTTGAAACTGGGAGCATGACTGGAATTCTAGGAAAATTAAGATGGGAGTCTCTCAAGAAAAGGAGAAGAGACAGTAGGCTCATACTCTTATACAAAGGTCTAAAGGGTGCTGCCAGCATTCCAACAGATGACCTTGTTCCCCCAGCTAGGCATTGTAGAAAACACCATTCAATGACGTTTCAGACCCTTACTGCAAGAACGGATATTTATAAAGAATCGTTTTTCCCCCGAACCATTAGAGATTGGAATGCCCTTCCCGATTCTATTATTTTGACGGCTGAAGGTGCTGAGGATTCTGTAGCTAAGTTTACATCTTTGGTTAGAGCTAGGGACTAACTTCCCATATCACAGGTCCTGGTGTATGAGTGTCATTTGACGTGTCACCAGTAACAATTCTGATTCTGATTCTGATTCTGATGATCAGACTGCTTTTCGTTTTGTTTATTTATTTATTTATTTTTTTATGTATTTATTTTTCTATCTACAGTGAATTTCCGCTATTATTATGACCATCTAAAATTAAGACTTATTCTGATTTAAAATGTTTGTTTATGGGGATGCAGTTATTCTTTCTTTGAGTTTTCTGAAAAAGTGTCCCCTGGTCAGGGACCACCTTTGGGACTGTCCCAAAGTGGTCTTAAAGACCGCTTTTGAACAGTCCTAAAGGTGGTCTTAAAATATAGGTATTTAACTTTATCTATTCATTACGAGGATGGCATTGGTCTGGATCTAGACTGTTTGCTTAAAGAACAATCACTGTTGTGAAACCCACCAAGGACAAAACAAACCTGCCACCCCTATAAATGGAAATACACGCAGACTCGCCCTAAGCTATCACGTGGATGATTCTGTTGTCATATATGTTCTTGCCGTACAAAAGATTTCATACTCAATCTTACCGTGCACTCACTTCCGTTTTTGCGATTTGTTTTTGTTTTGTTTTTTGTTGTTGTTGTTGTTTTTTTTTTTTTTGGGGGGGGGGGGGGAGCGGGGTACAGCCCTTTCAAGATTTTTTTGCATATCGAGCCGATCGTTCATCCGATATTGGCGAAAACCGGAGTACCCGGAGAAAAAAAAACACATGACCTTCTGTTGCAGAACTTGGTATTTCACATTTGACCCGAACCAGGCTCGTACCCACAGCGGTGAGAGATACAGAGGACCCGCGTTATAACGACATTCGTTATAACGGCAAAACTCGTTATAACGACACTTCAATGTAACGAATTCTTAGCACAAGGTTTAGCCACGATTCCGAGCGGCTTGGGCTTTCCTCGGGTTGCAAATGCCCAAATCGAAGCCATAGTCATGAAAGATTCTTGTAATTTAATACTCCAAGACACAAATGTTATAGACATTTGTTAGAATCGCCTCATCGAGGCGATTCTAACAAATGTCTATAACATTTGTTTCTTGGAGTAATGATGTGAAGAAGACCTTTTATAACCTATCATAATCCTAACTGGTGTTCTTTATAGTGGCAAATTCATTATAACGCCACAATAATAGCGAACAAATACTGTCGTTATAACGCGGGTCCTCTGTATATTGATTAAGAGTCGGCCATCTTATCCATTAGGCCACGGAGGCCTGTATTATTATCCATGGAGTATTGACCCTTTCCTTTCGACAGATACAGATACCGTTGCAACCAGTGTAGATCCAGTTGATCCGGATCCACACTGTTTATCATCCAGTTATTTGGTTTCACAAAACTCAAAAGTGAATAGAACTGGATCATGGAAAAGTCCACTTAAAACGGATTCGTGACATTTGTCTGACTAACTGTGGCACACCCCTTTCAATCCCATTAACTAGACCATGTACTTATACAAACAATGAAGATGCAAATGACATAGATTTTAAGTTGCAGTCTTATCAAGATATACCCAGTTTGCAATTTTGATATTAAATACTAATTAAACCCCCTTTTTAAAGAATGGGTTTTGTCCGAATTAAAATACGGAAGAGTCCACCACAGAAAATGAGGGATGAAGGGCTTAAATAAATGATGAAGCATGGTGTCCCAAAGTATTGTCTGTTTTCAAATTATCTGATTAATTAGGTTTAAGCCTACCCCTGAAGGTATCTGATTCATTTGAACAAGGATGGAAATAAGACGTGTCGTATTGGGAAGGGCTATATCTCACTCTTATCCTGCTGTTAACGACAACCCTATCCTGATGTTAACGAGAACCCCTACCCTGCTGTTGACGACAACCCCTATCTTTGCAAACTGAATGTCAAACAGTGTAGATCATGATCAGATGGCTTCTTCAGAAGCCATCTGATCTGATCAGGATCTACACTGTTTGACATTCAGTTTATGAATTTGTAGCAATAACTTACATCAAGTAATCTGATTGGTTCAAAGTCAGAAATGGGTGTGGCTGAACTGAATATTCAGCAGGATAAGGGCTAGAATAATAATAAACTGGGTACCATGTCAAATGATAGTAATTAAACAAGTAGCGTTCGGAAGGGACATAGCTAAACTGGCCCAAGTCACACATATCGCATTAAGAACTACCATAACAACAATACATGTACTGTCTTTTTGCCCAATCAAAGGATAGAAACAAGACGTGTCTTATTCGGAAGTACAATAACACTTGTGGACCACATTACCTTGTTGCCCCAAAGGACGGAAATTAGACATGTAGTGATGCAGAGGGCCCTGATTCGCTCACCTGAATGTCACTGTCTCTAGTACATTCTATTTTTAGCTCTGGTGGCCATCTTGTTGATCAGAGTGGAACGATCTTAGCTATTTTGGTAGGGTGTCAACTAGGCAACATTCCTTTGAAGTTTGAATCAAATTAAGCCAAGGGTCTAGCAAGAGTTCGCATTTGAAGCAAATTTACAATGTTTTTCTATTTTTAGCTCTGGCGGCCATACTGTTCATCGGAGCAAGACCATTTTAGCTATTTTGGTAGAGAGTCATCAAAGCAACATTCCTATGAAGTTTGAATGTAATTGGCCCAAGGGTACAGGAGGAGTTGTTGTTTGAAGATTTTTTCTATTTTTAGCCCTGGTGGCCATCTTGTTTATCAGAGTTGAATGATTTTAACTATTTTGGTAGGGAGTCACCTGGGCAACATTCCTGTGAAGTTTGAAGCAAATTTACAATGTTTTTCTATTTTTAGCTCTGGTGGCCATTTTGTTCATTGGAGCGGGATCATTTTAGCTAATATGGTATAGGGTCAACGACATAATATTCCTGTGAAGTTTGAATCAAATTGGCCCAAGGGGTAAGGAGGATTGGCTTTTGAAGAATTTTTCTATGTTTAGCTCTGGCGGCCATCTTGTTAGTCAGAGCGGAACAATTTTAGCTATTTTGGTAGGGAGTCAACCACATAATAGTCCTGTGAAGTTTGAATCATATTGACCCAAGGGGTAAGGAGGAGTTGTCGTTTGAAGGTTTTTTCTATTTTTAGCTCTGGCGGCCATCGTGTTTGCCGCATTGAACAATTTTAGCTATTTTGGTAGGGAGTCACCTAACTAACATTCATGTGAAGTTTGAATCAAATTGGCCCAAGGGTTGAGGAGGAGTTCGCGTTTTGACATAAATTTACAAAGTTTTTCTGTTTTTAGCTATGGCGGCCATTTTGCTCATCAGAGCAAAAACGTTTTAGCCATTTTGGTAGTGGGTCATCTAAGCAACATTCCTATGAAGTTTGAATGAAATTGGCCCAATGGTAAAGGAGGAGTAGTCTTTTGAAGATTTTTTTCTATTTTTACCTCTGGCGGCCATCTTGTTAGTTAGAGCGGAATGATTTTATCTATTTCTTTAGGGAATCACCTACATAACATTCCTGTGAAGTTTGAATCAAATTGGCCCAAGGGTTAAGGAGGCGTTCGTGTTTGAAGCAAATTTACGATGTTTTTCTATTTTTAGCTATGGCGGCCATTTTGCTCATCAGAGCAGAATCTTTTCAGCTATTTTGGTAGATGGTCACCTAAGCAACATTCCTATGAAGTTTGAATAAAATTGTCCCAACGGTACAGGAGGAATTGTGGGTTAAAGATTTTTTCTATTTTTAGCTCTGGTGGCCATCTTGTTTGTCAGAGCACAACGATTTTACCTATTTCTGTAAGGAGTCATTTGGGCAACATTCCTGTGAAGTTTGAATCAAATTGGCCCAAGGGTTGAGGAGGAGTTTGTGTTTGAAGCAAATTTAGGATGTTTTTCTATTTTAAGCTATGGCGGCCATTTTGCTCATCAGAGCAATACCGTTTTAGCTATTTTAGTAGAGGGTCACCTTAGCAACATTCCTATGAAGTTTGAATAAATTTGGCCAAAATGTACAGGAGGAGTTGTCGTTTAAAGAATTTTCTATTTTTAGCTCTGGCGGCCATTTTGTTCACCGGAGCGGAAACGTTTTAGCTATTTTGGTAGAGGTTCACCTAAGCAACGTTCCTATAAAGTTTGAAAGAAATTAGCCTTAAGGTACAGGAGAAGTTGTCCTTTAAAGATTTTTCTATTTTTAGCTCTGGCGGCCATCTTGTTCAGCGGAGCGGAACAAGTTTAGCTATTTTTGTAGAAGGTCACCTCAGCAATATTCCTATGAAGTTTTATTGAAATTGGCTCAAGGGTTTAGGAGGAGTTAGCATTTAAAGCAAATTGTTGACGCCGCACGACAAACGACGCACGACGCACGACGGACGACGGACATTGACCGATCACAATAGCTCACCATGAGCACTTCGTGCTCAGGTGAGCTAAAAAGGCCTATACAAATACATTGCCACCTTTATCGCCGAAAAAATGAAAATTTTATGATGAAAAATTGTGATATTTTTCTTTATTCTGTTCCAAATATAGATTGTGGGCATTTGTTAGAACCGCCTCATCGAGGCGGTTCTAACAAGTACCCACAATTTATATTTTAGAGCAGAAATAAGAAAAATAAGGTATACCCCCGGAAACCCCAGCTTTACTATATAAAAGTGAGGTTCAAGGGGGTCAAAATTATATAGGCGTGTTTTCGTGATGGGAACGGACTATTACTAGAATAATGATAACCTGTGGCACAAATCAAAGGATGGCAATTAGACATATCTTATTGGGAATGGCCATAACTGAAATGATAACTTTTGGCCCAAATCAAAGGATGGCAACAGGACATTTCGCACTTCGAAGGACAATAACAAAAATAACGATAACTTAGGGTCCAAAATAAACGATGGAAATTAGACACGACGCATTAGGAAGAACCATAACTAAAATGATGATAACCTGCGGCCGATTGTCGTTATCATAACTTAAAGGGCCATAACTAAAATGATGATAACCTGCGACCCATTGTATTTAACATCATTTAATGGGTCATAACTATTAACTAAAATCATGATAACCTGCGGCTCAATGTTGTAATCATTATTTTAAGGGCCTTAACTAAAATGATGATAACCTGCGACCTATTGTATTAAACATTTAAAGGGCCATAACCAAAATGGTGATAACCTGCGATGTCGTTATCATCATTTTGAGGGTCATAACTAAATTGATGATAACCTGTGGTTCATTATATTCATCATCATTTTAAGGGCCATAATAAAAATGATGATAACCTGCGACACAATGTCGTTATGATCATTTAAAGGGCCATAACTTAAATAATGATAAGGACCATAACTAACCTGCGACACAATGTCGTTAAAACCATTTTAAGGGACATAACTAAAAAGATGATAACCTGCGGTTCAATGTATACATCATCATTTAATGGGCCATAACTAAAAAGATGATAACCTGCGGTTCATTGCATCCATCATCATTTCAAAGGCCGTGACTAAAATGATGATAACATGCGACTCCAGGTCGTTATAATCATTTCAAGGGACATAACTGAAAGATGATAACCTGCGGTTCAATGTATTCATCAACATTTAAAGGGCCATAACTAAAAAGATGATAACCTGCGGTTCATTGTATTCATCATAACTTTAAGGGCCATAACTAAAAAGATAATAATCTGCGGTTCACAGTATTCATCATCATTTAATGGGCCATAACTAAAAAGATGATAACCTGCAGTTCATTGTATTCATCATCATTTAATGGGCCATAACTAAAATGATGATAACTCGTGGTTCACTGTATTCATCATCATTTAATGGGCCATAACTAAAATGATGATAACCTGCGGTTCCTTGTATTCATCATCATTTAATGGGCCATAACTAAAAATGATGATAACCTACGGTTCAATATATTCATCATCATTTTAAGGGCCATAACTAAAAAGATGATAACCTGCGGTTCAATGTATTCATCATCATTTTATGGGGCCATAATAAAATGATGATAACCTGCAGTTCATTGTATTCATCATCATTTAATGGGCCATTACTAAAATGGTGATAACCTGCGGTTAACTGTATTCATCATCATTTAATGGGCCATAACTAAAATGATGATAACCTGCGGTTCACTGTATTCATCATCATTTAATGGGCCATAACTACAATGATGATAACCTGCGGTTCACTGTATTCATCATCATTTAATGGACCATAACTAAAATGATGATAACCTGCGGTTCATTGTATTCATCATCATTTAATAGGCCATAACTAAAATGATGATAACCTGCGGTTCACTGTATTCATCATCGTTTAATGGGCCATAAATAAAAAGATGATAACCTGCGATTCACTGTATTCATCATCATTTAATGGGCCATAATTAAAAAGATGATTACCTGCGGTTCATTGTATTCATCATCATTTAAAGGGCCATAACTAAAATGATGATAACCTGCAGTTCACTGTATTCATCATTATTTAATGGACCATAACTAAAATGATGATAACCTGCGGTTCATGGTATTCATCATCATTTAATGGGCCACAACTAAAATGATGATACCTGCGGTTCAATGTATTCATCATCATTTTAAGGGCCATAACTAAAATGATGATAACCTGCGGTTCAATGCAGTCATCATCATTTTAAGGGCCATAACTCAAAAGATGATAACCTGCGGTTCACTGTATTCATCATCATTTAAAGGTGCATTATTGAACTACCGCGTCTCAATTTTTTTCTGGTATTTATCTTCAATGCATTCTCCATTGTCATGTGTACACTTTTGGAGCCAAATACAGCTTCCGGACTTTGTGAAAATGGCCGTTTTCATTCGTGTTTACCCTTCGCAGTGAACATGTGTTCGGAATTTCTGTTCTAAAAATAAATCTGTCACTTTATACATACATGGCGACAGTATCGTCTCTGAGTGTTGTTACTTATGGCATGGCATTCAGCGTCATATTTTTTTTCCGATTCAGGCATGGCCTAAGCAAACAAGGCCAAAAATGAACGTCGCATAACGTCATATTTGGGGATTCTATTTTTGTCGCAAACTAAAAATAGATCTAACTAGTGTTCGAAACCTAGTAAGGGAATCCCTCTCAAACTCGTTTACCTGTCATCAAAATTGTTCGCATTTTTGCATAAAATGCATTCATTTGTATTGTTTTAAAGAAAAATACCGGCTATATGTATTTTATTTTTTGAAACATTTTTTCCAGATAGCTCAATAATGCACCTTTAATGGGCCATAACTAAAAAGATGATAACCTGCGGTTCATTGTATTCATCATCATATAATGGGCCATAACTAAAATGATGATAACCTGCGGTTCACTGTATTCGTCATCATTTAATGGGCCATAACTAAAATGATGATAACCTGTGACCCAATGTCGTTATCGTCAATTTAAGAACCATAACTAAGTATAGGTTAGAAGTCATTAAGAGATTTCTTCACAAGTAAGAATCTGCGAAGCGAAGCGTAGCAGATTCTTACTGTGAAGAAATCTCTTAACGACTTCTAACCGGCTTAGACTGCTGTCAATTTTCTTGAATTATGACCACTGATGGTCTCTTGAGAACACCTTGCTCAAAACTTTATTGTACTTTCATTCATTCACTTAGTTGCTCTTCACTGAGAAATTACCATAAGAAGGTGTCTTTTTTTATTTATTTTTTTAATTTGAACTTGAAGAAAAAACGTCAGATGGATGTCAATATTTTGAAATACCATCAGCAACACAATATGTTTTCTATTCATGCGAAGAACAGTAAACGGGTGTTCGTCATGTTAGGTATAAAAATTGTTTTATTTTGTATTTTTGACTTAGTCTCGTCTGGAACATTTGTTTTGTATGATAATTTTTTGGTTGAAACAAGAAAAAAGTGTTGCAGTTCTGACAAACTGTAGCCTCCCTTGGAAGTGTACCCTGAACCCATTTTGTACTGGAAACCCCTCAACGGCTAATTGGCAAACAGTGCAGGCCCAGATCAGACGTCACAGAACACGGCCTCTAATCAGGGCCTACATTGTTTGCAAAAAGTTCAGCCAGTTTGCAAGAGTCAATTTAAGGCCTGGCTCAAAAAATAAATTTCTTGGCGTGTTGTCAAACAAACAAACAAACAAACAAAAAAAAAAATAAAATAAAATAAAATAAAATAAAATAAAATAAAATAAAATAAAATAAAATAAATAAATAAATAAATAATAAAGAAACGAAAGGCTGTAGCTCCAGTCCTTGACATGTACGCCTTCTGCATTTCATTTTCGGCACAAGGCTACGGTCAAGGAAATCGCACTCTGAAGCTCAAAGTAAACGGGCAGTCACACCCTCTTGCCGACATGACTTGTCCTACAAGCGTCGGCATACATTCAGGGGGAGTGTAACCCTCTTGAGCGGAAAGAGATATAGACATGTACATTTAGTTTATGCAGCGAAATTGTTGAAATATATATGTATAGACGAATTTTTACAGTATGTTACGATAACAAGCCCGTGCAATATAGTGCTTTTTTCACATCTTCAAAATTGCCACTTTTCTGATGAAAAATCCAATACAGTTTCCTTATTATACCGCAAACATGGGTTGTGGGTGCTCGTTGGAACATGGTACGGTTCTAGCGGGTACCCACAGCCCCTGTCTTGGTCAGAAATGGGAAAATTATAATATACCCCCCCCCCTGAAATGGGGTTCAGGGGGTGTTCAATTCACGAACTTGTTCACGTGATGTATAAATAATTATATACATGTTCCTCCTAGGATTTGCATAACTGGTTCATTACAGTAAGCAACCTCTGAAAATGATTGAAAAAAACAAACAAACAAACACGGAAACGACGCACGACGTTTGAATGGGGTCGAGGTGTCGATTCGGCGTCCTGACGCCGAGTCGATGGTGATGACATCTGTTCAGGCATTGTGTGTGTGTAACCCAATTTCTTTTGCAGAGGATCTGTACTTTGGCGTCAAGTTGTATTTGCTATGTTCTGTTGCTATGCACTAATGCCACCTGCGTGTGGCCTGTTGCACTTTCATGAATAAAGGAAGGAAGAAAAGAAAAATGCAAATTTTGAAGAAAACACAACCTGACACCCTTAATTTTAAAATGAGTTGGATGATTCCATTTGGTACAAAAGGGTTAAATAAGTAAACCTATTTTTCATTATTGTGTCAATAAAGACTTTGGATATGCATGCTTTGTTTTGATTCGTCAACATCTTTTGAACTGTCAGTCAATCTACATGTATTTCTGCTAATTTCTTTTTTTTATATTCCAGAAAAAGGAAGACCATAGATAATTCAATGTACATTTTAAAATCACCTTGCTTGATTTCTCTGTCATATACAGGGTGAAGTTTTATTGCTTTTCAGTCACTCAGAAGCATCTGGGCTGATTTATGTGTTAAGAATTCTTCTTAATGGTTAAGAACCTATCTTAATCATTAAGAAGGTCTCTTCACAATATAGTCAGCAGCAGAAACTACTTCTGATTGGCTGAAAAAGAAGAAACGTCACAAACCGCAGTCTAAAATGATGATAACATGTGACCTAATGTCGTTTCCATCATTTAAACGGGCCATAACTAAAATGTTGATAACCTGCGATCATTTAAAGAGTTATCACTGAAATGATGATAACCTGCGACCATATGTCGTTGCTTGCTTTACATTTATGACGTGAATGGATACACCTTCAGGGGCGACATTTTTTGTTTAAAAATACTTAGTCGCCCTTGTCAATAGGGGTCTTCTCTTTATGGAATGAATTTGCTTCTTATCATGCTTATAAAACTTGCCCAAAGTAACCTAGGCGCCGAGGGTTCAACCTAGATTTAATGATCTATTTAATGCCCGAGGATCACGGTCGGATACCCTGTGCCCAAGCCGCAAGTAGGAGCTATATTGGCCCAGAGGCCCCGTTCCTGGCTTGACGGCTGTCCATAAACCTAGATAGTACCCGAAAGCGTATACTCAAATGACTGGTATTATTTGGGCCCCGTCAAGCGATTTTGGTACTTATCGGCTATGCGAGCAGCGAAGGTTCAGGCGAGTCTGCGCATCCGCGCAGTCTCGCCAGAACCTTCGCTGCTCGCTCATGCAAGCAGTGTCTCAAGAGGAACCTTCAGACAGAAAGCCATATCCCTGGCCCCTCTGAATGGCTGGGCATGCGCAGTTAAAATTTGTCATGACGGAGAGCTCGAAGACACAAGTTCGCTTGGCGCGGCTCATTTAAGAAATGGAGGCATTCAAGTATGAACAACATCGGGCCACAAGCAGAATAAGTGAACCCCAAGAGGGTTCATGTAAACTTTGTCCGTGACCCAATGTTATTCATGCTCTAATGAACGATAAATAAATGAGCCCCGCCAAGCGAATTTGTGTCTTCGAGCATTCCGTCATGACAAATTTTAACTGCGCATGCCCAACCAGACCGCCAGGGATATGGCTTTCTGACTGAAGGTTCCTTTTGATTCACTGCTTGTATGAGCGAGCAGCGAAGGTTCTGGTGAGACTGCGCGGATGCACAGGCTCGCCTGAACCTTCGCTGCTCGCATAGGCGATAAGTACCAAAATCGCTTGACGGTGCCCAAATTATCTTTATTATTTATATTTAGTTGTCATTGTCGGTACATTCGGACAGATAGGTAAATTTGAACACTTTTATATGTACAAGTGTTCATGTTTTTCAGCAATTATCTGGGCGAAATGGGGGCTAAAATGGTTTTTGTTTGTGTAATTTGATGTTTAACGTCCCCGTCATTTTGTAAAGGTCATTTTGGAGACGTTGCTTCCAATTTTGTGGGACTTTTACCCGACATTGAGATAGTAAGTAAGTAAGTAAGTAACGACTTTATTTTAAGAGGGTAACTCAATTGGCGAACCAATTTTCATTGAGGCCCTGTAACAAATAACTACTACGTTAGAGACATCATAAACAACAATATAAAGTGCATTATTAAAGTGAAGAATGACATCTCAAGCCCTGTCCCCCAATGAAACCAATAGGGTTTATTAGCATGGACGGTCTGCCTCGCACCGCGGTTCCTGGACAGGCTTAGATCCTCTAAGCTGTTGACCAGTACTAGTGTTCGGGCCGGATTCAGCTCTGCGTGGAAGCATCATGCAGCCCATATATTTCTTCAAGCCCCGATGGGCGGGGGCTGTGGGGCTAAAATTGAAACATGAAAACAATTTCGCATAGTTTTCCTATTGACAGCAAAATAACATTGCTTACGTCAGAAATTCGCCATCATCCAATCATACTGCAGTAAAAAGAAAATTGTTTTCTGCGCTACCTTACACTCATGTGACGTCTCGTGAGTCACTATATATCCATGACATTACGAAAACACGCCTATACAAATACATTGTGACCTTTATCATCGAAAAATTGAAAAATTTAAGATGAAAAATGTGGATAGTTTTCTTATTTCTGCTCAAAATATAGATTGAGGATACTCGTAAGAACCGCCTCATCGAGGCGGTTCTAACGAGTACCCACAATCTATGTTTTAGAGCAGAAATAAGAAAAATAAGGTTTACCCCTGCAAACCCCAGTTTTACTGTAAAAAGTGGGGTTCAAAGGGGTCAAAATTATATAGGCGTGTTTTCGTGGTGTACATGTAAGCAGGAACGACAATACGTAAATACAATGTAGCAGAATTTTATTTGCTTTTTTTTGTTTGTTTGTTTGTTTGTTGTTGTTGTTGTTGTTTTTTTTTGTTGTTGTTTTTTTTTGTTGTTGTTGTTTTTGTTGTTGTTGTTTGTTTTGTTTTGTTTTGTTTTGTTGTTTTGTTGTTTTTTTTTTTTTTTGTTTTTTTTTTTTTTTTGGTAAATTTAGGGAATGAAAATGTTACAATAAAACCATAGAGCTTGCCTTCGGAAACAAAGGATACGTCATAGATATAAAACGGGATTCTTAGTTATCTCCCTTGCAGAAACGGCGGGAAAACCCATTGAATGCTGGTAAGTGGCAAGGGGTCTTTTGCAGCATTTTAAATCTTTAGTCCTGTTAACAGTGTAGACCCACATGCGGCTTCTGATCAGTGGCTACACTGTTTGCCTACGAGGAATGTTCGAAAAGAGTTGCTTATTGTCCTATATCTCGATATTCACGCGGGGCACGATCAAAACCAATACAGTTTTGTATAGGGCTATTCAATATCTACACAATGGTGTATAAATGTACATGGTAGACTAAGTGTAAGATCACTGCAGTAAAAATGGTTGGTAGAAGCGTCGACTAAAAAGCTGAAATACGGGCTTACATCAAAACTTGCTCAAAACTTGGTTGTTCTTTGAAGAAGCTGATGACTGAAATTTCTTCTGCTTTTGAACCTTCTTGTATGTCGTATGACATGGTTCGGCGGTGGAAAAAGAAATTGGAGTCTGGTGTAGAGTCCATCAAAATGCACCGAAATCTGGCAGGCCAAAATCTGCATCTCGTAAAGAAATCGTTTCCAAAATAAGGGAAATCATTGAAGGAGATGCCAGATTTACAGTTCGTGATATTGCACGAAAGGTATGCATATCACTATCAACGGTTCACCTTATTTTGAAGAAGCATTTGAAAGTCAGAAAGATTTCTGCTAGATGGGTGCCACATCTGTTGACTGACGAGCAAAAGAGGCAACGGGTTAAAGTGGCCAAAAAGCTGCTTCGAATGTTTCCAAAATATGACAAAAAAGCAGTCACAGGTGATGAAACCTAGGTCTATTATTTTGAGCCCGTCAGAAAGGTTAGCAATAAGATCTGGGCCACTAAACACAACGAACGCTCAATAATTTGCCAAACGTTCTTTGAGTACAAAGACGGTTTTGTATGCAATCTTCTTCTCTGGTCAAGTAGTCGCAATAAAAGTGCCGGTGAAAAAGGACAAAAACATCACCGGAAAGTACCACAAAGGCGTAGTACTGGGAAAACACAAAAAAGTATTATCAGAAACTACGCCCTGTCACTGGTTTTAAACATGTCCGTCTTCTACATGACAATGCATCCGCTAATACCTCCGCAATGGTTACGGCGTTTTTGAAGAAAGAAAAAGTAACTTGTTTGCCTCACCCCTGTATTCCCCAGACCTTTCCCCATGTGATTTCTTCTTGTTTCCGAAATTGACATCATTCCTTGCTGGGCGGAAATATCAGTCCTGACAGGCACTTGGATCTGCCATTCATTAGTACCTTATTACTGTGCCCAAATCAGCGTACCGTAACGCCTTCAAGAAGTTGATACATCGGCTGAAACTTTGCATTTCTAGTCAGGGGAGTACTTCGAGGGCATGAAATGAGCACTTTTGGGCTAACTTGAAATTTTGAAGGCTCCAGATAGAAATAAGCAATTCTTTTCGAACATCCCTCGTATGTCGTTTTGCATGTTTCCAGAATAAGCAATCGCAAACATTGTACCAATATCAAATGAGCACCGCCAAGCGAATTTGTGTCTTCGAGCATTCCGTCATGACAAATTTTAACTGCGCATGCCCAGCAATTCAGAGGGGCCAGGTATATGGCTTTCTCTCTGAAGGTTCCTCTTGATTCACTGCTTGTATGAGCGAGCAGCGAAGGTTCTGGCGAGACTGCGCGGATGCGCTGGCTCGCCTGAACCTTCGCTGCTCGCATAGGCGATAAGTACCAAAATCGCTTGACGGGGCCCAAATTATTGCAATAACCGGAACAGTAAAATTGATTTAGGGTTGACTTTATTACTCGGTTTTACACGAACAACCTAAATATGGTGTAAAAACCACTCACTTAAATTAGTTCGTCATCTTTCAATTATCTTACAGCAAAAGGTAGTGCAGCGTAACAATTCTCTTCGAGCGAACGATTACGTGGGTTCCAAAAGGTTCGATAACGACTCATTTGGGACACCAAGTAGTTTTAGTTGAATTAGTCTATTGGATTTTAATCAAAGATATAGATCGATTTCCGGACAGGACGTTGAAAGGCAGAGGCGATGCGCAATTATTGGTTATATTATGTATTATAGAATTACTAATTGTGTAGTGATACTCAAGAGACATTGGCCGGATTGTAGAAGTAAACAGATTTGGAATAAAGAGAAAATTAAATGCTTTGACTACGTTACAGAATAACGCCATTGTACTAGTAAAACAAAGGCATATGTTCATATTCACAAACTGACCTAAGCCCCCCCCCCATCGGAGATTGGAGAAATGGATTAGGCTGCATGGTGCTTCCACGCAGAGCTGAAACCGACCGTACATAAGGACTGGAACACCGCTAACAGAGTTAAGCCTGCTTGGCAAAGTCGGACCGTCCATGCATATAAAATAAAAAAAATAGAAACAAAGAACACATTAAAAATCGGTCTCTTCATACACAGCCATGTAGTTTGCAAGGATGTATACGCCCCCTAGCACCGGCTTAACCCTATTGTTTTCATAGGGTGGCAGGGCATGAGATGTCATTTCATCTTAATGTCGGATAAAAGTCCCACAAAACTTGAAGCAACGTCTGCAAAATGACATTTATAGTTTTGAGGGGGTCAAACATACAAAACAAACTGACCTACAAAAAAGATTACTGGCACAATACCAATGCCTGTAATGGAATAAATGAGAAATATAATGATGGCAAGAAACGTCTGTTTCTACACTGTGCGTATAACGCATCACGATAAAATGTCCGTGAAATAAAGACCCATCTAAACCCAACTTTATAAAGTGAAAAGTGGGGTTTAAGGGTTATACATTATCTGCCTTAATTGTGCACGAAAACAAAGATTGTGGATATCGTTAGAACCGCCTCATTGAGGCGGTTCTAACGAGCATCCACAATCTATGTTGAAAGCAGAAATAAGAAACATGTTACAATTTGTACCTAATACATGTATATGTCATTACGCCTGATTACACTCTTCTGGAGTCCATGTCTGTTGATCTGACCATTGATATTTGCCATTTTGTCTATGGACTAATGATTTTGGATTAACGCTTTGGTACTACGACCTAAACTACTTCTGACACCATGTTAGACGCCATTTTTCACAAGGACATGTTTTCTGATTGACATTTCATTTAAATTTCAATGGCTCAAACAGCCTTGAAACAAAGTGATAGGGGTAGTTAGAGCCACAAATGGAGTCAAGCAAGGCTGTGTGCTAGCCCCAACGCTGTTCAGCATTATGTTCTCTGCTATGCTCACAGATGCTTTCCAGGATGGTGGCAATGGTATACCTATTAGGTATCGCTTTGATGGGGAGTTTTTCAAGCTAAGAAGGTTGGTTGCAAGCCAAATCAAATGTGCAGACAGCTGTGCTAGGCGAGTTCCTGTTTGATAACGACATGACAATGGGTTCTCCAACAGAAGAGAAGATGCAAAAAGGTGTAGATCAAGTATCTGACTCCTGTGACAACTATGACCTCACAAGGAGCATCAAAAAGACCTAGATGGTTTATCAACCAGCACCTGGCAAACCTTACAAGAAGCCCACCATTACAGTGAATAGTCAAGCTTGCCAGCGGTAGACAAGTTCACCTAACTTGGAAGGACATTATCAAGAGTCGTGCATATTGAAGATGGGGCCAATGCCAGGATAGCCAAAGCTAGTGCAGCATTTGGCCGACTACGTGGTAGTGTTTGGGATCGAAGTGGAATACGGATTGGCACAAAGCGGAAAGTCTGCAGAGCTGCCAGCACTATTATATGCATGCGAAACATGGGCAGTTTACCATCATAATATCCCTCATGAATATTAATAAGCAATGAAAACCCTTTTGGGAAGTTGACGACAAAAGGCGATTTTCAAACCTTTGTATCTTTGGAGCTTCAGCGCACATTCTTTGAAACAAGGCCTTTACCTCCATCGATTTTAAAGAAAAAAATCGTTGCATTTGATCTTTACTGGATTTCTCTTTGATCTTCAATAACCAAATTGTACGTTGTGTGTACTCATTAGAATCGCCTCGTCGAGGCAATTCTAATGAGTACACACAACGTACATTTTCAAAATGAAATAAGTAAAATCTGCCTAATCTACCCAAGATATATTGACATCTGGAGTAATATGATAATTTCCCTACGGACGCGGAAAAAAATAACGAATCATCCATACGTGTTTGTTGTTTCATTAAAAGTCCACAATGGCATACACATCTGACAGAACAGCATCATCTGATCAGTCTATGCCGTTAGCATGTACCATCTATGCAGTTTTGACTAGAGAAAATTTCAAACTATTCAAGCTTCTATATAAACTAGAAAAAATGTCAGAAGACAGCATAGCTCACCTATTGAGACCTAAGTTGGATGAGGGCAAATTATTTCAATTTTCAGTTTTTTTTTGTTGTTGTTGTTTTGTTTTGTTTTTTTTTTTCAAAAAGCAATTTTCATTAATTTTGTAAAACAGCTTAACAGACTGCACCAAATAAATGAGAACCATAATGCATTCTTGTTTCAAGGATGTTTGTCCTTAAAAAATTAAAGTTTCAATTCGGCAGTTATTGGCCCAACAAAAGGTCTAACAAAAGTTGCAAGTCAGAATAACTGTATGTGATTTTATCACGACTAAATGCTATGATTTGAACCCAGGATCTTCTGGTTCAAATTTGTTTGATTTGAGGTTTAACGTCCCCGTCAACACTATTAAGGTCATTTTGGAGACGTTGCTTCCAATTTTGTGGGACTTTTACCCGACATTGAGATAAAATGTCATCTCAAGCCCTGTCGCCCAATGAAACCAATAGGGTTTATTAGCATGGACGGTCTGCCTCGCACCGCGGTTCCTCGACAGGCTAAGATCCTCTAAGCGGTTTACCAGTACTAGTATGCGGGCCTGATTTAGCTCTGCGTGGAAGCATTATGCAGCCCATATATTTCGTCAAGCCCCTATGGGTGGGGCCGTTCTGGTTCAAAGTCCCACTGCAAGATGTGTTGGTTCTATCCTAATGATTTCCATGAAGTCCAGTACAGATCTCCATGGTTGTATCCTAATGATTTCCATGAAGTCCAGTACAGATCTTCATGGTTTTATCCTAATGATTTCCATGAAGTCCAGTACAGATCTCCATGGTTGTATCCTAATGATTTCCATGAAAGCCAGTACAGATCTTCATGGTTTTATCCTAATGATTTCCATGAAGTCCAGTATAGATCTTCATGGTTTTATCCTTATGATTTCCATGAAGTCCAGTACAGATCTCCATGGTTTTATCCTAATGATTTCCATGAAGTCCAGTATAGCTCTTCATGGTTTTATCCTGATGATTTCCATGAAGTCTAGTACAGATCTCCATGGTTGTATCCTAATGATTTCCATGAAGTCCAGTACAGATCTTCATGGTTTTATCCTAATGATTTCCATGAAGTCCAGTACAGATCTTCATGGTTTTATCCTAATGATTTCCATGAAGTCCAGTACAGATCTTCATTTAAAGCAAAACAACGTGCCATGATACAAATGGTAACATAAAATTATGCCCTTCCGAACATAAATACAGTAAAATTCCTATATCAAGACCACCTTTGGGACTGTTCAAAAGTGGTCTTAAAGACTACTTTTGAACAGTCTCAAAGGTGGTCCCAGACCAGAGGAAATTGTAGGCAGAAAGCACATAGAAAAATTAAGTGTACCCTTCAAAATAAGATTTTTATAGCAGATTAAGTGCTAATTTTATGTGGTCTTAATAGCGGAATTTCACTGTATATACAGTCCAACCTGTATTAAGAAAGCACCTCTTGAATATTCAAAAAGTGCTTGCTTAAGGCAGGTGCTTGCTTAACACAGGTGCATTTTAATGCATTTTTCTTTTTCGGGAACTGAATGCCTGCTTGCTTAAGACAGGTTGCATGCTTAATAAAGGTGGCTACTAAGACAGGTTTGACTGGACTTGTTATTTTAAAAGAGATACAGAAAAACAAGTACAGTAAAACCTGTCTTAGTTACCACCTCTATTAAGCAAGCAACCTGTCTTAAGCAAGCAGGAATTTGGTTCCCAAAAAGGCAAATGTGTTAATTTCACCTGTATTAAGCAAGCACCTGTTTTAAGCAAGCACATTTTTGTTATCCCTTAGGCGCTTGCTTAATACAGGTTGGACTGTATTTGCATAAATTATGGTCAATCCTTAGGACCACATCAATGGAAATTCCATGAACCAACCCGCAACATCAGAAAATAAAACATCACGAGAACACACCTATGCGATATAGTGCATTTTTTTCAGATCTCAGAAATGGCAATTTTTCTGATGAAAATCCGTGATATTTTTCTTACAAATACTGAAAACATTGATTGTGGGTGCTAGTTAGAACCACCTCATTGAGGCAGTTTTAACAAGTACCCACAACCTATGTCTTGGGGCAAAAAAATAGGAAAAATAATGTATACCCCCGTAAACCCCAGTTTTCTCTATATAAAGTGGGGTATAGGGGGTTGTCTTCATTTCACGGACGTGTTCACGTGATGGAAAGTTGCAAATTATCAAGGGAAATACCATTCCTAGACCCACGACAGATAGCATTATAGAACACATCACTGAATAGTACAGTTAAAAACCTTTAATAATACCAACTTTGGGACTGTTCAAAAGTGGTCTTAAAGACCACTTTTGAACAGACCCAAAGGCGATCCCTGACCAGAGGTCATTGTGAGCAGAAAACACGAAGACAGAGTAACTGCACCCTTCTTAATAAGCTTTTTAAAGCAGAATAAATCTTATTTTTAGGTGGTCTTAAGGGCACCATCAGGGGAGGCAACTCCTGCAAAAGTATTTTTGTCTCCCTTGTCAATAGGGGTCAACTCTTAAAGGAAAGAATTGGCTTCTTTTCTTTCCTTTAAGATTAGACCCCTTTTTCAGTGGGACGGGGCTTACAGAAAAGCGAACGGGAAGTCCCAAAAGTTGTCTCCCTTTGAAAAATGGCGGAAAATTCTACCAGATGTTCCCATTCCCCTTAATAACGAAATTTACCTTGTGCACAGGGTATGTTGTTTGGTTTGTCTTTGTCCTGGTTGCGGTATATATACACTTGACTGTGGACTGAACTGAAATTAAAGCAAAATGTAAGAGTAGTTGCGGTATACATGTATATCCACCTGGCTGACTGTGGACTAAACTGAAATTAAAACAAAATGTAAGAGTACTGGCGGTACATATACACCTGACTGTGGACTGGACTGAAATTAAAACAAAATGTAAGAGTGGTTGTGGACTGAACTGAAATTAAAACTAAATGTTAGAGTAGTTGCGGTATATATACACCTGACTGTGGACTGAACTGAAATTAAAACTAAATGTAACAGTAGATGTGGTATATATACACCTGACTGTGGACTGAACTGAAAATAAGACTAAATGTAACAGAAGTTGCGGTATATATACACATGACTGTGGACTGAACTGATATTAAAACAAAATGTAAGAGTGGTTGCGGTATATATACACATGACTGTGGACTGAACTGATATTAAAACAAAATGTAAGAGTGGTTGCGGTATATATACACCTGACTGTGGACTGAACTGAAATTAAAACATAATGTAAGAGTGGTTGCGGTATAAATACACCTGGCTGTGGACTGAACTGAAATTAAAACCAAATGTAAGAGTAAGGCACTGGCAATGTATCTATATTTTAATCTCATTTTCATGTCGACATTTATTTGTTTTATCATTATTATTATTATTATTATTATTATTATTATTATTATTTTTATTATTATTATTATTATTATTATTATTATTATTATTATTTGTTTTTATTGGAGTTTAATGGCCTATTCAACACTATTTATGTCATTTTTTGAGCCGGTCAGTTTACCTATCCACACTTTTCTTGGGCAGCGGTTTACCAGTACAGTGCACAATCTTTCGCCAGAAACGGCCCTTCTTGAATCAGCGGAAGACAGAGAATGACCGAAGAAAAGATTTCATGATCAATTCCACGAAAGAATGTTGCCGACCTCGGCAGGTAATTATTATTATTATTATTATTATTTTTATTATTATTTATTACTATTATAAATTATTATTATTATATATTAATTAATAATTATAATACATGAAATTAACATTAATAAATAATAATAATAATAATAATAATAATAATAATCAAGGAAATCTCTGGCACATTTTCAGTTTATCTAAGTTTCGCGCAACTCCAAGTGAAATAATCTTGAAAGGACCGTAACCCACTCCACACACCCCACAACAGCGCCCCACCCCCACCCAATAAAAAATTATTCTCTATAGTTCGTCTATCATTACTGACAATGACCAGTCTTAACCCATATATGACAATGGAATCTTCCACCTAGTTAGTTTGGAGTGGTCCATTTCCAATTATAGGGGTGTCATGTTTGGTTTTCTTTGTGGCAAATTTTACAAAAACGAATGTTCCTTAAGCAAACAGTGTAGATCCAGATCAGACGCCGCGTTCTGCGGCGTCTGATCTGGATCTACACTGTTTGTCAATGTCCCAGAAAAGGGCCGCTAGGCATATATGGGTTAATCACCTGCGAGAAATGCTATTGTTGGTGTGTTCTAAGGAGGCTGATGAGACCAATTATAGCTCTGAACTGTCTGTGGCAGATAGAGCCGCAAAGGTATGGGGAAGACAACTCTGTTGGTGATGGCTTGGCTCTGGCTTTGCACGTTTCTGTTCGGCTTCGCTGATTCGTTTTGCCTCATATTCACTAGCACCCCTTCTGATGAGGTCTTACAACTTGGCCCAGTTTTGTGCAATTTGTTCCCACGACTCTGTTGGTGTGCCCTTGAGGGAGACTTTGAGGGTGTCCTTGTAACACTTCTTCTGATCACAGTGGGAGCGTTTGCCTGTTTCTAATTCTCCATAGATGATATTCTTCGGTAACCTGTTCAGGTCCTCAGGCCTCCTGGTAACATGACCTGTCCATGTTAACTGTGCCAGTTTCAGTAGAGTATCCACACACTGCATCCCTGCCTTTTGCAGGACTTCTGTGTCTGAAATCCTGTTTTGCCAATTAATCTTTAAGAGTTTTCTAGGACAGCTTGTAAGAACGTAGTTCTGTCCATTGGCGTGACGTTGGTAAACTGCCCTTGTTTCACATGTATACAGTCGTGTTGGCAGCACCACAGCTTTGTAGAATTTCAGCTTTGTGTAAAGCTTGATTCCACTTCGATCCCAAATACTACCCCTTGGTCGGCCAAATGTTGCAGTAGCTTTGACAATCCGGGCATTGACTTCGTCATCAATATGCACGGCTCTTGACAGTGTGCTCCCAAAATAGCTAACCTTGTCTACCCATTTCAGTATTTGACCTTTCGCTGTGATGGCGGGCTCCTTGTAAGGCTTGCCAGGTGCTGGCTGATATACCACCTCAATCTTTTTCATACTGACTGTGATGTCATTTTTGTCGAAGGAGTCATATATCGACACATTTTTTGCCTCTTCTCCTCTGTTGTAGCACTCTTTGCCATGCCGTTAGCAAAGAGCATCACGAAAACACGCCTATTTAATTATGACCCCCTCGAACCCCACTTTTATATAGTAAAACTGGGGTTTGCAGGGTTGAACCTTATTTTTCTTATTTCTGCTCTAAGATATAGATTGTGGGTACTCGTTAGAACCGCCTCATCGATGCGGTTCTAACGAGTACCCACAATCTATATTTTGAGCAGAAATAAGAAAAATACACATTTTTTTCATCTTAAATTTTTCATTTTTTTTTTCGGCGATAAAGGTTGCAATGTATTTGTATAGGCGTGATTTCGTAATGGAACTCATCGAGCTCCTCTGTTTGAACCTTGGATTCTATTCTAAGGTTGAAAAATTAGTAGGTATCCTTGAAAGCATATGTAAGCATCGCAGAGAACATCATGCCGAATGATGAGTGTAATGGCTGGTTCACATCCCTGCTTGACTCAAATTTGTCACAAGAAATGGATCAGAAAACTCACCATCATTTTTCCCTTGCAAGCATACCATCGTGGAACTGCCTTACCATTGCTGTGAAGTTGGTTGAACAGCCAAACTTCACTATACTTTTCCAGGGACCCGCACCGCTGACTGTGTCAAATACTTTGGTAAGGCAAGGTCAGCAAAGGTCATGTAGAGGTCCGTGTTCTGTTCCTGGCATTTCTCTTAAAGCTGTCTTGCTGTGTAGATCATGTCAATTGTTCCTCATCCACACTGGATTTTATGGTAGTTAACCCAATCAGTTTGCTTCCCTTTTTACTTGCACGACGGTGGGTCAGGCCTCAAATTCCATGAAGGTTCCAGCGTAAAGGCTTACTGAGAATAAGAGTACAACATCAAATTACAGATTATATTTTCTGGTCCTTTGGGATCCTTGAGTTCATTTGGTATCATTTTGAAAATAGAGTTCTGCTTAAGCCGGTGCTAGAGGGCGTGGCCCATGTTGCAAATTTCAGTACTGGTCATGAACAGACTCAATAAAACCGAGTCTGCTATTTTCGTTTATTTGGTATATTCCTTGCTTCCAAAGGATCTAACTTCAGAACTTATTTATTTTCACTGTAGCTGGTGTTGTGCCGTGTGGTGGCCGTAAAACGTCTCCCCGTACATCATCATAGCGCAGATTATATTTTCTGGTCCTTTGGGATCCTTGAGTTCATTTGGTATCATTTGGAAAATAGAGTTCTGCTTAAGCCGGTGCTAGAGGGCGTGGCCCATGTTGCAAATTTCAGTACTGGTCATGAACAGACTCAATAAAACCGAGTCTGCTATTTTCGTTTATTTGGTGTATTCCTTGCTTCCAAATTCCTGAATTCTGGCACAGAGTCCAAGTTTGGGTATATAATAAAAAGGTTATTGACTTTATATTTTGGCACAGAGTCCAAGTTTGGGTATATAATAAAAAGGTATATAATAAAAAGGTTATTGACTTTATATTGTGAAATATTCGGCACTCGTTCATATGGCGAAGACGCACTCGCAAGCTCGTGCGTCCTTCGCCATATGAACTCGTGCCGAATATTTCACAATATAAAGTCAATAACCTATAAATACCGATGTTCATTCCAAGAATATTTCAACCTCTGTTTACTCAATTGATTGGTTCTGAACTGGGGATATCTCGGCTTATTTGAAATCTATGGATTAACGTAGAGCAAAATGTTTACAAAACGTCGTCAGTTTAATAAACTGTCCGATCTTGACTTGTGTAAGATAGAGCCATCCATCATACTGACTGAGGCATTCGGAAATAAAATAAATAGATGTAGAGATTTGTGTTAATCACTCCAACATGATCAGAACCATTGGAACCCGACAAGCAATCAAAGAACTAAACGCACTGATGAACCTATTGTCTCTGATTTGTTTGTTTGCAATGGGGTTTAACGGCCCAGTTAACACTATTTAGGTCATTTTTCAGCCGGACAGTTTACTTATCCACACTTTTCCTGGGCAGGCTTATACGTATAAAGCGGTTAACCAATACAGTGCACATTCTTTCGCCAGAAACTGACAACTGCCCTTCTTGAATCAGCGGAATGGGAGATTGACCGTAGAAAAGATTTCAAGATCAATCTCCACGAAAGAGTTTTGCCGACTCCGGCAGGAATCGAGCCCGCGTCTTCCTGATCACCAGTCAGACGCGCATCCGACTGAGCTACCAAGCCCGGCTCTCTGAGTGTAGGCTTTCAACGTGTGTTGCTTAATCCTTAAGGGGAATGGGAACACCTTCAGGGGGAAGCAACTCCTATAAACTCTCTCATGTTAATCTCCTGAGCAGCAAATTATTTCCTTTAAGAGTAGACCCCTTTTTAAGCGGGACAGGGCTTATAGAAAAGCGGACAGGAAGTTCCGAAAGATGTCTCCCTTTGAAAAATGGCGGAAATTCTGCCAAGTGCCCCCATTCCCCTTAAATTCAGATATATTAAGCATACAGTGAAGACCCTGATCAGACGCCGCGTTCTGAAGCGTCTGATCCGGGTCTACACTCTTTACACGAGCCCAGTATAGATTTTACAAATAACCAACCCTATATTTAACCCTTAACCCATTTAGTACTGGAAACACCAAACTGGGTACCCTGCAAACAGTGCAGGCCCAGATCAGACACCGCAGAACGCGGCGTCTGATCAGGGCCTCCACTTTTTGCAAAATGTTTAGCCATTTTCCTATCTATCTATCTATCTATCTACTGATACTGCGTCGGTCACATTTGACCATTACCGCAGGTGTACATTTCATACACTCCAGGTTTTGCAGGATGAAAGCCTACACAGTAATCATGTAATTACGGTAGGGATCTTTAACCTGCACAGGGTATGGTTCTCCCTGCACAGGGGGCCTCCAGTTAACGTCCCGATCCGAAGGACGGTGCACTTTATGGCATTCATCCCTGCAAATGATGCCAATGGAGCGTGTTCGGACACCGAAATTTTATCGCCGCTGCAGGGGATCGAACCCGGGACCTCTAGCATCAGAGGCAAGTGCACTAACCACTGAGCTATCACGCTCCTTTCCAAATATATTGAAAACACGAACCTGACACTCCTAAATTTTGAAATGGACCCCTGCTATATATAAGGGGGAAGATTCCATTTGGTACAAAAAGGGTTAAATGCCAATATTTTAAGCAACCAGTGTAGACCCTGATCAAACACCGCGTCCTTAGTCGTCTTTCCCAGTACACGAGCCCAGTCCAAATTTGGGAAATAACCAACCCTTTTTATCACAGCACACTGACGTCACATGAACCTAAAATTAACATTTACATTGATTTCGTAAAATGTAATTTTCGCGTTCAGTGACAGTCACTTTTTTTTGTTTGTGTGTTTAGTTTGAAGTTTAACGACCCAGTCAACATCACGAAGGTCATATCGAGTCGGTCAGTTTATCTAACCACACCTGGTTGGCAGGCGTATGCATGTGGTTAACCAGTACAGTGCACTTTTCGCCAGAATCTGACAGCTATCCTTCTTGATTTGTTTGTTTGATTTGAGGTTTAACGTCCCCGTCAACACTGTAAAGGTCATTTGGAGACGTTGCTTCCAATTTTGTGGGACTTTTACCCGACATTGAGATAAAAGACATCTCAAGCCCTGTCGTCCAATGAAACCAATAGGGTTTATTAGCATGGACGGTCCGCCTCGCACCGCAGTTCCTGGACAGGCTTAGATCCTCTAAGCGGTTTACCAGTACTAGTGTGCGGGCCGGATTCAGCTCAACGTGGAAGCATCATGCAGCCCATATATTTCTTCAAGCCCCTTTGGGCGGGGGCTTCTATCCCTCTTAAACCTGCAATGACCGTAGAACAGATTTCATTATCAATCTCCACGAAAGAATGTTGCCGATCCGGGTAGGTTGTATCGACCCCGTGATCTCTTGATTACCAATCACACGCGCATCCGACTATCGAGCTATCAAGGCCAGCTAACAGTCACGTGGACATTCATCATTAAACTCATATTCATAAAGGAAACGACAGTATTTAATACCCTAACAAGGTGCCGCAATGGCCAATTTGCCGCCATATAGAATTCCAAATCGGGCAGTATCATATGATAGGTACGAGTAAAGGACTTCTTTCGTTACACCTGTGGACACAAAAGCGTTCAAACTTCGATAAAGTACCTTTCAATGAATCTCTTTGCATCAAGTTAGTTTGACTAGCAAATGTCATTCATCAAAGTAGTCTAAAACTTGATCAAGCAATATACATTGATTGGTCTTATTGTGGCAAGCACTTTTTTCCAGTTTTAGATCTAATTGACATTCAAGATGTATTCTGATTGGACAGTGCAAGGTCTACAATGAAATGGACAACACTTTGTGTTTGAATTTATTTCTGTCTTGCAGTTGACTGGCAGGATGTAAGGAAATATTGAATGAAACATCAGATCAAAATGAAATGAAGCTCATCAAAGTTTGAACGGATTTGTGTCCACATGTGTAATTACTCCAGAAACAAATGTTGAGAGCATACAAAACATTTGGAGTATTAGATAATTATAATATTTTAATAACTCCATTAACCCATTTAGTACCAGAAACCCCAAAACGGGTACCTTGGCAAACAGTGCAGGCCCAGATCAGACGCCGCAGAACGCGGCGTCTGATCAGGGCATCCACTGTTTGCTAAAAAATCAGTCATTTTCCAAATCAATTTTGATTAGAACACAACCTGACACCCCTAAATTTGAAATGGACTACTGCTATACATAAGGAGGGAGATTCCAGTTGGTACTAAAAGGGTTAATCCGTCACATCTTCGGCTAAGGATTCGTTCCAATGACAGTTTCGTTATAACAAAGTCTGTCCTTAAATCAATTGTCGGTATAAAGAGGGTTGACGGTGGAAACTTTCGGTCGACTGTTAATAAATCCGCAACCAAACGCGGATTCTTTCAGCTTGGGTGAGGGTGGTTGGGTGAGGCAATGGTGTCTTGTATCTTGTGCCACTGGGGCGTTCAACTCATATTGGCTTACAGCTGGGCAAGTCTGCTGTCCTTGCTGCGAGCAAGTAGAGGGGAATGTTATTTCTTCTGATTCTTAATCTCCGTTCATTTTCCTTTTTCTCTCGTCTCTCACTTTCATCTCCTCTACTATCTCTTCTGTCACTTTCTCTGGGAGACGAGAAGCCTCCGTGGTGCAGTGGTTACGCTACTCGCCTTGTAAACCAGGGATCGCAGGATCGATCCCGGGCTTCTCCAGACTTTCGGATGAGTCTTTAAACCGAGGTCCCGTCTCCGTATGACCTTAGCTGTTGGTGGGACGTAAAACTAAAACTCACTCACTCACTCTCCGGGAGACGACACAAAATGATGACCTACAAGGGTTGACGTGTCGTTAAACCCCAAACAATCAATCAATCAATAAATAAATCGAGCTTGCGCTCTCAGCAAAAACAAAAAACTGCCTTCTGACGACTTATAGCACCACCACGTGAATAAGTCCGTGAAATGAACACCCCACTAAGCCTCAATTTATATAGAGAAAACTGGGGTTTATGAGAGGGTATACATCATTTTACTTAGTTTTGCTCCAAGACATAGGTTGTGGGTACTCGTTAGAACCTCGGCCCCGCCCATAGGGGCTTGAAGAAATATATGGGCTGCATGATGCTTCCACGCACAGCTGTATCCGGCCCGCACACTAGTACTGGTAAACCGCTTAGAGGATCTAAGCCTGTCCAGGAACCGCGGTGCGAGGCGGACCGTCCATACTAATAAACCCTATTGGTTTCATTGGGCGACAGGGCTTGGGAAGTCATTTTATCTCAATGTCGGGTAAAAGTCCCACAAATTGGAAGCAACGTCTCCAAAATGACCTTTACAGTGTTGACGGGGACGTTAAACCTCAATTCAAACAAATATAATATATATAGAAAACTGGGGTTTATGGGGAGTATACATCATTTTACTTAGTTTTGCTCCAAGACATAGGTTGTGGGTACTCGTTAGAACCGCCTCAGTGAGGCGGTTCTAACGAGCACCAACAACCTATTTTTGCAGTATAAATAAGAAAAATATGACCGATTAGAAAAGTAACCATTTTGAAGATATGAAAGAATGCACTATGTCGCACGGGTGTGTTATCGTAATGGTCTATCATTGCAGGAACTTGTTAATGTGGCGGGGGGGGGGGGGGGGGGGGGAATGGCTAAGGTACGACACAGAGTGCGTTTTGTTGTACTGAAACTGGTTTTGGTTTCGGTTTCATTTTCTGCAGTAGTTTTGCCAAAACCAAAACCAGTGTTTGTTTCATCAAAAAATGAGCAGCTAATGTTCAACTGGGGTCTAAAAATGCTGGGGAAAAGTCTATGGCAGCTGTAGACCCTCTGGGGTCTTAGGGTTTGAAGGTGTTCTAGACCTATTGTGTCTCAAGACCCATGGAAGCTCTATACCTATGCGTAATAAATGCATGGGTTACGATATAAAAACTATACAATAGTCAGCATGCTTTGTGTTTGACCCCAAAAAAATCATTTTTTTAGATGAAAAATTGTTATTTTTCTTATTTCAGCTCAAAATATAGATTGTGGAAAAATAAGGTCTATCCCTGTAAACCCCAGTTTGGAGATGACCTGCATATAAGCGTTTCGCTTACTGTCAAATCCTATATATCCTTCTATGTATGATATATATGTGTATTTGTGCATTGAAACTCAGTAAATATTGTTTAAACCAACCCCAGTTTTACTATATAAAAGTGGTGTTGAAGGGGTGAAAATTATATAGGCGTGTTTTCATGATGCGAAACCAGTTTTCAAAAGTTTCGATGAAAAATAAAATGACTGGTTTCTGAAACTGGTTTGAAACCGAAACCGGTTTCGCTACAACAAATACGCCATCAGAATCTTGTAGGGGACAGAAAAGGTCTCAAAGTACATTCTGGCATTTACGCGAACAAATTTGACATAATATCCTGGACTATTATGAATCATTATTGGTATTATATTGCCAACTTTGGCTATATACAGATCTATCAAACAACGCTTGAGGGACTAAGAATCAACTTAATATATTCCACACATAGAATATTTATAAAGAGGTATTAAGTGCAATTATGGCCAAATTTTCGGTCATTTACAAACTATTACATGTTATATCGACCTCGAAACGACTAACAAAATCATCATACCACTACGAGGCAAAATTCCAAAAGAGTATTGTAATTATCGAGCTTCATATCGTGAACTAGAAATGCGCCATAGGACACGGATGCCCCCGCCTGAAAATACAGTAAAACTTCGATGGCTCGAACACCGATTGCTCGTTTACCATGGATGTGTCGAACCCATTCTTGAGCCCCTAAGGAAATCCTCTACATAAGAAATAATGGGTGATAATTAAGGAGATTTTAGTCTTTTATCTTGCAAATGTATGCTGTGTGTACTCATTAGAATCGCCTCGATGAGGCGATTCTAATGAGTACCCACAGCATACATTTTTCATAATACAACACAGAAAAGATGTCCTTAAGTATGTCGTTATGCCTCCTGGCATTAGCCCTCAGTGGCTCGAACTACCCTATCTCGAACAGATTTTCATGGTCCCAAAGGTGTTCGAGCCATTGAAGTTCGACTGTATGTCTATGTTCGTATTAACCCATAGAAAGTGTTTGACCGTGTTTAAGTTTTGGACCCGTTTTTTTTTTTTTTTTTTTTTTTTTTTTCATATTTGACCTCTGAGTATGACCTTGACCTTGGAGGTAAGGACCGTGGTTTTGTGTCAGTGAGGCTGATTGTCTCAAGATGGCCAACGTTTCTGCCAAGTAATTTCAAAAATCATCCAGAAATGAGAAAGTTATTGCCTATGTTTAAGTTTCGGACCCTTTTTTACCTTTGAACCCTAAGTATGACATTGACCTTGGAGGTACGGACCTAGGTTTTGCATGTGACACATCGTCTCATGATGGTTAATATTTCTACAAAGTAATTTCAAAATCCACCAGAAATAAGAAAATTATTTGACTGCGTTTAAGTTTCGGACCCTTTTTTACCTTTAACCTCTAAGTATGACCTTGACCTTCGAGGTACGGACCTGGGTTTTGCACGTGACACATCGTCTCATGATGGTTAACACTTCTACAAAGTAATTTCAAAATCATCCAGAAATAAGAAAGTTATTGACTGCGTTTAAGTTTCGAACGGACGGACGAACGGACGGACGGACGAACGGACGGAAGAAACGGACGGAAGGACGGGGAAACGCTATATGCACTTCCACCATTCTTCGAATGGCGGGAGCATAATAAAACTGATCGATGCAAAGAACAGTATTGCTACCCTAACCCACCGTATTTACATACTATTATTCCCCCACAGGACTCAAGGAACTATCATACTGATACGAGGAAAAGACCCAAGGCGTGTCGCAATTCTCGATTACCCCAACCCTGACCGATTTCAAATCGAAAATTAAACAGGTCCGCGCATCAACACCACAATCCTTGCCCCGTTTGTAAGTTTTTGTTTGTTTTGTTTGATTTGAGGTTTAACGTCCCCGTCAAAACTGTAAAGGCCATTTTGGAGACGTTGCTTCCAAATGTGTGGGACTTTTACCCGACATTGAGATGAAATGACATCTCATACCCTGCCATCCAGTGAAACCAATAGTGTTTATAAGCATGGATTGACCGACTCGCACCGATTTGCCTGGGCAGGCTTAGATCCCCTAAGCGGTTTACCAGTACTCGTGTGCTGGTCGGTTTCAGCTCTGCGTGGAAGCATCATGCAGCCTATCTATTTCTTCAAGCCCCGATTGGCGGGGGCCGCCCATTTGTAAGTTATTTCATCTTACGATCGGCTTTCGGACGACTGTGAAAAGACAACAAATCCCCAAATACATTATGATAACGCATTCGTGCGACAAAGTGCATATTTTCAGATCACAAAAACGGTTAATTCTCCTATGAAAATTTGTGATATTTTTCTTACTTCTCAAAATATAGGTTGTTGGTGCTCGTTAGAACCGCCTCATTGAGGCGGTTCTAACGAGTACTCACAACCTATGTCTTGGATCTGAAATAAGAAAGATATTGAATACCCCTGTAAACCTCAGTTTTCTCTATATAAAGTGGGGTTTACAGGAGTGTACATCGCACGGAATTATCCGAACACTGCCGGACTTAATATCGTAAATTAACTGATCCGCAGAGTGAACATTATTGCAGCACACTGCAACCACCCCCTCACCCATTCACAAGTTTTGTGTCTGTTTGAGTTTTAGGTCCCGCTCATCTGGGCTTGGAGAAATATATTGGGCTGTATGGTGCTTCCACGCAGAGCTGAAACTGACCACACATGGGTACCGGTAAACCACTTACAAGGATTAAGCCTGCCCAGGCAAAGTGGTACGAGTCAGACCGTTCAATGCATATAACCCTTTTGGTTGCATTGGGCGACAGGGCTTTAGATATCATTTCACCTCAATGTCGGGTAAAAGTCCCACAAAATTGGATGTTGAGTCTCATAAATGACCTAAATAGTGTTGACGTGGACGATAAAACTCAATTCAAACAAACAAACAAACATTATTCAAATAAGGTAATATGGAGACCAGACCTCGGTTTAAAGACTCATGTGTTATGATCAGCTTCCGGATGCCTGCAAATACCGCTACGTAACGGGTCTCCGTGGCCTACTGGGCAAGGGAGCTAACTGTTAATCATTAGGCCTCTCACTGATGTGGTTCGAGTCTGGTTCGGGTCACATGTGAAACGCCATGTTCTCCAACGGAAGGGTCAGGTACTTTTTTATCCAGGTACTCCGCGTTTCGCCCAACGGCTTGAAATGTGAAATAATCTTGAAAGGGCCGTAAAACCAAAACCATTATGGACATGTAGTAGAGATCTTGGCTGTTGGTGGGACGTAAAACTCAAACACACACCAGTACTATTAGTGTTTTGATTCGTTGGGTTTTTTGGGTCGATTGATATCAATCGACCCAAAGTTATCAAGTACAAGTAGCTGTTCAGTTTTAACGTCCACGTGACTATCATAGATTTGTAGGAAATCCAGGTAACTTATTTATAGAAAATAGCATGGTTAATTTTATCGCAGTGAGGTCAGCGTATTGCGCAATATGATGTCTGTAGAATCTGGGCTGGAATCATGGGTTGGGTTTTGGCAAACATTGTAGACCCAGATCAGATGCCGCATATCGCGGCGTCTGATCAGGGTCTACAATGTTTGCTGATACAACACGTATTCCAGGGTTACTCGTAAGTCCTTGTTCAGAACATTTTTTTCCAGCCTACACATGGAGAAAATCGACCCACAAGTGCTCTCAGCGCTTTGATTTGATATTGACTTCCAATTTACTTCCAAAGGGGTTTACATGTAAATACATGTAATGACACTGTTTTTTGTTTTGTTTGATTTGAGGTTTAACGTCCCCGTCAACACTGTAAAGGTCATTTTGGAGACGTTGCTTCCAATTTAGTAGGACTTTACCCAACATTGAGATGAAATGACATCTCAAGCCCTGTCGCCCAATGAAACCAATAGGGTTTATCAGCATGGACGGTCCGCCTCGCACCGCGGTTCCTGGACAGGCTTAGATCCTCTAGGCGGTTTACCAGTACTAGTGTGCGGGCTGGATTCAGCTCTGCGTGGAAGCATCGTGCAGCCCATATATTTCTTCAAGCCCCTATGGGCGGCGGGCGGTAATGACACTGCTATACTCCATCCAGGTGTAAATGGGTAGCAGGGGTGTAAAAGCCACTGCCTCTCTTTCTCGCGCGCGTGAAAACACCCGGAATGTGTATTCGAGAGCGATTCAATAAGCTTGAAGCTTTCATCGCAATCGAACTATAATAAATTAGTATAAACTAACTAAAATACAGGGAAATGATTGTCAAGTGCAAAAAAGTTGAAAAAAAAAAATATGATATGCGAGAGATGTCGACCATTAAACAGTGGCTCTTTCGTTGAACGGTAATCAGCTGGACTTCGGATTCTGTAACGGATCCATCCAAAATCACTTTCAGATTTTGCCGTCGTTCCTGGAATTCTGCATAGTTCTCGTGATGGTGGCTGCATCAACCATTTATTGCTCGAAATGTTTTTTTGTTTTTGATTTCTGTTTGTTTGTTAGTTCCCTAGTGACAAAATGTCATTTTGAGATTGGCTGTTTGGTGAAATACACTTATCTTAACGAAGGACTGGGACAGAATGACATTTAAAGTACCAGTCGGGCATTTTCTATGGGCACAGTAGGGCTTGAGATGTCATTAGATCTCATTGTCGGGTAAAAGTCCCAAAAAATCGAAATCCAAAATGACTAAAGGACGCTAAACCTCAACTCAAAGAAACAAAATCTGCATTTGAAGGCAATACTGTACTGCAAAACTTTCATTGCTGGGCCCACCTAGACAGTAGCATTGCCACATTGTGTAGACCCTGATTGCAGAAAGTGGTACCTGATCAGGTTCTATACTATATATATCTGCATAAAACATAACCTTACAAGTGTGTGTGTGTGTGTGTGTGTGTGTGTGTGTGTGTGTGTGTGTGTGTGTGTGTGTGTGTGTGTGTGTGTGTGTGTGTGTGTGTGTGTATGTGTGTGTGTGTGTGTGTGTGTGTGTGTGTGTGTGTGTGTGTGTGTGTGTGTGTGTGTGTGTGTGTGTGAATTCGGGTTTAACGTCGCTTTCAACAATTTTTCAGTCATATCACGACGGTGTCTGGTTGGGACAGGGAGCTCAATGCTCAATTTTATAGTGCTGCCTCACTGAAGTATCATGTCCCAGACACATTAAATGATACCACACCCAGTCACATTATCCTGACACTGGGTCGATCAGTCCTAGCTCTACCCCGTAAATCTGAGTGCCAAGCGAGGAGCAGCTAGTACCATTTTTAACGACTTTGGTATGTCGCGGCCCGGGATCGAACCCGTGACCTCCCGTTCCAACAGAGCTATCGGGGCCGGTAATAACCTTACAAGAATATAAACAATTGAAATGGCGCAAATCATAACGAACACTTGCCTATACAAATTCATTGTAAACTTACCCCCCCCCCCCCCCCACACACACACACACACAAAAAATAAAAAACGGAAATTTTAAGATGAAAAAATGTGATACTGTTTTCACTAGTGACAAAAGAATCGAGGCGGTTCTAACGAGTACCCACAACCTATACTTTAGAGCAGAAACAAGAAAAATAAGGTTTACCCCTGTAAACCCCAGTTTTACTTTATAAAAGTGGGATTCAATGGCGTCATATTTATATAGTCGTGTTTGCGTGATGTATGATTGAGGCAGCACATGAGAAAATGGTGCTTATCGGTAAAAGCGACCAGTAAAGACTCAGGTGAGACTGCGCATGTGCATAGGCTCACCAGAGTCTTTGCTGTTCTATACATATAGAGGAGGCATTGGCGTAGCTACAGGAAAGTCGCTATGCGTCAAGTCCTAGTAGTTTTCTGCGCACGCGCATTTGAAGAACACGAACCTGAAGTTTTATTGTTTTTGTTTTTTCATGTATCAGTCCATATGGCTACAATAGGAAAGCATGCCTATACAAATACATTGTAAATTTTACCGCCGAAAAAAAAAAACAACAAAAATTTAGGGTGAAAAAGTGTGAAACTTTTCTTATTTCTGCAGAAAATATAGACCGTGGGTACTGGTTAGAACCGCCTCGGTGATGCGATGGTTCTAATCAGTACATACAATCTATGTTTTTGAGCAGAAATAAGACAAAAAATGTATACCCCTGTAAACCCCAGTTTTACTATATAAAAGTGGGGTTTAAATGGGTCAAAATCATCATCATTATATAGGCGTGTTTGCATAATGAAAAACAGTGGAATTCCGTTATTAAGACCACCTTGAAATTAAGAATTAATTCTTCTAAAAAAGGTAATTTAGTAGGTTGCACTTATTCTTTCTCTTTTTTTTCTGTATACAGTGTCCTCTAGTCAGAGACCACCTTTTGGCACTGTTCAGAAAAGGTCTTAAAAACCATTTTTGAACAGTCCCAAAGGTGTTCTTAAAGACAAATGCTACGAATTCGCAATTTTTGTATGATCATCAAAAATGAAAGTTATGCCAGAGCCTACATTTTACCGTTCTTGGGTAAGGAAATGGTTGAAATTTGTGGAACAGATATTGTTTTAGGTTCATTTCATTATTTAACATGTTCAGCTTGGCTATAAACTTCACGAAAACAGTAGCATTGCAACTTATGGAAATTTTAATTTTTCGGCATATACCCAAGATCAGATCAACCTAAATGGTTACAGACTTTTTTAAACGATTTGCTGTAATGCATATTATGGCAAGCTACTAATTACAAGTAAAATCCAAGTTATCTATCAATGATTCACCATCTTTTCATAGAATTTATCTGTATTTTTACCATGTATTTCATCTGGGGGTAGGGGGACGGTTTGTTTAATAAAACAGAAATTAGCACGGTGACCCCTAGTTTTCTTTTAATTTTCTATTCTCTGATAACATAACCTAGAGAAAAAACCTTGTTTTATGAAAATTCCAATGTAGCATTTTTCTGTATGGTCCAAAATAATGCAGACAATGAATATTTTTTTAAGATATTTTGGTTGATGACAAAATTTGTTTTGCAAATAAATTTTCTGAGCTTGAAAAATTGGCTCAATTTAGGCAGCAGTATCTTTTAATATATCATTCTGACTGAAATAAAGATTTAAAAGCTAGGCAAAAGTCATTTTTGACTTGCTATTTACTAACATGGTAGTTTTCTGATATTTCTGGGAAAACAGTTTGGGGTGGTTTCCTTCTTGTTCAGATTACTTAAGATTCAGCACGGTGACATATGGTTTTTATTTCATATGTGGTGAGCCAGTATAATATACTGAACATATACAGACTCTTAAACAGTTTTCTATGTAGGAAGTATTTCGTAGCATATGCCCTTAATATAGGAATTTTACTTTACGAGTAAGTACTTGAAAGATGAAAGTTCATTACGATAATACATCCGTGAGATCTTCTGCATGCTTTCATATCTCAAAACAGTTAACTTTCTGATGAAAAGTTGTGATTACTTTCTAATAAATGTCTCAAACATAGATTGTGGGTGCTCGTTAGAACCGCCTCAACGAGGCGGTTCTAACGAGTACCCACAACCTATGTCTTGAAGCAGAAATAAGAAAAATAAATCATGTTTACCCTGTAAACCCCAGTTTTCTCTTTATTAAGTGGGGTTTACAGGGGTGCTTAGTAATGGCTTATAAAAGCGATAGCAAATCTTAAACGAATAGAATTGCGGTATCCTACCTGGACTGTAGACTGTAGGCGTATCCCTCTGTCTCCACGGAATATAAGCAAATATAATCCCCAACACAGAGGAATTCCCCCACATTTGTCGTGTTCATCATCATCTTTGTTGTTTATTAGGTAACACAACCGAATGTCATTTAGTACACATTGTCACATATCATATCACAGTGTATGGCTTTAAAGAAACATTGTGACGTTTCTGTATTCTGGCAATATGCACAAGGGTTTTAGCCGAAATGTCCCGGAAATATGCACAAGGGTTCTAGCCGAAATGTCCCGAAATTGTATCTGGAAACGAAAAAAAAATCCTATGTACGTTAATGTTACTTTCTTAACGAGTTTTACAGTGGTGACCGGGTGGGTTGCGTAGTATTCACGACGGCGAAGCAGGAGTGAATTAATATTTGCAAATGTCCGATAACAGCAAACGTTAATCACGAAAAAAAAAAAAAACACGGCAAGGTGAAATTAATTCGATTCTAACATGACACAGTGAAAATCAGTTATTAAGAATAGCTAAAATAAAGACCATTTCTGCTTCTTAAAGTATATGTAGACGGTTTCAACTATTCTGCCTTTGTGTTTCTTAAACTTAGTTACCTTTTGCAAGACACCACCTTTGGGTCTGTTCAAAGTGGTCTTAAAGACCACTTTGACCACCTGTGGGTCTGTCCACTTATGAACAGATCCTAAAGTAGTCTGAAAATAAGAATGTCGAATTTGAATATACATATGGGAAATGTGCCATTATAAAGACGTTTTCTAAAGGACTACTCCGGTTGTCGCCCTACTTGGATTAGCGATCGGCTCGATATGAGTGAATTAATATTGAAAGGGCCGTAAACCACAACAAAACAAAAATTTCCATTAAAAATAAAGTAAGAGTACATATAACAGAACTTAAATGGCTCGAACCCCTTTAGAACAATGAAAAAATGAGGACCATGGTGACCATGAAAGTTGATGACCATGAAAGTTGATGACCATGAAATTAGAGGGTCACTCACAACACCACTTAGATTCTCTATTATATAAAACCATGCTGTGTGTACCCGTTAGAATCGCCTCTTCGAGGCGATTCTTATGAGTACACACAACATTAAACCGTCAGCTAAAAGAAAATATATCCCTAAATTATTTCTTGGTTTAAACGTTTTATTCGTAGAAGTTGACACATACAATCTTTAACACATCGGGGCTTGAAGAAATATTTGGGCTGCATGATGCTTCCACGCAGAGCTGAAACCGACCGCACACGAGTACTGGTACATGTAAACCGCTTAGAGGATCTAAGCCTTTCCAGGCAAAGCGATTCGAGTCGGACCGTCCATGCTTATAAACCCTACTGGTTTCATTGGGCGACAGGGCTTGAGATGTCATTTCATCTCAATGTCGGGTAAAAGTCCCACAAAATTGGAAGCAACGTCTCCAAAATGACCTTTACAGTGTTGACGGGGACGTTAAACATCAAATCAAACAAACAAAACAATCGTAAGCTGAAAGAAAATGCATCCCTAAATTACGTATTTATTCGTAGCAATAGATACGTACAATCTATAACCACACGTTAAACTGTCAAATCTTGAAACGATTCGAACGATTGATTGATTGTTCGGGGTTTTTACGACACATCAACCCTTGTGGGTCATTTTGTGTCGTCTCCCAGAAAAAGGGAGAAAAAAAGTAGAAAAGATAGTATAGGAGATGAAAGTGAGATACAGGGAGAAAGATGAAAATGAATGGAAGTGTAGAAACAGGAGAAATACAATTTCCCCCTCTATCCTTACCTATTGCAAGGACAGCAGGCGGGTGCCCCAGTGACGCAAGATAAAAATTTTGAACGGAAAATTTAACGCTTATTTAAGTTCATTTCCTTAAACAATAATTATCCCTTGCTATGCCACATCTGGAGGAATACCTCTGGGACTTAGCGACAGGGCTTGAGATGTCATTTCATCTCCATGTCGGGTAAAAGTCCCACGAAATTGGAAGCAACGTCTCCAAAATGACCTTTACAGTGTTGACGCGGACGTTAAACCTCAAATCAAACAAACAAACAAACAAACCTCTGGGACTTCAAAACGGATTCGACTCAGCCATGGTAAACGAACATCTGGGGTTCGAGCCATTGAAGTTGCGTTGTATAAACGAAACATACATTACGATAGCACGCACGTGTGACTTGTATATCCTCTTTCCTATCTCTCAAGTGGTTACATTTCTGGTGAAAAGTTGTTATATTTTTCTTATTTGTACTTCAAACATAGGTTGTGGGTGCTCGTTAGAACCGCCTCAATGAGGCGGTTCTAACGAGTACCGACAACCTATGTCTTGGAGCACAAATAAGCAAAATAATGTATACCCGCGTAAACCCCAGTTTTCTCTATATAAAGTGGGGTTTAGAGGGTTGTTTATTACCCGGACTTCTTAACGTGATGAAATATTTTCTTTTGATGAATAAATTGATTTTTTTTTCGTTTTGCTTTTGGTTTTACGGCCCTTTCAAGATAACATGAATAGTATGATACAAAACGGCTATAAAATTTGGTTATTGAAGGCGAATTAACATATTGTTATGTACGAGTTCCAATTATTTCAATGAAAGTCTCAAAATTTCTTTTCTTTGTTTATAAAATTTATTAATGTGTTATTCATGAAAAAGATCTTTCAAAAAGTACCGCAATATCGGTATCAAAGTATTTAGAATTTAGTAAGTTTCCAAACCAATCCTGTTTATTCCAGAGAAACAGTCATGTTTAAAAAGGTGAGTTACAGTTCCGCTTGCGTGAAGCTTTCCAGCGCACACGCATTTGTTTCGCATTTGTATCGCGCGAGATTCGCACTCGTGATTCACGCGTTTCACTTGCGAATGGCATTTTAGCCAATCAATTGGTTTTATGAATAACGCGGTATTGCGTGTAAATCGCGATTGTTGACCAGCCAATCAAACCTGAGTGTCGAAAGCGCAGATAGTGCACATTCACAGACTGCTTCGCGTTTCAAAAGCAACCAATCAATACTGCGCAACTATTTCACAGTTATCGTTCTTTTTTATTTCCTTTTTTCTATTTCTTTAAATTTTCCTTATTCAGATTTTTTTTTCAGTTTGAACATAACAAATCTGATTATTTCCGAAAGGCGGACTAGTCAATTATCCATTTACATTTGCCTGGGGGTAAAGGGTAAAATACAGGTACTGCATAGTGATTGAAGTTGACTGTCAAAATGCAGGATGTTTATTGACCAAAAGTTTTATGACACCCAGGTGCAACTCGGGGCTAAAAAGATAGCTGTTTAAAACAACACCTTATTATCGTCATTTATTCTACATGTCTTAAACTCACAGAAGCGGCCCATTTTTTAACTAATTATTTTTGTAATTTTCATTTATTTTGTTTAATTACATGTAACTCGGAGGAGAATAAAGTTGCGTTTTCTTCGAAATTTATTTGTAAATGCCTGAATCCTTTGCATAAAATGTAGGCCCTGATCAGAAGCCTACGTCTTCTGCGTCTGATCTGGGTCTGCATGCTTTTTGCCATTTGGCAAAAAATGGAATCTTCCACCTTGTTAAAATAACAAATCCATTTCAAAATTAAAGAGTCTGAGGTTGTGTTTTCTTTATTATGTATATTTTGGCAAACCAAGTAGGTCATGATCAGACGCTTACTTCTGCTAGGTCTGATCTGGATTTGCACTTTTTTTCCATTTGGCGTCAAATAGGATCTTTCACCTTGTAAAAAGCACAAGATCGTTTCAAAATTTAAGAGTGTGAGGTTGTATTTTCTTCAAAATTTATTTTTAAAATATTTGAAGCTTTTTGAAACAATGAAGGCCCCGATCAGGTGCCTATTTCTGTTGCGTATGATCTTGGTCTGCACATTTTGCTAATTGGCGCCAAATGGCATCTTCCACCTTGTAAGTAGCACAAGACAATTTCAAAATTCAAGTGTGTGAGGTTGTGTTGTCCTCAAAATTTCCGAAATAATTCATGTTCAGTCACTAACAGAAGCAGCTCATTTGTTTAATTATGTATTGTTGCAATTTTCATTTATTTTGTATCATTAACACATTTGTTTTACCAAATGGAATTTTCCACCTTATACGTAACATTAGTCCATTTCAAAATGTAGGAGAATCAGGGATTTTTTTTATTTTATTTTTTTTCGAAATTTATTTGGGAAATGACTGAACTTTTTGTATTATTTTATTATATAGGCCCTGATCAGACGCCTACGTCTGCTGCGTCTGACCTGGGTCTTTTTTACCATTACCATTTTTTCCAATTTTCTTCAAAATTTATAATTTGGAAAAAAAATACCTGAACTTTTTGCAAACAGTGTAGGTCCTGATCAGACGCCTAGTTCTGTTGCGTTTGATCTGGGTTTGTACTTTTTGCCAATTAGCGCCAAATTGAATCTTCCACCTTGTAAATAGCACAAGACAATTTCAAAATTTAAGAGTTAGAGGTTGTGTTGTCTTAAAAGAAATTATGAAAATGTCTGAAGCTTTTGGAAACAATGTAGGCCCTGATCAGACGTCAATGTTTTCTGCGTCTGAACTGGGTCTGCACTGTTTGCCATTTGGTGCTAAACTTTATGAACTTTAAGAAATGTGTATATTTCAGCCTTTACCTTTTCCAAAATTTTAGTTATTAACTTATATATTTATTTATTTTCCTTTGTTCCAAACAGAGATTGTTGGTACTTCATTGCGAAAATACGCCTATACAAATTTGTTGTATTTTTACCACCAAAACTGAACATTTTCCGTTATTTTAATATTTCTGCACAAAACATAGGTTGTTGTACTCGTTAGAACCGATTCGGCGAGGCTGTTCTGACGAGTACCCACAATCTATATTTTGTGCAGAAATACGAAGAATAATATATATCCCCTTTAATTCCAATTTTACTATTTAAAAGTTGGGTATAGCGGGGTCAATTTTGTATAGGTGGGTTTCGAGATGTGTAAGAAACACCATAAACAGCCATTACAAGGCGTTTCTGATGAGCGCCCACAAACAAGTAAATAGACGTGACTTGTCAAACAAATGTCCAAGGATAAACGATTACCCTCTTGGTCCCCTACACCATATGCCTCAGAATACCCCGAGTGTTTATTATCTCTAAACTGCCAGACATTAGGGTGTTATGCAATCAAAAATATGTCTTTAAATGTAAATGTTATTGTGTGTGTTTATCCGAAGAAATCACAACTGATAAGAGAGACCGATACCGCCATTAATTTATGAACGAATTAAAAACTAAAATAAAGAATATTGGTCAAACATAGGAGCTAAGAGGATTTTAATTGGCCCGTGCTCTTTCGCATTCACGCGTTTTATCTGCACTTACCTGTCTTATTCTGATTGGTTGGAATTCTCTCGCAGAGAAACGCGTATTGAGTTTACCTAACGCGTTTTGAATAATCACTTTCATTGGCTGATATTAAACGCGTTACAATCGCGTATGAACGCGAAGAACCGCGTATAAAAAACAAGATAATTTTACACGCACACAATGCGCGTGTGTCACGCGGACAAAACGCGAAAATGGTTAAGTTCTTCTTGAGCTTAACTGTACAAGTTCTAAGGTTGTCTTAACTTCCTGATTTTTCCCGGTATTATTACAAATAAAATGTAATGAATAACTCCTTTTTCAGAACTTTTAAGCGCTCGGCGCGGAAACTTCTTCACAACATCACGAAAACACGCCTATATAATTTTGACCCCCTTGGACCTCATTTTTTATATTAAAACTGGGGTTTAAAGGGGTTACCCTTATTTTTCTTATTTCTGCTCTAAAATAAAGAATGTGGGCACTCGATAGAACCGCCTCACCGAGGCGGTTCTAACGAGTACCCACAGTCTATATTTTGAGCAGAAATAACAAAAATATCAAAAAATTTTATCTTAAAATTTTCATATTTTCGGCGATAAAATTTACAGTGTATTTGTATAGGCGTGTTTTCATAATGCAGAATCAAACGTATTACAATCCATAAGAAGAAAGTAAAGCTCGCCAACTTTAGATAATAACATTCATAGCTTGTCAATAATTCGATCCTCAGCGTAAAACTATCTTATTTTGGCATCATCAATCTCCTGTTTTTGACCAACCTTTGGCTGGTTGCACGCACAATGACAGCACCAATCGGAACACGTTTCTGGCAGTCCGATTATGCCAATCAAGCGCTGCATCCGGTTAGTGTGATCGATTAGCTTGTCAATACTATGAATTGCATTTTAGTTGCACATTTTTGATACTGCAAGAAGCGCAGGACAGACCGAACAGAGCGAGATTGTTAGGAAATGCACATTAGGAAATAAGGGCATAACAGGTTTTGACCTAAAACGGAAAAACAATTTTAACCCTTATCCTGCTGAATATTCATTTTAGCCACACCCATTCCTGACTTTGAATCAATCAAATTAGCTGATGTAATTTATTCCTACAAATTCATAACGTTAATGTCAAACAGTGTAGATCCTGATCAGATGGTTTCCTAATGTCAAACAGTGTAGATCCTGATCAGATGGCTGCCTTCTGATCTGGGTATATACTCACATTACGATAACATACCCGTGCGATATAGTGCAATTTTTACATCTCCAAAATGGCTACTTTTCTGATGAAAATTCCTGATATTTTTCTTATAAATGCTCAAAACAAAGGTTGTGGGTGCTCGTTAGAACCACCTCATTGAGGCGGTTCTAACGAGTACCCACAACCCATCTCTTGGAACAGAAATAAGAAAAATATTGTTTACCCCCGTAAACCCCAGTTTTCTCTATATAAAGTGGGTGTAAGGGGGTGTTCATTTCACGGACTTGTTCACGTGATATATACTGTTTGCAAAGATAGGGGTTGTCGTGAACAGCAGGTCAAGAGCTATCATATCTTGAGGACGGGCTATTGATTAACCCATTTCAAACGGATAATCCCAAAATTGGTCATAACTCAGTCTTTTGAAATAGACTCCTCCTATACAGAAGGCAGGAGGTTCCATCTAGGAAAGAATGGGTGAAAAGAAAAAATGTTTGTTTGTTTGTTTGTTTGTTGTTTTTTTTTTGTTTTTGTTTTTTTTTTTGGTTTTTTTTTTTTATTAATCTTTTTTTGTGTGTGTGTTTTGTTTTGCCATTACGATAACACACCCGTGCGACATAGTACATTTTTTTCACGTCTCCAAATGGCTACTTTTCTGATGAAAATCCGTTTGTTTGTTTTTTTGTTTGTTTTTTTCTTATTGATACTGCAAACATAGGTTGTGGTTACTCGTTAGAACCGCCTCATGTAGGCGGTTCTAACGAGTACCCACAACCTATGTCTTGGAGCAGAAATAAGAAAAAAAAAATTTTAGGGGGTATACATTAGGGAGACTGATTCAAAAAGGTCTGAGACATACTTCTGTATCCCTTTCAAATGTGAACATTGTAAAAAGACATTGTATGTAATATTATGTGTGCCTTATATTTGATATTTTTTTTTTTTTTTTTTTTTTTTGGTTTTACTGCTCTTTCAAGCTTATTTCACTCATATCGAACCGATCGTTAATCAGAGGTGGGCGAAAACCGGAGTACCCGGAGAAAAACCACCTGACCTTCCGTTACAGAACTTGGCGTCTCACATATGACCCGAGCGAGGCTCGAACTACAGCGGTGAGAGACCTTATGACTAAGATTCAGCGCTCTTATCAACCAGGCCATGGAGGGCCGTAGCTTATAGTTGAATTAAATATTGTTTAAACTAAAACCCAGTTTGTACTATATAAAGTAGGGTTTAAGGGGTGTTCTTTTCACGGACTTGTTCACGTGATGGCTGTTTTTTTATTATATTATTTTTTTTTTTTTCTTCACATGAAATTCCCACTTAATAAGGTTTTCTTTCTTTCATTCTTTACGTAAAATTCTCACTTATAAAGGGATACTGAGAAAGCGAGATGTGCACTTTAGTAGTCTCGTGGAGAAAACATCGTGTAGGAGTTCTAGACGCCTTTAAATTTCTCACCAAACAATGTCAATGTAACTTTGTTTAAAAGCTATGAGCCCAATGGGACCTTTTTCGGCTTACGAAACCGTTGCGTTCTTTTTTATCTTTTTAGGTTTTACGTCCTCGACAACACTATTTAGGTCATTTTGGAGGTCATTTTGGAGACGCTGGTTTTACCCGACATTGAGATGAAATGACGTATCAATCCCTCCCGCTGAAGGAAACCAATAGGTATGGTTTGTATGCTGACCCGCACCACTTGGCCTGGGCAGACTCAGACATTCTACAATACTACACAATACAATACAAACATTTTATTGACATTAAACATACAAAATGCTTTTCGCCAAATATGACCGGTACCTGGACTCATGTGCAGTTGGTTTCAGCTCTGCTTGCTGCCCGAAGAAACCTTTTACCCTTGTTGCGACTTATCTGACATTTTATTCTTTATGGTTACTAGGACAAACTAAAATTATGGCCGCTATGAGTTCTGTTTTACTAGTGAAAAGTTTAAGAACTACTAATCTAGCACAATCTTAAATGTTACAAACCGTAAAGTGGTAAAAGGTCATATGGGGAATGGCTACAAGTACAAGAGAGACAACTTTCGGAACTTAATGCTAACCTCCTTGTAAAGTAAGCCTCTCTATAAAAGGGGCTCTTAATCGAAAGAGTTAGCTACTGGGTCTACTTTTCTCCGCGGAAGCTTTGTTTTTTTTTTTAAATGTAGTCCCCTGTTGATTAAGGGCCCCAAATGGAGTAAAAGTTTCGCTATCAAAACCAGCTAAAATTAAGGCTAATTCTGCTTTTAAAAGCTTGTTTTGAAGGATTCACTCATTCTTTCTTTGTATAATTCTGTACACAGTTTCATTTAGTATGAGCACACCACCATTCAGACCACTTTTGAACAGACCAAAAGGTGGTCTTAAGTGAAAGGGTACACCTTCTGGGCCGCCCCCGCCCATCGGGGCTTGAAGAAATAGATGGGCTGCATGATGCTTCCACGCAGAGCTTAGTCCGACCACACACGAGTACTGGTAAACCGCTTAGAGGATCTAAGCCTGCCAAGGCAAAGCGGTGCTAGTTGGACCGTCCATGCTTATAAACCCTATTGGTTTCATTGGACAACAGGGCTTGAGATGTCATTTCATCTCAATGTCGGGTCAAAGTCCCACAAAATTGGAAGCAACGTCTCCAAAATGACCTATACAGTGTTGACGGGGACGTTAAACCTCAAATCAAACAAACAAAAACACCTTCTGGGGAGGCAACTCCTGCAAAAGTGATTTTGTCTCCCATGTCAATAGGTATCAACTCTTAAAGGAAAGAATTTGCTCCTTAGAATGTGCTCCTAAGGAACAAATTCTTTCCTTTAAGAGTAGACCCCTTTTTCAGTGGCTTATTGAAAAGCGAACAGGAAGTCCCGAAAGTTGTCTCCCTTTGAAAAAACGGCGGAAAATATCTGCCAAGTGTTCCCATTCTCCTAATATAATTGGGCCCCGTCAAGCGATTTTGGTACTTATCGCCTATGCGAGCAGCGAAGGTTCAGGCGAGCCTGCGCATCCGCGCAGTCTCGCCAGAACCTTCGCTGCTCGCTCATACAAGCAGTGAATAAAGAGGAACCTTCAGACAGAAAGCCATATCCCTGGCCCCTCTGAATGGCTGGGCATGCGCAGTTAAAATTTGTCATGACGGAATGCTCGAAGACACAAATTCGCTTGGCGGGGCTCATATAATTTTTACTGTATTTGAAAACATAAATGTTCCATGAAGGTATATCCATTCCCTTCAAATTATAGGCAAGAAACAGGAGCTGTGTTTGGTAGTTCATGATCTTTAATTAAATCCTTTCTGTTGTTCTGTTGTTGCTTTTGCTGTTGTAGTTGTTGTGTTGTTGTTTATATGGCTGTTGTTGTTGTGTTTGTTTGTTTGTTTGATGTTATTGTTGTTGTTGCTGATGATATTATTAGTATAGTTGTTGTTGTTGTTGTTGTTGCTGATGAAGCTGCTGCTGCTGCTCCTGCTGCTGCTGCTGCTGATGATGATGATGACGATGACGGTGATGATAATGATGATGATGATGATGATGTTGATGATGATGATGATGATGATGATGATGATGATGATGATGATGATGATGATGATGATGATGATGATGATGATGACGATGTCGTTGTTGTGTTTGTTTGATTTGAGGTTAGCGTCCCCATCAACACTGTAAAGGTCATTTTGGAGACGTTGCTTTCAACTTTGTGGAACTTTTACCCGACATTGAGATGAAATGGCATCTCAAGCCCTGCCGTCCAATGAAACCAAATGGGTTTATAATCATGGACGGTCCGACTCGCACCGCCTGGGCAAGCTTAGATCCTCTAAACGGTTTACCAATACTCATGTGCGGGTAGACGACGATGTCGTTGTAAATGCATTTTATTTTGTTGTTTATGTTGTTGTTATTTTATTGTTGTTGTTCCTATAAAATAAGCAAAGCCATAAGGAAACCTATTTTAGCCACCGGCGAACGACAAAGTTGCAGATCAACCTGAGGACCCACCAAGTCTGATCAGTACCTTCGGTACTTGAATAGTAAATTACCTATACCATTACGAAAACACGCCTATACAAATACATTGCCAATCGTATGGCCAAAAATTAGAAATTTTAAGATGAAAAATTGTGATATTTTTCTTATTTCTGCTCAAAACATAGATTGCGAGGACTCGATAGAACCGCCTCCCTATCGAGTACCCACAATCTATGTTTTGAGCAGAAATAAGAAAAATAATGTGTACCTTCTTAAACCCCAGTTTTACTATATAAAAGTGGGGTATGAGGGGGTCAAAATTAAATAGGCGTGTTCTCGTGATGCCATGCAGATTCACAACTTTAACTCAACTTTGGATCAACATTTCAACATTGGACTGTTGGGAATTGATCCTATACATCCGGGTGACATAGTGCATTCTTTCGTACTTCCAAAACGTCTTTTTTTTCTGATAAAAATATAAACTTTTTTTCATTTGTGAATTAAACATAGGTTGTGTGTGCTCGTTAGAACCGCCTCAATGAGGCGGTTCTAACGAGTACCTACAACATATGTCTTGGAGCAGAAATAAGAAAAATATTGTATATCCCTGTAAACCCCAGTTTTCCCTATATAAATATGTTCTATAATAGGGTTATCCTTTGGAAGCAAGGGATACACCACAGAAGTGAAAAATATGGAGTGTATATGTTTTCTGGGCCAGACTAGCTAGTTTCCGCCAATTAGGCCTCATCAGTGACCCTCAGATATTTTTATAATTCCACAATGGAATCAATGATCCAAAGGACAAGAAAATATAATCGGTTAGTGGGGTGCTCATTACACGGACTTTTTAACATGATGATCTAATAATAATAATAATAATAATAATAATAATAATAATAATAATAATAATAATAATAATAATAATAATAATAATACAAATTATAATAATAATTATAATAATAAGAATATTATTAGAAGTATTATTATTGTTATTATTATTGTAAACCCCAGTTTTCCCTATATTAAGTGGGGTTTAGAAGGGTGTTCATTACACGGGCTTGGCAACATGGTGATCTAACAGCTGAGGAGAAGTGTTTGCAACTCGACTGCTAACAACACCTGAAGACATATTTTCACATGACAGGCCACAGATAAGAAAAAATACTGTATCAATGGCATTTCTAGAGTCATTATAAAAAGAGATGGCATCAAATTATCTAAAAGTTATGGCAAAAATGAGATAGTACATGTAGAAGAACAGGGTAATCTTAGTGCATGGATATTGAAAATTCCGGTCGAAAGAAAGCTGATCACAGTTTGGAAAGAAATACAAAGCTCTTGCACTCCAGCTAAGCAAATCCTGGACGTAACCCTGGGATAAAAATTCTTATTCTACCAAGGTTATTCTACCCAGGTATAGGATAAAAAAATCGAGACTTTTCAAGCGCTTGACGTGCACTGTTTGAATAGGACGTCACGTACGCCATCGATAAGTGGGACGTCATAAACGCCGCATTGTTGTCATAGTACGGACGTCGATAATCGACGTGACTGCATTCACTGGGTATGCAAGAAAAAGAATCTTACACGGTAGTGAGGGGTTGAAAACAAATTCCGTCCCTCGGGATCACTGTCCGGCATCATTCGGCAAGCCTCGTGATTCTGGACAGTGATCCTTGGAATGGATTTTCTTATCCATCCCTCACGCCCATATAAGATTCTAATATTGTATATACGCGGATGATTGAAAATAACACCGGCAAATAATAAGAGAAATATATCTATTAACCCATAAAATGCCAATGACGATAAATGTCGTCTGCTTTGTCGTCCGCCGCTTATTTTAAATGTCATTTTGGCAAACAGTGTGGACCCAGATCAGACTGCTCCTCTAGGAGCAGTCTGATCTCGGTCCATACTGTTAGCCTGTAGGCAAAAATATTTAAAAAAATGTTTCCAAGAAGATTCAGCAGACGACATAAGCAGACGACATTTTCAGATGTATTTTTTCTCGGCATTTTAAGAGTTAAATTATAAAGATAATTATATAAATTCAACCATAGGAAGATTATATAATTCTACAAGCGCAGAACTTTATACTGCTGACCAACATGTGAATATCAGTGGCCACTAAAGTATGTCCCCAAATTGACCAAAATAGTGTTAATTGGGACGTAAACCTCAACACAAACAAACCAACCAATAAAGCTGAAGAATAAACAGAGCGCAGTTAAAAGATCCCGCAAGTCCAGGAAATGTATTTTTTTTTTTTTTTTTTTTTTTGTTTGTTTTTGTTTTTTGTTTTTTGGGGGGGCTTGTTTTTTGTTGTTGTTTTTTTTTTTTTTTTTGTTAATGTTGTTGTTTTTTTTTTTGTTTTGTTTTTTTTATCTTTTTTGTTTATTTTCATAATTGAAATGGATGACCCATATATATGACAATGTATGACAATGTAATTTTCCACCTATACTAAGAGTGGTCCATTTTCATTTATTGGGTTGGCAGATGTAAGCTGGATAAAATGTATTTTCTTTAAACAAACAGTGTAGACCTACACTGATTGCCAACGTCCAACAAAAGGGACGCCAGGTATATATGGGTTAGCTGATTTGTTTGTTTGAGGTTTAACGTCCCCGTCAACACTGTATGAGGTCATTTTGAAGACCAATAGGGTTTATAAGCATGGACGGTCCGACACGCACTGCTTTGCCTGGGCAAGCTTAGATTCTCTAAGCGGTTTACGGGTACTCGTGTGTGGTCGGTTTCAGCTCTGCGTCGAAGCATCGTGCAGCCCATCTATTTCTTCAAGCCCAACGGGCGGGGCCACTATGGGTTAACTAGATAACCTGCAAAATGGGGCATTGGTAAACATCGTAAACCTAGGTCAGATGCCGCAAGCGCTGCGTTTGCAGGATCTGCACTATTTGCTTAAAGTAGAGAAATCTAATAAGGGTATACGTCCAGGTTCAGGGCTACTTTTTTCAGCCTGCACCCACATATACTCGACGAACCTATACTCGATCCACCTGATCGCCCCCGCCCATCTGGGCTTGAATAAATAGATGGGCTTCATGATGCTTCCTCGCAGAGCTGAAACCGACCGCACACGAGTACTGGTAAACCGCTTGAAGGATCTAAGCCTGCCCAGGCAAAGCGGTGTGAGTCGCGCCGTCCATGCTGATAAACCCTTTTGGTTTCATTGGGCGACAGGGCTTGAGATGTCATTTCATCTCAATGTCGGGTAAAAGTCCCACAAAATTGGAAGGAACGTCTCCAAAATGACCTATACAGTGTTGACGGGGACGTTAAACCTCAACTCAAACAAACAAAGAAAATATGTATACGACGATTATACGCGCATAAGAAAATAAATAACCATATATTTAATTACAGTGACTTTAAGGAGAATGGATGACCTACATAGTGTTGACAGGGACGTTAAACCTCAACTCAAACAAACAAACAAAACAAAGAAAATATGTATACGACGATTATACGTGCATAAGAAAATAAATAACAATGCACTTAATTACAGTGACTTTAAAGAGAATCGATACATCATCGTGTTAACAAGACGGTGCAATAAACAACCCCTAAACCTCAATTTATATAGAGAAAACTGGGGTCTACGGGGGTATAAATTATTTTCCTTACATCACGAAAACACGCCTATATCATTTTGACCCGCTTGAACCCCACTTTTATATAGTAAAACTGGGGTTTCCGGGGGTATTCCTATATTTTTCTTATTTCTGCTCTAAAATATAGATTATGGGTACTCGTTAGAACCGCCTCGATGAGGCGGTTCTAACGATTGCCCTAACGAGTGCCCATAATCTATATTTTGAGCAGAAATAAGAAAAAATAATAATTTTTCATCTTAAAATGTTCATTTTTTCGGCGATAAAGGTGGCAATGTATTTGTATAGGAGTGTTTGCGTAATGTTTCTGCTTCAAGACAAAGGTTATGGGTACTCGCTAGAACCGCCTCGATGAGGCGGTTCTAACGAGCACTCACAACCTATGTTTGGAGTGATAATAAGAAAAATTACACACATTTTCATCAGAAAAGTAACCATTTTGAATGCAAGTTTGTTTGTTTTGTTTGATTTAAGGTTTAACGTCCCCGTCAACACTGTAAAGGTCATTTTGGAGACGTTGCTTCCAATTGGTGGGACTTTTACCCGACATTGAGATGAAATGAAATCTCAAGCCCTGTCGCCCAATGAAACCAATAGGGTTTATAAGCATGGACGGTCCGACACACACCGATTTGCCTGGGCAGGCTTAGATCCTCTACAGTTTACCAGTACACGTTTGTGGGTCGGATTCAGCTCTGCGTGGGAGCATTATGCAGCCCATATATTTCTTCAAGCCCCGATGGGCGGGAGCGGTTTTTTTGTTAATGCAATATGTCACACTGGTGTAATATGGTAATGCCTTTATAGGAGGTAACTCATTCAAAAATACTGTCACCCTCATCCGTGTTTTTACTCTTATAGGAAAGAATTTGGTCCTGTGCAGCTACTTCTTTCCTTCATAAGTAGGTCCCTTTTCCGGAAGGATCACAGGTTACTTGAGAGCAATCAGCCAATCACTGAGTTTGTTATCCTTTGTAATCAGAGCAACTACAGCACTTGGGGTCGATTGTCTATGAGGTTAGGCTGAAAAATAGTCCTGAACTGAGACTTTGAGTGTTTCCTTTAACACTAAAATTATCGCACTTAAAGCAAACAGTGTAGACTCTGATCAGACGCCGCTTTGCGCTGCGTCTGATCTGGGTCTACACTGTTTGCCAAACCCAATTCATGAGCCCAGTCCAGATCGATTCCACAGGTAACCCTCTTAACACAACACTCTGACCCAATAGCGCGGCTAAAATTAAACATTACCTGAAAACCGTATAAATCAGTGATAGTCACGTGACTACCAGCAACGTAAAGCTGCTGCGCTTAGTAACTTTGGGTCGATTGACAAACAATCGATTCAAAAGTTGCGGAAAGTGTTGTTGCTTGGTGTTTGTTTGTTTGAACTGAGGTTTAACGTCCCAATTCAACACTATTTAGGTCATTTTGAAGACGCTGCTTCCAATTTTGTGGGACTTTTACCCCACATGGAGATGAAATCCGTCATTGGGATGAACTGATATCTCAAGCCTTGTCGCCCAATCAAACCAAAAGGTTTATTTGCATTGGGCGTTCTTACTCACCCCACTTTGCCTGGGCAGGCTTAGTCCTTCTAAGCGATTTAACAGTACTCGTCAGTTTCAGCTCTTCGTGGAAGCACCTTGCAGACCAATCTATTTCTCCAAGCCCCGATTGGCGGTGGCAGATATGCTTCGTGTACAAAACTGTGTCCGCAAGAAACCTCTATACACCTACAGGACCTTGATTTCTCAAACGTCTAGACATTTCTGTACTAGTGATCTTTGTTTGGCCAGGAAATATATTAACAAACGATTATCTTGACAGGTTTGCTGTTTGTCTCTTCTCAACCAGTAACATAAAAATTGTTTAGAGAAAAATTAATTTCGTTTTAGGTTCAGAAATGAATAATTTCAACAAAACTTCGATAACTGGAGCCCCGATGGCGAATTTACCATGACGGATAACACAGCTGTGGGAGATTGTGGATTCTTTCATATCTCCAAAACGGTGACTTTTCTGAGGTAAATTTGTGATATTTTGCTTAGTAGTACTCCAAACATAGGTTGTGTGTGCTCGTTAGAACCGCCTCACTGAGGCGGTTCTAACGAGTACCCACAACCTATTACACCTGTAAAGCCATAGGGGCTTGAAGAAATATATGGGCTGCATGATGCTTCCACACAGAGCTGAATCCGGCCCGCACACTAGTACTGGTAAACCGCTTAGAGGATCTAAGCCTGTCCAGGAACCGCGGTGCGAGGCGGACCGTCCATGCTAATAAACCCTATTGGTTTCATTGGGCGACAGGGCTTGAGATGTCATTTCATCTCAATGTCGGGTAAAAGTCCCACAAAATTGGAAGCAACGTCTCCAAAATGACCTTTACAGTGTTGACGGGGACGTTAAACCTCAAATCAAACAAAATCAAAAAACACCTGTAAAGCCCAGTTTTCTCTATATAAAGTGGGGTTTAGAGGGATTTCATTTCACGGACTTGTTAACACGATACCATGACCGTTTGGAGCCTGCTCTTGAGACAGTTCTAACACGTACCCACAACCTATGTCTTAGAGCAGAAATTTGAAAAATAATGTTCAGTCGAACTTCAATGGCTCGAACACCTTTGTGACCACGAAAATCTGTTCGAGACATGGGTAGTTCGAGCCACTGAGGGCTACTGTCAGAAGGCAGAAAGAGGATAATTTTGGGGACTTCTTTTCGGTGTTCTGTGATATAAATGTATGTTGTGTGTAATCATTAGAATCGCCTAATTGAGGCGATTCCAATGAGTACACACAGGATACATGTGCAAGAAAAAAGAAGAAAATATCCTTAAGTTTCCCCTAACTGTTATGTAGAGAAATTCCATAGAGACTCGAGAATGGGTTCGAATCAACCATGGTAAACGAGCCATCAGAGCTCTGGCACAGAATTGCAAGCCCATATCTGTTGTCATATCTGTACAGGCTAATACAAACTATACATCTACAAACTCTCGACCGCGATGGACCACTGTCTCTACTATAAGCCCCTGAGGAGCCTTCGGCTCTGGTGAGCTAAAATACTTGCCTCGCCGTTAGCAACAATCAATTTTTATTGAGAACCATATCAATATGTTAAGCGTGTACGCCATTACGTTTGGCATCACGAAAACACACCTATATAATTTGAACCCCCTTTAACCCCACTTTTATATAGTAAAACTGGGGTTTTCAGGGGTAAAAGTTTCTTTTCTTATTTTTGCTCAAAAACATAGATTGTGGGTACTCGATAGAACCGCCTCAACGAGGCGGTTCTATCGAGTCCCCGCAATCTGTGTTTTGAGCAAAAATAAGAAAAATATCAGATTTTTTTATCTGGAAATTTTCCTTTTTGGGGTGGTAAAATCTTCCAATACTTTTGTATAGGCGTGTCTTCGTAATGACTAATGTATAAGCGCTTAGACATGACGGTTTCAATCAACTGGTCGCGAACTAGTGCCAGAGTAGCAATCAGAATTTTGCCAAAGACAGTAAATTGTATAAAACATATTTCTGGGGCATCACATAAACACGTCCGTGAAATGAAGACCCCCTAAACCCCATTTCATATAGAGAAAACTGGGGTTTACGGGGATATACATTAATTTTCTTATTTCTCCTTCAAGACATATGTTGTGGGTTCTCGTTATAACCGCCTCAATGAGGCGGTTCTAAAGAGCACCCACAACCTATGTTTTGAGCAGAAATAAGAAAAATATCACGGATTTTCATCAGAAAAGTAGCCATTTTTGGATATGTGAAAAATGCACTATATCGCATGGATGTGTTATCGTAATTTATTAATTGACTATCCTGTATTGATCGGAGGTGATCCGTATTAACACCAGGTCAACCAATAATAACTGAGGTCAAGTGAGGTCAAAACATCAATAATCATGCTATTTTAATTGTATCAATTAATAAAATTGTCATTTATCAAGTAATTTCGTATTGGCCCAGGTACAGGTCCGAGGTCTGCTGCATTGGCCCGAGGCATTCCCAGTTAATACGTGCTTAGCGTAGACCTATAGAATTACGGGACGGGCCGTAATTAATGTTGTAAGAACTTGTGGCCCAGGTATTTTGCTTGTAACTTAAAGGTATATGAGAAATACAATATGTTTAAACCAAGCGTAGACATAGCTTTTTGTGAAAGCTATACTTGTATAACCACGGGTAGGACAATATTGCGGTCCCATATAGAGTTTTGGAAGTGCTATACCATAGAAAGCGTTCGTAATAAAGCTGTCAATAAATGCTGATTAAGAAAATGTCACTACTGTAATAAAAACCTAATTATAAGTATATAACGGCGATTTTCTAATTTGATAATGGGTCGGATATCCCTAATAAGGAGCAAAACTGGCATTCAGAAAACCCAAAGGACGAAAGAACCGGACAATTGTCCCATTGCATATCGGAATTATATAGAGAATACAAGGTGAGTGTGTTTTCATATCAAGTTTATCTGGTAAGGCTTCGAGAACGCTTGTAGAATCGCGAGGCTTGCCGAGCGATTCTACATGCGTTCTCGAAGCCGAGCCTGATAAACTTGATACCAAATGACACGAATCTGGTATTGCACGACCCGCAGAAAAAGCGACCGACTGAAGTCGGTTGATTTTCTAAGAGTGCCCTAAAATCACCGTGTCATTCTGTCATTCGGTCATTCTGTCAGTCTGTCAGTCTGTCTGTCCGTCCGTAACCCGTTTGTGAAAATTGGTGATAGTACCTTAACCGCTTGGAATATTTAAACAATTTTTGGCATACTGATAGATATCAATGAGATCAAACCAATGAACTTGCGAAATATTACATTCCATTTAGTATAGCCTCGCCGAGGCGAAAAATGTGAAAATTTTCGAACTGCTTCTCCTCGGAAACCGTTCGGCCGATTGAAGTCAAATTTCATATGGAGCCTCTATGGGATGGGGGAAACCAGAATTTGCCCATGGGGTCCAGGTCACATGACCAAAATGGCCGCCAAGCCATATATGGCCTGTCTGTCTGTCCGTCCGTAAACCGTTTGTGAAAATTGGTGATAGTGACTTAACCGCTTGGAATATTTAAACAATTTTTGGCATACTGATAGATATCAATGAGATCTAACCAATGAACTTGCGAAATATAACATTCCATTTAGTATAGCCTCGAAGAGGCGAAAAATATGAAAATTTTCGAACTGCTTCTCATCGGAAACCGTTGGGCCGATTGAAGTCAAATTTCATATGGAGTCTCTATGGGATGGGAGAAACCAAGATTTCCTCATGGGGTCCAGGTCACATGACCAAAATGGCCGCCAAGCCATATATGGTAAAAACCCTTCAAAAATAGTCTTCTCCAGAACCACTGGGCAGATTTCCACGAAACTTGACAAATAGCATCTGGGACGTAGGCCCATCATAAATTGTTAAAATGGTGACCCTGGGTTGACCTTGACCTTCTTTGCGCCTAGGTCAAACTTTGACACATATGCTTTTGTATTGGTAAAGTGAGAATGCATTTTATCCTGCAAACGATTCAGAATATACAGTACTTAAGTATAAGATAAATTTTTGCTCCTTACGATAAGGCGCATTTATTGGGGGAACTATTTTAGGTCCAGGTCACATGACCAAAATGGCCGCCATACCCATATACGGTAACACTCATAAAGCTAAAAGCATCCGGCGGGTCGTGCACTTCAGCTGAAGCACTGGTTCTATTTATCAGTTAATCTCTTTGTTCACGCTTAAATTAACAATTTTCGATCAGTTATTAATGGTCCTCAGTGCGTCCCAGCATTCCAGCGGTCGATATATTTAATATCAGCTGACCATATGTACGTATTTTTTTTTCTTCCATTTTTCGCCGAGTAACAATAACATTTTTGTCATTTTATAGTAGTCCGGTTCATTCATAAAAGTGTAATGTCAAGTTGACGTGATAAAGCTCACTTGTCCTGAGATAGTATATCTTTATCAGGTCAGTGCGTTACAATGCAATATATATAGGGGGTAACTGATAAATACCATTACGAAAACACGCCTATTCAAATATATAGAGAATACCAGGTGAGTGTCTTTTGATATCAAGTTTATCAGGCAAGGATTCGAGAACGCTTGTAGAATCGCGAGGCTTGCCGAGCGATTCTACGTGCGTTCTCGAAGCCGAGCCTGATAAACTTGATATCAAATGACACGAATCTGGTATTCTATTTATCAGTTTATACCTTTGTAAACTCTTGAAATCGGCTATTTACGATCACTTATCGATTGTCCTTAGTGTGTACCAACATTCAGGTGTGGAATATAATCGATCAGCATATTTACTATCATCTGACCGTTATCTTCCTTTTGATAATTTTTATTGCAATTTTTTTCCGATTTTTCTAGTAATAATAACATTTTGGACATTTTTTTCCGGTTGTCCGGGTCATTCAAAAAGTGCAATTCACGTTGACGTGATAAAGCTCACTTGTCCTGAGATAGCATATCTTTATCAGGTCAATGTGTTACAATGCACTATATATTGGGGATAACTGATAAATTGAAAATTTTAAACCATAGGGGCTTGAAGAAATATATGGGCTGCATGATGCTTCCACGCAGAGCTAAATCCGGCCCGCGCACTAGTACTGGTAAACGTTAGGATCTAAGCCTGTCCAGGAACCGCGGTGCGAGGCGGACCGTCCATGCTAATAAACCCTATTGGTTTCAATGGGCGACAGGGCTCGAGATGTCATTTCATCTTATGTCGGGTAAAAGTCCCACAAAATTTGAACCAACGTCTCCAAAATGACCTTTACAGTGTTGACGGGGACGTTAAACCTCAAATCAAACAAAATCAAACCAACCAAAAAAAATGAATATTTTCAGATAAAAATTTTGATAGTTTTCATACTTCTGCTTAAAACATGGATTGTGGCTCCTCGTTAGAACCGCCTCATCGAGGCGGTTCTAAAGAGTACCCACAATTTATGTTTTTGAGCAAAAATAAAAACGAAAATGCTTACCTCTTCTTCTTCACTAAATAAAAGTGGGGTTAAGGGTGTCAAAATTATGTAGGCCAGTTTTCGTGATGCCATGTCCCTGTCAACAGAAATACCGGAGAAGACTCAAATCAGACTGCGCATGCGTTAAGTCGTAATAAGTCAAGATACAGCCTTTCCTGCTGGAACATAACCTTAACTCAGCGTTGAATCTTCGTCAAAACAACGGTAAACGAGTTTGAGAGGGATTCCCTAACTAGGTTTCGCACACTAGTTATATCTATTTTTAGTTCGTGACAAAAATAGAATCCCCATATATGACGTTATGCGACGTTCATTTTTGGCCTTGTTTGCTTAGGCCATGCCTGAATGGGAAAAAATGTGACGCTGAATACCATGCCATAAGTAACGACACTCAGAGACGATACTGTCGCCATGTATGTGTAAAGTGACAGATTTATTTTTAGAACAGAAATTCCGAACACATGTTTAGAGCTAAGGGTAAACATGAATGAAAACGACCATTTTCACAAAGTTCTGAAGCTGTATTTGGCTCCAAAAGTGTACACATGACAAAGGAGTATGCATTGAAGATAAAAACCAGAAAAAAATGAGACCCGGTAGCTCAATAATGCACCTTTAACCGCACTTTTATATTGTAAAAAAAATGGAATTAACAGGGGATATGTATATTTATTTTAAATTTCTGTTCAAAAACATCGATGCTACTCACTCGTTAGAACCGCCTCGCCGAGTAGATATTTTGAGTAGAAATTTGAAAAATATCAGTATTTTTATCAACGTCTCCGAACTGGCCTATAGTGTTGACGGGGAGGTTAAACCTCAATCAATCGTGTAAATTCTGATGCTTCCAACAGACTCGCGAAATATTCGCACTCGTGAAAATTATTGTGTTTCCAACACACTCGATGAAATAATCTCAAAAAAGGAGATGTCCTCTATTTACTATTAATATGTTAACCCACATTTGTCTAAGGTTCCAAAATGGGACAAATTCGAGATCAAAAGAATGCAGCATTTGATCAGGGTTTGCAACGTTTGTTTAAAATAGAAGTGGAGGCAATGATCAGGAATCGACACAATCAACCCACAGCTCCCATCAGAGACACCAAAGGGAAAGAAACAAAAACATGAAACAACCTTAAAGTACAGGACTTCTTTGGTCATCCGTTTGACATATTGTATTCCTTCATATATCCAAGACATTTTCTTATTTTTACCCCAAATCATTACGAAAACACGCATATACAAATACATTGCTACCTTTATCGCCGAAAAAAAATTGAAACTTTTAGGATGAAAAATTGTGGTATTTTTCTTATTTCTGCTTAAAATATAGATTGCGGGCACTCGTTAGAACCGCCTCGATACCGCCTCATCGAGGCGGTTCTAACGAGTACCCACAGTCTATATTTTAGAGCAGAAATAAGAAAAATAAGGTATACCCCCGGAAACCCAAGTTTTACTATATAAAAGTAGGGTTCCAGGGGGGTCAAAATTATAGAGGCGTGTTTTCGTGATGTATGCTGTGTTTGCTCGTTAAAACCGCATCGATGAGGCGATTCATACGAGCACCCCCAGTCCATGCCCAAGTCTTGGCAAAGAAATAAGAAAAGTAATACCCTGTAAACCCTAGCTTTCTCTATATAAAGTGGGGTTTGAGGGGTGATCGTTTTAAGGACTTGTTAACTTGATGTAAACGATTCGGCCCATTTGTTCTAGAAAGGGTTATCCTTTGGAAGCATGGAATACACCACAGAACTGGAAAATATAGAGTGTATATGTTTTCTGGGCCAGGCTAGCTAGTTTCGGCCAATTAGGCCTCATTAGTGACCCTAAAATATTTTCAAAAGCCCAGTTTCAGGGTTATTTTCAGAACTTTCACTCTATGACAGTCCCCCCCCCCCTGCGCTTTTATAAACTGCTAGTCCATCACGAAAACACGCCTATATAATTTTGACCCCCTTGAACCCCACTTTTTTATAGTAAAACTGGGATTTGCAGGGGTAAACCTTATTTTTCTTATTACTGCTCTAAAATATAGATTGTAGGTACTCGTTAGAACCGCCTCGGTGAGGCGGTTCTAACGCGTACCTACAATCCATCTTAAAATGTTCATTTTTCGGCGATAAAGGCTACAATGTATTTGAACAGGCGTGTTTGCGGTTTGCGTAATGTCAACTGTCGAGTCAAAAGAATATGGAGAGTTTTTAATCCTTCTGCCCCTCCCCCCCCCCCCCATTTGTTCAACTAGCAAAGTTTCTAGTTATATTATAACTGTTGTTGTTGTGGTTATCATTATTATTATCATTAATTCTGTAATAATTACCACCATCATCATAATAATAATAAGTAATACTATTATTATAATAAATGCTGTAATTATTATCACCATCATCATCATCATTATAAAAGCAACAACAACAACAAACGCCATTCTTTGCTTGAAAACGAATAACCATAAGTTGTAATTGAACTGTTTTGAAACAAAAATATACAATAAAAAGAACATATTGAAATGTTCTCTGCGGATGGAAAAGTTCGATATGGTCGCGGGATATAACGCTTCCAACTGTAGTCTTTCACTGAACTATCCGTACTGTATTTATCTAAAATGAAGACACATGTATCAGAAAAAGGGAACTTTGGCTATGGGCATCAACCTAAAACATGGACCAGCCTCTGTATCAACAATGTCATCAGAGCACTGTCCGACCCTAGTCTAGGCTGAGATCGGGTAAGCACAAAACAACGGGCCAATGTCGGGCCGATAGGGATACGACGTGGCAACGCTTTTATCGCTATCGGTCCGACGTTAGCCCGGCATTCTTTGCCGGTTGGGATGACAATGCAGATCTTAATCCTTATCCTGCTGAATAAATTCATTTACCACACCCATTTTTTACAATCAGCCAATCAGATTTCTTGAAATAATGTATCCATTCAATTATACAAAGTGAATAACAAACAGAGTAGATCCTGATCAGATGGCTTCCACAGAAGCCATTCGATCTGGATCTACACTGTTTGCAAAGGTAGAGGTTATTGCGGTTCAGCGATATCGTCATGCCCTAACTTGATTTCTACTCACCAGACGGTCCAAATAAGGGACGCATAAGGTCAAAATGCTACTGTCCATCATCTTCTATCAACACTGAATCTTGCTCAATCATCAAAGATCCCACGTTGAGCAATCAATCAAAAGTGCTCACCAACGCCAAACCCACCAAAACGCATTCGCGAACAGTAGCGGCTTCAACTGCGTTGCACATGCGCGGGTCTTGTCTCGCGCTTCGACGTTTGCTCTGTAAATACTACATGGTCCGTAATCTGTTATGCAAACGGACTGTGCGAATGAAAAGACTGAGTCGCACAGTTGCGTTGGTGTCTTCACTGCTCTTACATGGCATTTAATTGATTTGCCATGATAAAGCTCAACAATTATTATTTTTTCATTCTCTCAAAGCACCGAACAGAACATGGCTTCCAGTGTTGGGACTGTAATTTGTGGAGCGGTAAGGCACGAGGGAAATCAAATTAATAGAAAATGAATTAACTTTATAAGGCAGCGATGACTGATTATTATCAGGATAGTTTTTAATCTTACATATACTCCAGAAACATGCGGCCAATGCAGCCATGGGTCAGTGCTTTTCCCGCTCTCCTACTCAGAATGACTGAATGGAAATTGAAATGAATGATACCAGTCGCGGGCAAAGAAAACTTAGCTTAAGCTCATAGCTGTCTTGTTTCTCGTATGTTTCTTTTCAAAAACAGTATAGATCCGTTTCTTTTCAAAAACAGTATAGTTCCAGATCAGCTGGCTTCTCGGAAGCCAGCTGATCAGGATCGATACTGTTTTCCACACTGCCTCTGAATCCATGGTAAAAATGAATCATATAACAAGATGGCCCCCGCCCATCGGGGCTTGAAGAAATAGATTGGGCTGCATGATGCTTCCACGCAGAGCTGACACCGACTGCACATGAGTACTGGTAACTCGCTTTGAGGTCCTAAGCCTGCCCAGAAAAGTGGTGCGAGTCGGCCCATCCATGCATACAAACCATGTTGGTTTCATTGGAAGGCAGGGCTTGAGATGTCATTTCATCTAAATGTCGGGAAAAAGTCCCACAAAATTGGAAGCAGCCTCTCCAAAATGACATGTATAGTGTTGATGGGGACGTTAAACCTCAAATCAAACAAACAAACAAACAAAATCATATAAAACGAATGGCTGAAAAACGAGAAGAATGTACCATACTAAAATATTCAGCACGCTGAGAACTAAGGTTCATGCATATACCCAATCTAGGGAGGTCTTTTTTTTTTTTGTTGTTGTTTTTGTCTGTTTGTTTGTTGTTGTTTTTTGTGTTTTGTTTTTTCTTTGTTTTTTTTTTTGGTTGTTGTTTTTGTGTTTTTACGGAACCCGGGAAGGGTCATGATTTTTTATTTTTATTATGTTGTGCGAACAAGATAATATCTTGAGCGGACAAGATATTATCTTGTTCGGACAACATATTATCTTGTGCGGACAAGATCTTATCTTGTGCGGACAAGATATATCTTGTGCGGACAAGATATGATCTTGTTCGCACAAGATAATATCTTGTGCGCACAATATATTATCTTGTTCGCACAAGATATTATCTTGTTTGCACAACCTAGATCTTGGGAAGTTGTGCGGACAAGATATTATCTTGTGCGGACAAGATAATATCTTGTCTGCACAAGATAATATGTTGTCCGCACAAGATAATACCATGTGCGGACAAGATATTATGCTGTGCGGACAAGATATTATCTTGTCCGCACAAGATAATATCTTGTCCGCACAAGATAATATGTTATCCGCACAAGATAATATCTTGTCCGATATTATCGCGTGCGCACAACTTATAAATTAAAAAAAAAATCATGTCCCTTCCCGGGTTCCGTAGTTTTTTAAGTTGGTGTTGTTTTTTTGTGTTTTTTTTTTTTTTTTTTTTTTTTGTTTTTTACATTTCTTCCTTGTCGAAAAGGCGTTTCTCTTAAGGCGTAAAATATCTGTGTTTCCGCTAACATCCTGAAAACAATAGTCGGTAGGTAGGCGAAACCTTTTGGGTCGATTGACTGGAATATAAGAGTAATCAAAACAGTTTAAGTCTCAGCCCAGTACTTTTTCCAGGCCTACACTCAAAGACAATCGACCCACCAGTACTTTCAGTGCTTTAACTTTATCTCCGTGGGCCCCCGCCCATCGGACCTTGAAGAAATAGATGGGCTGCATGATGCTTCCACGCAGAGCTGAAAACGATCGCACACGAGTACCGGTAAACCGCTGAGAGGATCTAAGCCTGCCCAGGCAAAGCGGTGCGAGTCGGACCGTCCACCTTCATGCATCCTATTGGTTTCATTGGGCGACAGGGCTTGAGATGCCATTTCATCTCAGTGTCGGGCGAAAGTCCCACAAACTGGAAGCAACGACTCCAAAATGACCTTTACAGTGTTGACTTCATTTTCCGAGTACTGCCGGTATAGAAAAGTAATTGGGAAGCAAACAAATGTTGTTTCCTTTGCAAAACATGGTCGCGGAAAGTAGATAATGTGTATCCAATCTCCTCAATTTTTCATAGACTGTTTCGATTCCAATCTCCTCAATTTTTCGTAGACTGTCTCGACTCCAATCTCCTCAATGTGTCGTAGACTGTCTCGACTCCAATCTCCTCAATTTTTCATAGACTGTCTCGACTCCATCTCCTCATTTTTTCGTAGACTGGCTCGACTCCAATCTACTCAATGTTTCGTAGACTGTCTCGACTGGTCTCGACTCCAACTCCTCGATTTTTCGTAGACTGTCTCGACTCAAATCTCCTCAATTTTTCATAGACTGTCTCGACTCCAATCTCCTCAATTTTTCGCAGACTATCTCGACTCCAATCTCCTCAATTTTTCGTAGACTGTGTCAACCCCAATCTCCTCAATTTTTCGTAGACTGTCTCGACGCCAATCTCCTCCATTTTTCGTAGACTGTCTCGACTCCAGTCTCCTCAGTTTTCCATAGACTGCCTCGACTCCAATCTCCTCAATTTTTCGTAGACTGTCTCAAAACGGATCAAGTTTTGATTTTGTTGGCGTTTAACGACACGTAGACCTTACTGGGTTATTTCGGATCGTCTCCCGGAAAAACGGAGAAAAGAGATTGAAGAGACTGTAGAGGATCAGAGTGATGGATACGGGAGAAAGAGGAAAATGAATGATAGTGTGGAAACTGAAGCCTTGAAACAACAGCATCCCCACTAAGGGTGACACGATTAATCGTATAATCGATTAATCGTATAATTGATTAATCGATCGACAAATTCAACAAAAACGATTATCATTTCTGATTTGTTTTTAATCGATTACTTGATAGGTACAATTTACTACCCAAAGTTATGCCTAAAATAGCTGGATGAGTGGCAAACAGTGCAGACCCTGATGAGACGCCGCATTATGCGGCGTCTCATCTGGGTCTACACTGTTTGCACAGGCCTGTCTGTTCAAATATACATATGGTAAAGTGCAACATATGGTAAGAGTCATGCACAGAAGAAAGCCAGACAGGTAAAAATATGGCCAAAACCATAGCGATTACTAATCGATAATCGATCGCAATGACGTGACTGATGATCGATTATCATTTCAGCTCCGATTAGCCAGCCCTAATCCCCACTCCCTTACACGAGGCCTTGTCCCAGCAGACACACGTCGCTAAGGCAACGTCAAATCAACACCGACGTAGATGTGACGCTGCATATACATCATGACGTTACACCGACGTTGATGTGACGTCACAATTACGTCATATGCCTGCTGGGGCCCAACTGTATGCCGCCGCAGTGACGCAAGATATATGACACCTTCGCCTAACCAAATAGGTCCTGCCAATTCTTTCAAAATGCAACGTTAGGAACGGACAGACGTAGATAGTTAATTCATTAAGCAAAATGTGTAGACCTTGGTCAGACGCCGCGACGCCTGATCTTGGTCCACTCTGATAGTCGCTAGATGGGCCGCGTGAAATTGTGTTTTGTCTTGTTGCGGTGAAATGTGATTAGACTCAATTGCAAAATTTGTAAAGGACGAATCCGCAATAAATAATTCTTCCGATAAGTTTGATACAAACCAGCGACGTTCTCTTGGAGTGCATACGCACGGCACCCCACCCCACTTCTCGGATAAACATTAGATTTGTCCCCATTTCTTAAATACTGTGGCGCATTTGTAGGAAAGTCGATTTGTTCCGGAAGAGTCCCTGTTTTTGGCAGGCATTCAGATACGAAGAAAGCAATAAGAAGTACCCCTTCCGAAAATTACCCAGCAGGCACATGACGTAATTGTGACGTCACATCGACGTCGGTTCATCGTCATGACGTTTATGCAACGTCACATCTACGTCGGTGCAACGTCATGACGTTGCACCTACGTCGATTTGACGTTGCCCTAGCGACGTGTGCCTGCTGGGTAATCGTGTTCAAGGTTTATCAACTTTATCCTCCTTTTCTCTTGATTTGAAGAGTTGCGTGTGACCCCGAAGCATCACGAAACTTGACTGATTGAATTTTGGACAGAAGCAACTAATCGATGTTAAGCATGTTAATTCATGTGACTTGTAAATGTAATTATTGACGAAAATGTAGCCGGCACTCATAATAATTGCCTTCTCGGTGGATTTACAAAAATATTTGGATTCAATATCCCAGCAGGAAACATGTATACGTATTAAGCAAGCACATTTTGATTGTCCCAGGTAACGCAAATGCATAATGTACGTAATGTGCGTCACGCCTATACGTAAAATACTAGGGAAGTACAAGGGTAATTTAACATTGCTTATTCATTGTCAAATTTATCTGACATCTGTTGCATTGTATTCCGCTGCAGGCAAAGATATTCCTTCAAAACCTAGCAGGGGCCAGTTGTTCAAAGCATCGTTAACTTAACGAGCTCGTTAGTGGTCATATTGTTAACTGTTCTAGCAAGTTTAACATTTAAAATTTTGGTATTTTTCCTGAAAAAATGTGAGCAGCTTTAGCAGATGCAAAAGCTGCTCACATTTTTTTCTGCAAAAAATAAGTATATTCGTCATATTAAATGATCAAAGTTTTAACGATACGTTAACTAACGACGTCGTTAGTTTTGAACAACTGGCCCCAGAACTATAGCTTTGAATCCTCGGATTACACCTTGCAACAGATATTGTGAGAATGATTTACATCACGTGACTAAGTCCGTGAAATGAACACCCCTCTACACCCCATTTTATAGAGAGAAAACTGTGGTTTACAGGGATATACATTATTTTTCTTATTTCTGCTCCAAGACATAGGTTGTGGGTACTCGTTTTAACCGCCTGAATGAGGCGGTTCTAACGAGCACCCACAGTCTATGTTTGCAGTATAAATTAGAAAAATATTACGAATTTTCATCAGAAAAGTAGCCATTTTGGAGATGTGAAAAATGCACTTTGTCGCACGGGTGTGTTATCGTAATGAAGAGAATAAGTCAAGTTCGAATCCTGCCATTGTAAAATGCAGGCAGTAATCTACGGAACCCGGGAAGGGACATGATTTTTTTTTTATTTTATAAGTTGTGCGCACAAGATAATATCTTGTGCGGACAAGATATTATCTTGTGCGGGCAAGATAATATCTTGTCCGCACAACATAATATCTTGTCCGCACAACATAATATCTTGTTCGCACAAGATATTATATTGTGCGGACAACATATTATCTTGTGCAGACAAGATATTATCTTGTCCGCACAAGATATGAAGTTGTTCGCACAAGATATTATCTTGACCGCACAAGATAATATCTTGTCTGCACAACATAGATCTTGTGCGCACAAGATATTATTTTGTCCGCACATGATATTATCTTGTCCGCACAAGATAATATCTTGTCCGCACAAGATAATATCTTGTCCGCACAACTTCCCAAGATCTATGTTGTGCGCACAAGATAGTATGTTGTCCAAACAAGATAATATCTTGTCCGCTCAATATATTATCTTGTTCGCACAACATAATAGAAATAAAAAATCATGTCCCTTCCCGGGTTCCGTAGTAATCTGCCAAGAACTAAGATCAATAACTGTGCTGATGTTAAGAATCAAAAAGAATCAACAACGTTGAAGACCCTAGCAGTCCAAAGTTGACAGTTACTTTGAAGTTTCTATAATTTCAACACTTGTCCTGTTGACATCCATTTCTGACGTTTAACCAATCAGATTAGTCCCTATAATAACAAACTGAATGGCATTAGTGAAGATACAGAAGCCATTTGATCTGTATCTACACTGTTGGCAATATAAAGCTTTATGTTAACTGAGTGAGTGAGCGTTTGAGTTTTACGTCCCACCAACAACTAAGTTCATACGGAGACGGGACCTCGGTTTAAAGACTCGTCCGAACGTCTGGAGAAGCCCGGGATCGATCCTGCGGCCCCTGATTTACAAGGCGAGTAGCGTAACCACTACACCACGGAGGATTCTGTGCTAACTGACTTTATATGTTAATTTGCTATATGTTTATTGACTCTATGTTAATTGGCTTTGTGTAAATTGACTCTATGTGAATTTGTTTTATGTTAATTGACTCTGGGTTAATTTGTTTTATGTTAGTTGACTCTACGTTAATTTGCTTAAAGTTAATTGACTCTGTGTTAATTGATTTTATACTAACTGACTTTATGTTAATTTTCTTTATGTTTATTCACTCTAAGTTAATTTGCTTTAAGTTAATTGACTCTGTTGATTGTCTCTATGTTAATTTGCTTTATGTTAATTGACCCTATGTAAATTTGCTTTATGTGAATTGACTCTTGAAACGGCACAGTACAGAACGTTTGTTTTGCAACAATTATCTCAGGCCTCTGGCATATGAGACGAAATCAAGCAGTTTGACATTGTATGGTTGACATTCATAACATGTTCATTTCCCAATCTCTAATATAAAGCGTTAAGATATATTTATACCCCCACAAATGAAATTTGGGGGGGGGGGGGTATATAGGAGTGAGCTCGTCGGTCGGTCGGTCTGTCGGTCGGTCGGTCTGTTGACTTGGTTTCCAGACGATAACTCAAAAAGCGCTTCGCCGATTTTTATAATTTTTGGTACACTGATGCAACATCATAAAATACAGGTCAAGTTCGATTTCCACTACAATTCGTCAATTTTCGGCATAGTTATGGCCCCTTTCAAGTGAAAAAAAATGCAAAATGCCGCCGTTGTACTATCAAGGCAGTTTTTGTGGGGGTATTCATCACCTTTAGTGATAGCTCTAGTTTTCACTATAGGATGGGTTTTGACCAATTCTAACCCATTTAGTACCGAACCCCCAAAACGGGTACCAGGGCAAACAGTGCAGGCCCAGATCAGACGCCGCAGAACGCGGCGTCTGATCAGGGCCTACACTGTTTGCGGAAAAGTAAGCCATTTTCCAAACAAATTTTGAAGAAAAACACAACTTGACACCCCTAAATGTAAAATATACCACAGAAAGCGCACAGCTGCAAAACAAAAGGATAAAGATTTGTTGGAGAAATCTTACAATAGGAGAGGAAGCAAGGTGTTTTAAGCATGGAGTGTACATTTACTCAACGCTGCAAATGTAATAATGAACTGTCGACTTATTTCATATCGTATCACTTTTAGAAGGTATTTTTATTCAAGATACATTTGTGTTGGTTAGCAAGCAATAATTTTGTATCTTTTATTTAAAAACAAAAATAGGATCAACCTACACCACAAAGAACCATATACGGACAGTATTCTGAATACCCCAGGCCAGGCAGGCTGTCACACAGATCAGCCAACCTACCCCGTGTACACCACAAAGAACCGTACACCGACAATATTCACTGCCAGAATACCAATACAGACCTGGAACACAGGCGGTCCCAAAGTTTACAGGGCGGCGTGTGTCCAAGTACCCGTGCTGGGGCTGGTTATCCGGACGCATGGTGTGAAACAAGAGTCTGAAAGTCAAGAAACAACTTTGCTACTGCAAATTTAGTATCTATTTTCAGACAAATGCTTTCATAGCCAATAGTTTAAACATTTCTCTTTTACATATTCAAACATAAATATCAAGATTTAGACTGGTACAGAGAGCAGAAATCAGAATAGAAAAATCCGATGCAAATTCCCATCTACCGATAGGGGTTACAGACGGAGGGACACACCCCGGGTAGAGTGTCCCCCACAACAAACCAGGCGACACCATTTCCAACTATACAATCGGGTTGTGTCTAAGGTTCTTGGTTCTTGGTTCGGCCCCCCGCCCATAGGGGCTTGAAGAAATATATGGGCTGCACGATGCTTCCACGCAGAGGTGAATCCGGCCCGCACACTAGTACTGGTAAACCGCTTAGAGGATCTAAGCCTGTCCAGGAACCGCGGTGCGTCCATGCTAATAAAGTGGAGCGTGATAGCTCAGTGGTTAGTGCACTTGCCTCTGATGCTAGAGGTCCCGGGTTCGATCCCCGGCAGCGGCGATAAAATTTCGGTGTCCGAACACGCTCCATTGGCATCATTTGCAGGGATGAATGTCATTAAGCGCACCGTCCTTCGGATCGGGACGTTAACTGGAGGTCCCCTGTGCAGGGAGAACCATTCCCTGCGCAGGTTAAAGAACCCTACCATAATTACATGATTACTGTGTAGGCTTTCATCCTGCAAAACTAAAGTGTATGTAATATACACATGCCTAGAATGTCCGCGAGGGCGTATGGCAGTATATATAGAAAGAAAGAAAAAAAAAACTCTATTGGTTTCATTGGGCAACAGGGCTTGAGAAGTCATTCAATCTCAATGTCGGCTAGAAGTCCAAGAAAATTGGAAGCAACGTCTCCAAAATGACCTTTACCGTGTTGACGGGGACAATAATCTCAAATCAAACACACAAATCTTGGTTCTTGGTTTGAATCTTCCAAGTCCCCGATGAGAAGAATGCATGCAGACTATGTCAATAAATAGTTCATTATCATATGGTATAGTGCATTTGATCTTGTATATTCTTCCATTTATTCTGTGTATTTCAACATAAAATAATATTGTTTTATCTGCCATTATTGTTGCAATAAACTTATTGAAGAAATAATGCTTAAATTAAATATAAAATGGAGAGCAAAGGAATATTTTCCCATTCAAGGGAAACTACTCCCTCTCGAAGATCTTCGGAACATACTCGTCAATTTCCGGTGACGATTACGGAGAACTCTGGCTGGCCAACCGGAACTCTCCGCAAACGTCGGCTGCAAAACAAAGGCAAGCGCCAAGAAAATCGAAAAATGACCCAGCAACAACGAAGTAATAGATCTGGGCATTAACAGATCAAATGAATATAAGGTATTTAATCGAATACTTCTTACCTTTCACCAGTATTTCAGAAGAATGCAGAAATACAGCCGTCCAAAGTTGCAAATGTATTGATATGGAACCGTTACGTTACATGTACGACGTATAACGACGTCGCGTTTACTAATGGCGGAATATTGACATTTTTATTAAACAATCGTGAATGAAATGCGTTTTAAATGTCATATGATAAATAGAATCTTGCATTCGTGTTCATGTATTATTGAATTTATCAAACTCGTTGAGGAAAAGAGATAAAATGCTCGGCAAAGCCTCGCATTTTATCTCTTTTCCTCAACTCGTTTAATAAATTCAATAATACATGAGCACTCATGGAAGATCCTCAATTTAATTTCATTTTTACAGGTTTGAAAGAGTTACTGCTCAAAGCACATGACCTAGACATAACTGAGAAAACATATTTGAGATTTGCTTCAAGATTCCACAGTTTACGAAAACACCTCTCTTTCAAAATTCTCCAGCACCTCTGCAGGTGAAGATGCTCTGGCTGTAACTAACGTGTACTCGTGACGTTTCTGCCTTAAAGACATTTATTCTTGATTATTGAGGTCTATCATTTCATTGCATAATATTATGTAGCCCTCAGTGCTGACTGGAGAGAAGTCCTCTGTCTTCAACAGGTCAGGGTTCTCCTTGGGGAAAATCAATAATTTACTAACTGTTGACTGGTGTACATTATTGATTTTCCCCTTATGTTCCTCAGTCAGGGGATTCAACAAAAGCTACTAATCAACCTATTAGGGGCCGCCTTTGATCTGCTAAATAAAACAATTATGAACACACGGTGTGTTTTACTGTTACAGAATAAATGCCTTTAAGAGTTCCTGTTGATTTCTTACAAATATGTTCTATAAAAGGGTTATCCTTTGGAAGCAAGGAATACACCACAGAAGTGAAAAATATGGAGTGTACATGTTTTCTGGGCCAGACTAGCTAGTTTCGGCCAATTAGGCCTCATCAGTGACCCTCAGATATTTTCGAAATTCCACAATGGAATCAATGATCCCAAAGGACAAGAAAATATAATCTACACTATGATGTAAGGCAGAGAGACGTTTTACCGCCGCCACACATTCCCACACACCAGCTGAAGTGAAGTTAAATATGTTCTATAAAAGGGTTATCCTTTGGAAGCAAGGTATACAACACAGAAGTGAAAAATATGGAGTGTACATGTTTTCTGGGCCACACTAGCTAGTTTCGGCCAATTAGGCCTCACCAGTGACCCTCAGATATTTTCGAAAGTCTGGGTGGTTCTGAATATCGGACTTAGGGAGCCACTGGAGGTAAAGGAAGCCTAGTGTCCAAACGACTGATATACCTGTCATTCGTAACACGAATAAAGCTAAAAGTGCATTGCACTGGAAAATGAATCTTCTTATGCGAGTTTTTATTTGAAGAAGATTTAAATGACTCAGAACATAGATCACACTAGGATAACTTTTTCAAAGGTTCATGCTTGGTAATCCAGTGGTCGCGGAACATTCCATAGTGTATATGGGCCCCGCCAAGCGATTTTGGTACTTATCGCCTATGCGAGCAGCGAAGGTTCAGGCGAGCCTGCGCATCCGCGCAGTCTCGCCAGAACCTTCGCTGCTCGCTCATACAAGCAGTGAATCAAGAGGAACCTTCAGACAGAAAGCCATATTCCTGGCCCCTCTGAATGGCTGGGCATGCGCAGTTAAAATTTGTCATGACGGAATGCTCGAAGACCCAAATTCGCTTGGCGGGGCTCATATAGTGTGTCATGTCTGGACAATTCGCCACTGGACATGGCATCCCCAAAGCCGGGAAGTGAATGCCAGCATACTCCCGGAGAATTGACTCCTCCTCAAGTGGATCCACATGAAGTTGAAGATTATCAGACATTTTCTGAAATCACAATTTACAAAATCCAACTAAATAAAATGAAATAATTATTTTTTCCCAATCAAATGAACATCTTCGTTTTATTTATATATTTAATTTTTTACAGTTGAACATACTAACTGCATCAAATGATTTTATTGAAACCAAATGACTACATTCAGATGTCTAACATTTTATATTTATATACAGATGTAATTTTTTTTTCTTTTTTTTATGAATATACACATACACACATGTACATATATATAAACATACACATATACACAAATATATGTGTGTTTATTCATCATACGTTTTATACGTGTATTTGTTTTCAATGTTCATTTGACATGACACACATAAAATGACAAATCATCAAATATAGAAAATTGATGATAATACAAAAAATCAAGCTCGCACAATTATGCAAAACGAACATTGAGCTTGAAAACATTCAAAATCTGACGATCATAATACAATACAAACACTATTTACAACAGTTTCTCACTGAAGATTGGAAATGGGACGTCAGAGTCTGAGAAATCAAGGGGAGTAAATATCCCGTGGCTTAAAAGCACGCCCAGCCCGAGTTCTAACAGGGGACCTTACCGTAAGGGGTTCTCTGTCAAAAGATGGATAGCCTTCATCTTCATACTCTAAAAGTGTTTCGTCTGGTGGCAGACCATTATCTTGAATGGGTTCTTCCCTGTGTTTCAGTTACTTTAGAATGACTCATTCGTTGAACTTCCCCTTCATTAAATCCCACCCAAGGCTGCGGGCTGTTTTCACCCAAATAGGGTTTCAAGTGATCAATATGAACATTTATAGTGGCACTGTCTGGATTTCTTTGAAAAGTATAGACAAGAACAGATAATTTGCCCACTATCAGAAATGGACCTGTCCAGTCTACTCCCATTTTCTTGTTTGCTGAAGACGGATAAAACCGCCAAACAAATTACCCCACTTGAAAATTAATTTCAGTGGCAGTTTTGTCATAGTTAGACTTTTGGCGCCTTGCTGCAACCTTAAGATTATCTGCTGCAGTTTGATAAGCAATCTTCAAAGCCGATTGCAGCCATTCTGTGTACTGAATGGGACACTATGTTTACACCATCAGGAGGACGACCATACATAAAATCTATGGGACAGTTAATCTCTTGCCCAAACATCATAAGATTTGGCGTACATTTTGTACTGGCTTATTCAGAGGTACGATAGGCCAACATCAAATAGGGTAAATATTCAACCCAATCTTTTTGATTTTCTGAACAAAATATAGATAACATTTGTTTTAATGTACGATTAAATCTTTCTATAATCGCATCGGAATTTTATCTATATGGACAAGTCCGAGTCTTCTTTATTCCTAGTAAATCACAAACTTCTGAAAAAAGTGCCGATTCAAATTCACGGCCCTGGTCGGTATGTACTTGTTCAGCACATCCAAAACGGCAGAACACTTCGGTCACTAATTTATCAGTCACGGTGAGGGCTGTGTGATTAGGCAAAGCAAATGCTTCTGTATATTTTGTGAAATAATCCCCAATTACTACTATGTACTCATTGTAATTGACCGTTATGGGTAATGGGCCAAATATATCCAAAACTATTACTTCAAACCTTCTATTAACTTTAATTTGTTTAAGGGGTGCTCTTCCTACAGGACCAGGTTTGCATTGTGCACACATGTCACAGGTCAGGCACCATCTGCTGACAGAGTCTGAGATATTTGGCCAGTAAAACCTACGTTTTATTAACTCTTTTGTTCTATCTCTGTCCTGATGTACGATTTGTATGTAATTCTCTAAAAAATTCTTTTCTTGTTACTTCAGGGGCTACTAATGCAAGGTAAATTTGTTCGTTTTTGGAATACCTCTTGTATAATACCCCATTCTTAATTCTAATAAATCCCAATGTTGGAAGTAGGTTTTGGTATTTTGGCTGTAATTTTTCATTTCTTCCTTCGTAGGTTTTTCATCATTTTATTTTCGTTGCAGAACTAATTGGATTTCATGGTCTTGTAATTGTAAATTTCGTATTTCCTCCTTACTTTTTACTGCAAGCCAATTGGGAAGGCAAGACCTATCATTAATTTCTTCGGACGCGTTCAAGGATGAAGAAGATGGCCTCGCGACGCGATCAGTGTCTACAGTACTGATAACGGTCGCGTGTTCCCCACCCTTAGACTGCACCAAGAAATTTTGCTGGTAGAGGCTAAGTTCTTGTTCTTTCAAGCTCGGGCTTGAAGACCAATTAGAACTTTTTCTACGGCAGTCTACGCACGCGTTATGCTTGCATATTCTGGGAGGAATACTCGACAGCGCATCAACATGACGCATCTGAGATTCTTTTCTATGCGAAATAGAAAAATCGTAAGTATCGATAACGGTAAGCCATCGGCTAAACATTCCATCTGCATCTCGGAAGTTCTTAATCCACACCAAACTTGCATGATCTGTTCAGATTTCAAAATGCCTACCCATTAAATAATGCTTGAAATAGCGCATGAAGTACACAACCGCGTACAATTCTCTCATTGTCGTACAATAATTTTGCTGTGATTTATTGAGAGACTTGCTCGCATATGCAATAACAACCTCATGACCTGCTTGCTCTTGGGATAAAATCGCTCCAATCCCATATCCGGATGCATCGGTTTGTAAAATGAACTTACCCGTGCGAGTTGGATAAGCTAAAATAGGTGGTTTTACTAGACTGCTCTTTAATTCAATAAAGGCTTGTTCACACTGGTCATCCCACTTGAATCGTGCATGCTTTCTTGTGAGATTGTTGAGTGGAGATGCCAGTTCTGCGCAATTTGGAATGTATGCGCGGTAGAAATTGACCAGTCCTAAAAAGCTTTATATTTCTTTGCTACTAGTAGGACGAGGCCACTCTTAGGTTGTGGCAGTCTTTTCAGGGTCACTTCTTGTTCCGCTTTCAGTCGCTATATGCCCTAGAGATGCTACTTCATGTTGAAAGAACTTGCACTTGGCTCGTTTTAACTTCAAATTAGCTGCTCGTAGTTTAGAGAAAACTGCTCTTAAATTTTTTAAGGTAGATCGGAAGTCTGACCCAAATATAATCACGTCGTCAAGGTAGCAAATACATTTTTCCCACCTTAAATTGCCTAGCCCGCGATCCATTACACGCTCGAAGGTTGCACCTGCATTACAAAGACCAAACGGGAGCACTTCGAATTGGAATAATCCATCCGTTGGTATAACGAACGCAGTGTACTTTTTACTGTATTTCTCCATAGGAACTTGCCAATAACCTGAAGCCAAGTCTGTGGTATTATACCATTTAGAGACAGAAAGGGTATCGAATATCTGACGAATATTTGGTGAAGGATATGCATCTTTTTCGGCCACAGAATTTAAACCTCGAAAGTCAATTGCGAAGCGGTAGGTCCCGTCAGATTTCTTTACTAAAGAAATTGGGGCTGACCATGGACTTTCGCTGGGTTCTATAATATTGTGTTGTATCATCTTTTCTATTTCTTCATCTATTTCTCCCCTATGTGGTAGAGGCCATTTTCTTAGGGGAATTTTGATTGGTTTTGCATTCCCTGTATTAATTTTATGTGCGGCTAAATGTGTACGTCCTAAGCTACCATCTGGTTCTACAAATACATCCTGAAACTCTAAAAGTAAACAACTGAATTGTTGCTTCTCATCAGAGCTTAAATCTGGTGACACATTATCCACCAGTGGTTGCAAATGTTCAGGTAAATCTGACATTTCTACTTTATCATTGCTTTGGGTATAACTATTTGTTACGGGTGGGGGGCACATCTGTCCTAAAACATCACCCGAGTGTAGTTTTATGGTAAAATTGCTTGTTAAGTAAATTATATTACACTTCCCTGCACTGTGTTTCAAATCCCATTATGTAGATCTACTTCTGCTACTGCTTCTGCTGCAAAGATAGTCTATCTGTGTCCTGCTCTGTGTCTGCCGCATACACTGCAATTCTATGTCCTGCACTTAAATATCAATTTTTTCCTAACAATTCTTTAACTGTCCTTTTCAGGGAAATAAACTATATGGGTGTGCTTCTGCACATCTGTCTCCCTAGTTGCTAGCGTCATAATCCCTGTTGGCGTCAACGTAATATCACCTAACGTCATAAGACGTCAAAGTCACTTAAATAGTGTACTTTAATAGCCTGAATATTAATTTATCTCAGAAGGAACTTTAAGTGTTTAAAATAGGGAAATATTTTAGGAACTATAGAAAATTACATAAGAAACTTAACCATACAAAAATAAAAATCATATAAACTTAGTATTAAATTCGCGGTATCCGCGACATTATTAGTGCTATTCATAACTGAAATATTTGATTCTCCTTCACGGTTGATCAAAGATCTAGCTAGCAGTAGCCCTCTTCTTTGAAGACCTCGGACTGGTTCTACCATATTTCATCTTGATACAAGGGATGATCAGTTTTTGCAGGAAGAAATATTTCTGATTCTGGCGGTATATTTACAGATTTTGTCCCTAAACTCTTTGCCACTTGATGAGAGTGCAGCTTATATAGCTTAATGATTCCAGCTTTTGTTTTCCAAGTAAGGTTCTTCCACTTTAAACTTTTACCCTGTGATTCAATGAAATCCTTGCCTATAAGGCCCATATTGCCCTCTAAATCTGCTACTAGAAATTTCCATTGATATGTCTTTACTTCATTTACTAATTCAAAATCACCTTGCCCTAAAATGTCCAATTGTGTACCATTAGCTGCTTGTAAATTTGTTTCTATTTGACTGAGATATGGTTTATCTGTCATTTGTTCATACGGTCACGGGTCGTTTCGCCCGTGAGTCGTTTCGCCCGTGGGTCGTTTCGCCCTGAGTCGTTTCGCCCTGGGTCTTTTCGCCCGTGGGTCGTTTCGCCCTGATTTGGTGTGTCGTTTCCCCCTCATTTTTTTCAAGCCCTTTGGATGGATGTTAGATATGTTTTGGAATATAAAGGGGTTGATGGGGATATGGGGAGTCCCAGAAAATATTGTCTTATCCTCGTTTGGTGCTATATTTGACTTTGATCTACTTTTCATGGTTCACTGACTTTGAAAACTATTGCGTCAAACCTAACGTCACCCTACTATTTATGTTCATTTCTCAAGAACTCTAAGAGTTTCATTAATAATTCCTGGTATAAACTTGCATCTTGGGATGGCATCGATAATTCAAGCATCCATATTTGACCTTGATCAACCTTTCACGGTTCACTGACTTTGTAAAATATTGCGTCAAACCCAGCGACCACCCTACCATTCAAGAAATAAGAAAAATAAAGTATATGTTAGGACCTACTAATTGCTGTATAAAGTGGGAGGAAGGTTTGGAGGTTCTTCGTTACATAAACTTGCTAGCATCGATTTTCCACACCAAAAAAAAATCCAAATTTTTCTGATAAACAAATTCTGGTATTTTTGCACAACTCAGACATTACGTAAAGAGTCTTTGACAATCAGATATGAGCCTCGTCACGAGAAACAATAATCACTATCTTTTCTTCTCCTATTACTGCTACTCGCTCACATCTGAGCATTGCGAGCAGGATTTCCTGGCTGGTAATCCAGTACTTTTGTTAAGCAGTGTGGATGAAGTGCCTTGCTCAAGGGCACATCACTTTGGTCAGCGTGAATATAGAGGCCGCAACCTCTCGATCAAAAATCCGATGCGATACCACTGCACCAAAGCGCTCATTTGTAGGAAAGTAACTGAGTAACTGACCTTTTGGCTTTCCGCTTGAGATGTCGTTTCATCTCAATGTCGGGTAAAAAGCTCACAAAACTGGAAGCAACGCATGCAAAGTGACCTATACAGTGTTGACTCGGACGTGATACCTCAATCATTCATTCATTCATTCATTCATTCACTTATCCATCTCCGTATATTCAACCGTACTTTCGTCCGTCCGTACATCTACCAACGCACTACTCTATTCATTTATTTATCCGTTTATTCATTCAACCGCCTGTCCATTTACCCATCCATTCCGTTTGTCACTCCCTTAAAAAATATATTTGCGGCGAAACGTCCCACGGGCGAAACGACTCACGGGCGAAACGACTCACCCGATAGGGGCGAAACGACCCATCCCCTAAATCAGGGCGAAACGACTCAGGGCGAAACAACCCGGCGAAACGACCCACGGGCTAAACGACCCGGATTCCTTTGGTTAGAGCTCGGGACTAACTTCCCATATGACAGGCCCTGATATATGAATGTCATTTGACGTGTCACCAGTAACAATTCTGATTCTGATTCCTTTTTTCGGTTCTATTCGGGTATTTGGGAAAACCGAAAACAAACTTTTACCGGAAATAACCGAAAACAAATTCTCATAACCGAAAACAAACTATATTACAAATTATACCATGATTATTGTACATATAGACAAATAATGTTTAAATGCTATGTAAACAGATAATATGGCCAAGTTTGTGAGAATAATTTGAAATAATAACGATTTTATTGCATTTTTTATATAATTTTCATACATGGACCGGGATCTACATTGCTTGTACTAATTGTTTGCCTTGTTGTTTGTGGTCTAAATGAATACATTATACTACGTAACTCGATTGTTTGAAAGTCTGAAATGTTTGTGACTAAAACAATTTATTTAGCAGGATTCTGCTTAAGAAATTTAGTCAAAAATGGTTTAACTGACTGGTCATCAGGAGGTCCCAGGTTACCCAGCGGGCAATGATCGGTTTATTCAACGTTGAGTCAACGTTGAAGGCAAACGTTGAATAAACGGTGATTTTGGGTTGAATATGAAATTTGAATCAACGTTGCACAGTCAACGTTGACTCAAAGTTGACCATCCAACAGTGAATCAACGTTGATGTTTCAGTATTGATTCAACGTTAATATATTAATGTTGAATAAACGTTGATATTCGGTTGAAAATGAAAGTTGAATCAACTTTGAGCAGTCATCTTTAAACCATAGCTTAATTTTCAACCTTGCCTCAACGCTGAAATATTAATCATTAAACTTTTACTGATATAACTATAGAAACAGCGTTTAAGAAACCATGATTTATTAAAGAAACGAAACTAACATGTAAATTTGCAAACTGTAAATATTTCATACGCACGCAAGGGCGCCCACTTTTTCACTTAAATATGTTATAAAGCCACAAGTACTGATGTACTTCAGGTTTGTAGAAATCATTACTGTTTTTTTTTTTTTTCGACATTTGCTGCCGCCTGTTCTGTAAGCTGCCTATTTTAGTCGGACGTCAATTTCTTTTCTTTTCTTTTCTTTTCTTTTAAATCTGTCGGGGTCCGGGTTTTGATGCTATTCATAACACTATCTGAAAAACAAGAAAGGCAATTCTTCAAATTACACCACAGATGTATTTTCTCCTATAGATGCATGTTTAGTTTCTGGAAGGAATATTATTGTGTATTATGTAGAAAATCCGTACACTTTAGAAATAATTTTTATCTTTCTGCTGTTTATGTCAGTATGAATGCAGCAATGGGTCGCATGCAAATTAAATGAACCCCGAAAATTCGTGTAAACTTTGCAAGCGACCTGCTGTCGTTCAAATTTTCAGGAAAAGTATGTATATGTAAGTGCTGTATGCTTTGAAGTATCGATACCACCTCACCATGAATGCAAGGCACGAGGATCGTTTTCTAAAAAGCCACCTCTCCTCAACAGACTAGTATGAGGATCGATCGAAAATTGAAAAAAAAAAACATGAGTATAGAGAAGTTTAAATTCTGAATTAGTATTTCCTTACTTCATGTACTAATTACGTAAATAATCAAATCATGAGTGTAAATCGAAAGTATGTATGAGTAAGTGCTGTATGCTTTGAAGTATCGATACCACCTCACCATGAATGCAAGGCATGAGGATCGTTTTCTAAAAAGCCACCTCTCCGCAACAGACTGGTATGAGGATCGATCGAAAATTGAAAAAAGCACGAGCATAGAGAAGTTTAAATTCTGAATTAGTATTTCCTTACTTCATGAGCTAATGACGTAAACAATGAAATAATGTTGTAAACCGAAAGTATGTATGTGTAAGTGTTGTATGCTTTGAAGTATCGATACCACCTCACCATGAATGCAAGGCATGAGGATCGCTATCTAAAAAGCCACCTCGCCTCAAGAGTCTGGTATGAGGATCGATCGAAAATTGAAAAAAAAAAAGATAAAAAAAACTTGAGCATAGAGAATTTTAAAATCGGAATTAGATATTTATTGTGTTTAATTCCTTACTTTATGTGCTACTTAATTTGAAAATCGAGTACCGCTGAAATCGATGCTAGGGTCGTATTCAGCATTGCAGACAACGGTGCTGTTTATGAAGAAACTCAATGAAACCGAGTTTCCGGTTTTCATTCTAATATGTATTCTTTGCTTCCAAAGTTAACCTTTTTCATTTATTTTACGACACTGCAGCTGGTGTTTAGTGCTGTGTGGCGGCCATAAAACGTCTCCTCGCACTTCATCATAGTGCAGATTATAGTTTTATTTTCTTTGGATGCATCGAGTCCATTGCGAGTAATTTGAAAATCGAGTACCGATGAAATCGATGCTAGGGGGCGTATTCAGCCTTGCAGACAACAGTGCTGTTTATGAAGAAACTCAATAAAACCGAGTTTCAGGTTTTCATTCTAATATGTATTCTTTGCTTCAAAATTTAACCTTTTTCATTTATTAAATAGTGAAATCATGAGTGCTGTATGCTTTGCATAATCGATACCACCTCACCATAACTGCTAGGTATGAGGATTGTTTTTTATATTGTAAGCCACCTCTCCACAACAGACTGGCTTGAGGATCGACCGATAATATAAATATATATGCCGCCAGAATTTTAATTTTGGATTAGTAATTTAAATCGCACATCAGGAAAAGTTCTTATTTATGAACAATTTACACTGGATCCTCAATTTTACACGAAAACATGCGGAAAATAACGCTTAACCTTGAAAATGCCATAACCAAAAATAGGATTGAACCAAATATCTAAGTTAAGTAACCTTACCATGGCCAAACAATTTTTCGGTTTTACTTATCGTGGTAGACTGGAATCAGTCCAAATCTAAGCTAAGTCACTCTACACCTATAAATTTCTTTCTGATTCGTACCTCTCTGAAACCTGTTCATTCATCTTCAAAATTTCATTCATTAAAGAAGTCATTATTTATGAGAGGAGAGAAAGATAAATATGCTAATGAACAAAGCAGCTAAATAAATGGACTGTATCCAGTCTATTACCCTGGCTGCATGCCGGTAGTGTTTGTTAATGCCATACGCTTTGCTGTGTCTATACCACCTGACCATGAATGCTGAATATACTGTTATTGCCATTATGTATGACACTGCATCGGAATTGAGGGCGAGGGTGAAAATTTCGTAAACTCCGGATTTGAAAACCCATCAGTAGCGTAACTACTGGCGGTCACATCATGTTAACAAGTCCATGCAATGATTACCCTTGTTAACACTACTTTATAAAGAGAAAAGTGGGGTTTACATTATTTTACTTATTTCTGCTCCAAAACATAATTGCGCTGTGGTGCAGTGGTAAAGCATTGGGATTGAGATCGAGAGGTCGATTATTATTATTATTAATAATTGTGGATACGCGTTAGAACTGGTTCTAACGAGCAGCTACAATCTATGTTTGGAGCAGAAATAAGAACAAATCACCAATTATCATCTCTGGATCCATAAAATATTGCCATGTATTACATAGGCATGTTGTCGTAATGATTCCGTTGCAGTTTCTGGTTTTGTACTGTTGGTGCACGCACATTTCGATTATGTGCCGTCGTCGCATCTTTTCTAACTCATATTTGTGTGGCTTGTGGTGGCTGTGGTCTTTGATTGTGGCTTTTCCTGAGTCACCTTAACTTTTCTTACTAAATAAATAAACGTCTAATATGTTCGATGCATACGTACCCGACGCTCGTTGTTGCTTGTTGGAGCCGCCTCCTAAAGGGTACCCACGACCTATGTTTTGAGAAGAAATAAGGAAAGTAAAAAATAATAATTATAACAATGCAGGGGTAGGCAGACCTATGCTCCAGTTTATTTCACTATTAAAGTTTTTTCTTCTAGATAAAGTGATATGATTTTAGTTTCCACATGTCTTATTTTGTTTGTTTGATTTGAGGTTTAACGTCCCCGTTAACACTGTATAGGTCATTTTGGAGCCTTTGCTTCCAATTTTGTGGGACTTTTACCCGACATTGAGATGAAATAACTGTTAACATCTCAAACCCTGTCGCCCAATGAAACCAATAGGGTTTATAAGCATTTACAGTCTAACTCGCACCGCTTAACCTGGGCAGGCTTAGATCCTCTGCGCGGTTTACCAGTACTCATGTGCAGTCGGTTCCAGGTCTGCGTTGAATCAGCATGCAGCCCATCTATTTCTGCAAGCCCCAATGGGCGCGGGCGCACATATCTTGTAACAAACGTTTAAATGTGCATTTTATTGTAAACCGTGTTGATTACATTTGCACATTATAATGCTTATATAGGTTACAATGGATGAGATTTGGGCAAATAGTGTAGACCCACGTACTACGTACACCCAGGGCGTCTTACACTATTTGCATAAAAGTATAATAACAGAAACATATAATCGTCAAAACTAACCATGTACATGCATAAAACATATGGACCTCCGTGGCCCAGTGGATAAGAGCCCTGACTCTTAATCATTAGATCTCTCACCGCTGTGGTTCTAGCCTGGCTCGGGTCACATGTGAGACGCCAAGTTCTGCAGCGGAAGGTCAGGTAATATTTTTCTCCGGTTACTCCGGTTTTCGCCCACCTCTGTTTAACGATCGGCTCGATGAGTGAAATAATCTTGAAAGGGCCGTACAATCCATCACGTGAACACGTCCGTGAAATTAACACCCCTACACCCCACTTTATATAGAAAAAACTGGGGTTTATGGGGGTATATATCATTTTTCTTATTTCTACATTTCTGCCCCAAGACATAGGTTGTGGGTACTTGTTAGAACCGCCTCAACGGGCACCCACAACATATGTTTGAAGTAAAAGTAACAAAAATATCACATGTTTTCATCAAAAAAGAAGGCATTTTGGAGATGTGAAAAAAATGCTCTATGTCGCACGTGTGTGTTATCGTAATACACGGGAACACGGTTTCGCCGCCATATTGGCCTACTTCCGTTTTGAGAGTAAACAAACAGTCACGTGGTCCAATGGCGTGTTAACAAATACGGCTCGTCAACAAATTTTTCGATAAAACTCTAGTTACTTAGCCAAGTTAAAGAGTACGCATCGTTACAGTCACCTTTTCAAGTACATACTGCGTCATATTTTTGGTATGGTTTCATAACTTCCATTGAAAATAACGCTTATTTAATCGATCAAGTTGTACACCTATGAATTCAATGGGTGGGGGGGGGGGGGGTTCTACAACACCGTAAGTTGAAGTCTTGAACAAAAATTGAATTCATTCCAATCTCAAAGTGTAAGTCTAGGGCCATAGGGATAGTCTATCCATCTATCTATCTATCTATCCTGGTGAATGAATGCCATTTGATGTGTCGACAGTAACAATTCACAGTGTTGATTACTCTGACTGAGTTAATGAAAGAAATGAGAAAGAGAGAGAGAGGGTGTAAATAAAAGTTGTTTCAGTTGAAAATTGAAATTGAAATTATCAATGGATGATATATATATATATATATATATATATATATATATATATATATATATATATATATATATATATATATATATATATATATATATATATATATATATATATATATAAACAGCATACCTGTAGATAAATGACACAATTAACAGTAACAGCTTTTCAACCAACAAACCGTGTGCTACACTTGCAGGTGTACACATTATCAATTTAATTATAGGTTCTCATCAGAACTGTTTTGAGCACAACCCTAACATCTGCACTTGGGCAATTCTAGCTACATGTTATATACACTTAATCTTTGATTAAAAATATTGAAAAAAAAATCTGTAATCCTTAATGCAACTCTTAATCTATTTAATATGTGCTTGTAATTCAAACATTTTTTCTTTTGCAACAGCTGTCTTACTGTATGTTAACTAGTGTTTCCCTTAATGAGTTACAGCAGGGTGCTGCACCCTGCTGCCCTTCTAGCCCATCCTGCTGCCCTACTCACCCACCCTGCTGCCCTTTGTTGGCATGAAAGCATTTTTGTGGAGAATATCTGCCTAAACAAGTTTCTGTATATAAAAGCAGCTTTGGATCATCATGTTAGGCTACAGTATGTTCCTAAGTATTGGTTATAAAGTATGTAAAGCCTTTATTTAGGCATTCTTGGAAATATGATAGTAACAATGTGCCCTTTCAGACAGCTTTCACGCGTTTAAAGTGCCCTTTTTCTGAACCAGCACCCTGCCCTTTTCCAAGTCTGTGGGAAACACTATACTATGTTAACCATTTACTCATGTTATAGAAGTCTGTTCAAAAGCTCATAAGATTAAGAGCTTATGTTTGTTTTATTACATATGCTGACTTTAAATAAATCTTATATGCCTATGAGCCATATTACACTGTCATAACATCATGTCTGAAGTCGAAACCCCACTTTGAATAGATAAAATGACGGTTTACAGGGGTATATATTATTATTATGTCTGTCCGTCCATCCGTCACGCCATCTCCTCCTTAACCACTGAGTGGAATGATACCATATTTGGTACATGGCTGCCTTACATGATGAGGGCATGAAACATCATACCTATTTTTGGCCCCATCCCCAGGGGTCTTGGGGTGGGGTCAAGATGTCAAATACCAATAAAATTCAATTTCAAAGTCAATTTTATAGATTTTGAAAACAAACTTTGCAGAAGTTTATGAAATATGTAACACATATTGATCAGGATTTTGGCTGCGACACCTGGGTCATGCCCAAGGGGTCGGTCTTGTGGGGTCAGGGGGTCAAAATTAATATTTTTTAGAATATAGTCATATGGCATATCAAATTGAAGGGATGATTAGTAGAATACAAGTAAAATTTTGACCATTGGGTCAGAATCGGGCCCTGGGGGAGGGATCAAAGGGTAAAAAAAATACGTTTTTAGGACCATAGTCATGTAGCATATCATATTGATGGGATGATTAGTAGAATATAATACAGGTAATATTTTGTCCCTGTGGTCAAATTAGGGCCCAGGGGGTGGGGTTTTCAGTACTTGGTACCTGTGGAGAAAGCATGGGGATTTGTGATGGCAGGCCATAGATTGTTTTCTAGATTTCCTTATTTCTGCTGCATGACATAGGTTGTGGGTACTTGTTAGAATCGCCTAAATGGGGCGGTTCAAATGAGCACACACAATCTTGGTTCAGAGGATAAAAATAACCCATATCATATTGGAAAAGTATCCATTTTAGAAATTTGAAAGGATTCACTTTGTTACAGGTCAGTAGACAAGATAAGGCGGGTATTTGGCGATAATTCAGGGATAATTTTCCTGATTGTTGAACAAAAACAGATGTTGTGGGTATTCATTTGAACTGCCTCAGTGAGGCGGTTCAAATGAGTACCCACAACATATGTTTTTTTGACAGATAAGGAAAATTATGTGTGAATTATCTACAAATATCGCCTCATCTACTCTACTGTTTAAACAGGTCTTATTCTAATGGTATTTCAGTGACTAACTGAAAAAGCAAGATGGCAACAGCACGACACTGCTATGCAATTGGTTGTAGTAATGGGGATTACAGACTTATCAGATGGAGACAGACCTCTTGTGATCTCCATAATACATTGAAAGAAAACTGTGGTTGTGAACCCCCATTTGAAATGTTTACATTCCCAACCAAAAAGAGAAATCCTGAAGTTTTGGTTTGTGTTTTACAACCCTTTCAAGATTATTCCACTAATATCGAGCTGAAACGCAATGGTGTTAAGAAAATCGTACATATAATGTTACGGGGTGTATCTAACTAATTTGCATATTTAATCCACTCGTGGATTACAGAATTTATTACATGGCATTATTACACTCTCAGAAGCGATGTCATATGATAAAAAAGGATCTTACACAAGTGGTCATTTCATATGAAATTTATGAAACTGGCCTTCAGCAAGTTTCATAAATTTCATATGAAATGACCACAAGTGTAAAATTCTGTTTATCATATGACTATTTTAAAAGGAATTTTATTGCCATTAAAGTTGACAATTATTCAACAAAATATGCATGGTTGGCATGGACGTTGTCTTGACATCATATAATCACCTTAAAAGTGTTATTACATGTGTGGTCATACGATATTTTAATCATGAGTTTATCCACTGCATATCAACGACGCCATGTGATAAATGTACTTATTATACATAATCACCAAAATACATTAAACATAGTGGATGTTTTGTTTGATTTGATGTTTAACGTCCCTGTCAACACAATTTAGGTCATTATGGAGAAGTTGCTTCCAGTTTTTTTAGACTTTTACCTGACATTGAGATGAAATGACATCCCAATCCCTGCCGCCCAATAAAACCAATAGAACTCATATAACCTAACTTCAGAGATGAACCTGATTTATTTGTTACCAGGAATAGTTATTATAGCATGTTTTAAACAAATAATTATAGTAAAAATTCTTAGGGTATGTTTTTCTTCATGCTTGCCTTCCATGTAATTGGTGGATTATAAAAAAAAATTCTGTGTATGATATGCTACTAAATATAAAACTTGTGTACACAAACTCAATTAACCCATATATCTTGCTGTTCACAACAACACCTACTTTTGCAAACAGTGTTGATCCAGCTCAGATGGCTTCTGAGCTATCTCATCAGGATCCACACTGTTTGACATTCAGCTTATAAATTTTTAGCAATAAATTAAATAAAGGAATCTGATTGGTTGAAAATCATAAACGAGTATGTCTAATTTGAATATTCAGCAAGATAAGGGTTACGGTAACTAAAGTATAGAAAGAGAAAAATAAATTGTGAGCAACATACATGTACCATAGATCTGACTTAATTAGTTTTATTTGTACATGTAGCATCAATCCTGTTTGCTCTAGTGGGAGACCACCTTTGAGACTGTTCAAAAGTGTTTTATGAAGAATACTTATGTATAGCCTCAAAGGTGGTCTTAATATTAATTTTTTAGTATTTAGTATTTTCACCGGTATTTAAATTATGTATAGTGCTAGCAGACCTTAGAATTACTTGACCTAATATAATAATGGCTGATGGGATTGTGATGTAATCAAATCAAATATGGTAACAAGAAAGAGAGGAATACATGCATATACTAGCTGATACCCCGATACAGTAAATTAAGAGTGTGTAAATGAAAGACCATAGATCTGACTAAATTAGTTTTATTTGTATCATCAATCCAGTTTGCTCTAGTGGGAGACCACCTTAGAGAATGTTCAAAAGTGTTTCATGAAGACTACCTATGAACAGCATCAAAGGTAGTCTTTAAGTTTTTTACTACATAATTTCACTGGGTACTTAAATTATGTATAGTATTAGCAAACCTTAGAATTACTTGACCTAATATAATAAATTTCAAAGGAAAATGGCTGATGGGATTGTGATGTAATCAGATCAAATATGGTAATAAGAAAGAGAGGAATACATGCATATACTAGCTGATAGCCTGATACAATAAATGAAGAGTAAGTAAATGAAAGAAGCAGTTCCATCACCATAGCACCATCACCAGTTTTAATAAGATAGAACATACCATATTAAAAAAAAAACAACTAAATATTTGAGCATCTAATTTTGGAAAAAATGGTCTGGGACCACTTCACCACAAATTATTACCTGCCAGTTTGATGAGCTGAAAACATAGAACATAAAATCTGTAATGACCCTTATTAACATGTACCACTTTTATTGGCATACTGTAAATGACTATTCTAAGTGAAATGAATATTATTTGTTTTTGCTATTGATATATATAACACACCTCTGTGACATAGTGCTTCCTTTCCACATCTCCAAAATGGCACCTTTTTCTGATTAAATATTTGTCTTACTTAATCTGTAAATTTATGTCAGTGTGCATTAGATCCGCCACATTAGGTGGTTCTAATGAGCACCCACAATCTATGTCTTGGGCAGACATAATAAAAATAATGAAAACTCCTGTAAACACCAGTTTTCTCTTAAGAAAAATGGGGTTAATGGGAATGTCTAGTTGTTCAGCTCACCGCCTTGTTCACGTGGCTGTGAAACTTGTGGAAGCAGTTTCAGTGCAAAATTGTTTCTATATTTCATTTCTATGCCTGCAAAATCTTGGTTTGCAAATAACAATTTTCAAATGCTATTTTTTTATTCTTTCTTACCATAGACTGTAGGTATTTGTTTGAATTGCCTTTTTGAGGCAGTTCTAATGAGTAACAACAATCTATGTTTGATCAGAAATAAAGTGACTAATGTATACCTTAGTAGACCAAGCTTTTTCCTACATAAGTGCATTCACACCGATCAAAAGGGTTCAGATTTTTTAAATGGTAATTTAATTAAATAAATATAGTTACAATTATTTGATGTAATAATTAATCCTTACCCCCTCCCCCACACAGGAATTATCTTAACTTTCCTTGAAAGGAATACAGTTGTTTTTGTTGTTTATCTTGTAAGCATTATGACGCTGCTTATAACCACTATAACCACCATGCCTGTCAGTGTATCCCAATATCTGTAAATGTATCTGTAAATTTATGTCAGTGTGCATTAGATCCGCCACATTAGGTGGTTCTAATGAGCACCCACAATCTGTGTCTTGGGCAGACATAATAAAAATACAGCAGATACAGCACAGCTCTCAAAATCAAATCTGAATCAGTGGGATTTGTTACCGGTGATACTTCAAATGACATTCACCATAAAAGCATTTACAGAATCCAACACACAGGATAAGATTGAAAGTGTTCTACAATATCTCTGGAAAGACATGAATTCATTTAAAACCAATCACCTCCAACAGACGTTATTAACAAAATAAACAATATGAATATGAGCTTACCTTGCAACTAGTTCCTCGAAAGTGCCCTGTATACTTCTCTTTCTGATTGATAAAAAAACTTTCAGCGCGGCTGCCGACCACAGTTTGAACGACTCGATCGTCATGTCGTTCAAATTCACGCAAGAATTGTCTCCAAACGGCGTGCGACCCTTCTTTGACATATTTGACAGTTGTTTCGCCATATTGTTTCATACACATCGTCTGTTTGTTTACTCTCAATCAGGTCAGCGCCTCGTTTTGATAAGAACTTCCTGTTACTATATTTAGCAAACCGTGTTTCTGTGAAAAACCAAAACAAAAAAAAATGTATATAAGCTGGGAATCATAAACACCAGACGCTCTAATTACACGCCTATAATGTGGGAATATCCCAGCTCACCAAATTGATTGAAACTGATAAGCACAAATATACACAAAGGAATAAAGCCGGAGTAAAAAAAAATGGTGCTGGGCAGAAAATCACATATAGGACTTATATGTCTTTCTGAAAAGGTTTCCAGTGATTTAAACTAAGCAATACATTGCCCAGAAGCTTTATTTTACTGTAAAGTAATAAAAAAAGAATTGTTCATTTTACCGGGCTTTTTAATTTATATATTTTCCTTTGACGGGCCAATTATAGATTCATCATTGCACTTCGTTTCCTTCGATTTAAAAGTTTACTGGAAAAATGAAAAGTTTATCTACATTTAAAAGTCAATTTTAAAATTTACAAAGAACAAAGCTATTACAAACCGTTTTAGCGTAGACCCTGATCGATTGCCGCACCTGCACGCCTTCTGGATTTTTATCCCAGCGGGCACACGCCGTTTAGGTAATGTCGCATCAACGTCTATGCGACGACGTTGATACGACGCTGCTCCTACGTGATGTGCCCTTTGGGTATTTGCGAGTGTTGTTTTAAAGCAGCAGCAGCAACCATAATAATAATAATAATAATAATAATAATAATAATAATAATAATATCGTTGCTGTTGTTGTTGTTTATTATGTTGTGATAACCAACCGAATTTCAACGTTGATTAAATAATAAGGACTTCAACGTTTAATCAACATAGTTATACCAACTTAAGTACAACTTAGCGGAATCAGTTGTTTATATACAACGACATATCAACATTGATTCAACGTTGTACTGCCAAAGTTTAATCAGTGTTGATAAATCACCGTTGAACAGAGGTTGATATAAGGTTGATCAACCAATCAACCTAATTTCAACCTAAACTCAACGTTGATTAAACGTTGAGTGCCTGCTGGGTAGGTAAATGCCAAGCAATTAACATCAGGATCTACACTGATTGCACTTACTGCTTGACATGTTTTTTTGTTTTTTTTTTGTTTAGATGAATACATTTTAGCTTGTACTTTGATAGTCAGGAATTGGTGTGACTAAATTAATTTATTCAGCAGGATACGGCTTTAGAAATTTTGTATATAAAAATACGTCGAGTATATCCTTCGGATGTGCGTCTCACTGGTCATCAGGAGGTCAATGGTTTGATAACGGCCCTGATAGGAACATATTTTCATGAAGATTGATCATTAAATCCTTTCAAGTGTGACACTCCAAGAAGGGCAGTTATCAGTTTTATAACGAAAGAATCTGCACTGGACTAGTTAACAGTATATGTAGCTAAGCCTATCCAGGAAAATGTGATTCAGTAATTGACTCCCTTGATATGACCTTGATAGTGTTGACAGGCCTTTTAAACTTTAAGTAACACATCAGTGGACTAGAGTGTATACTTTCATATCTCCAATCATTTTATTAGTTATTGTTTGTTTGTTTGATTTGAGCTTTAACGTCCCCGTCAACACTGTAAATGTCATTTTGGAGACGTTGCTTCCAAGTCTGTGGGACTTTTACCCGACATTGAGATGAAATGACATCTCAAGCCCAGGCGCCCAATGAAACCAATAGGGTTTATAAGCATGGACGGAGTGACTCACGCGGTACTGCCTGCGTAGGCTTAGATCCTCTAAGCTGTCTACCAGTACTCGTGTGCGGGTCGGTTTCAGCTCTGCGTGGAAGCATCATGTAGCCCATCTATTTCTTCAAGACCCGATGGGCGGGGGCTACTTTTTATTGGTTATAATATATGATTTTTTTTCTTATTATACAAAATTTCTAAAGCCGTACCCTGCTGATCCTGAGGTTACTGGTTGGGCAGTTAGCTAACCTGGGACCACCTGACGGTCAGCCAGATGAACCATTTTTACTAAATTTCTAAAGCAGAATCCTGCTAAATAAATTGTTTTAGTCACAAACATTTCTGACTTTCAAACGATCAAGTTACTAAGTATAATATATTCATTTAGATCACAAACTACAAGGCAAACAGTTAGTAGAAGCAGTGAAAATTGTATTTAAAAAAGGCAATAAAATCGTTATTATTTCAAATTATTCTCCCAAACTTGGCCATATTATCTATTTACATATCATTTAAACATGTACATGTCTAAGTGTACAATAATCATGGTATAATTAATTGCCAGTCAAAACCTGGAGTGTATGTAATATACACCTGCGGTAATGGTCAAATGTGACCGACGCAGTATCAGAAGATAGATAGATTGATATACCGTATTCGACCTATTTACCGCACCGTGCGCTTAGTTTTATCAAAATTGTATGAAAATATTGTGGTGAAAAATCTACCTAATAAGCGCACACTCAATACGAAAAAAATACGAAAAAAAAAAGCTTCTGATATTATTATTTTATAAGAGTTGAATTTCAGCATAGGGGTTCACCACAAATACACATGATTTCCCCGGGTCAAGGTAACAAGACGTTTCGCCCCCAAGACGTTTCCCCCCTGGTCGTTTCCCCCTAGTCGTTTCGCCCCCTTTTTTGGCCCCTAGTCGTTTCGCCCCCTTACCCTAGTCGTTTCGCCCCCAAACCCCAGTCGTTTCGCCCCCCAAACTATATTACTATATTTTATATAAAAAAGATTCATATATGACAGAGAGAGAGATATCTTTGAATGAAAATGTTAATTAGGAATTATTACCTGTTTTGATCAATATCGTTAACCACATTGTTTATTTTATTTGAAACATTAATCACGCAATTAATGCCCTCAATGATAAGGTGTGAAAACATGCGCTCTTTGTAAAGTTAAACGTCTTTAATTATCGCTTAAGCACCTTTACAAGTTTTGTTTTAAATTGGTTGGTTGGTTCGTTAACAGAGTCGGCCAGTAATACATTGCTGAAGATTGCCGCAAATGCCGTCTACGCAACATCGCCTCAACGCCGATGCAACGTAATAAAATTGCATCGCCGTTGATACGAGGTTGCATACACATTGTGTGCCCCCCTAGGTAATACATGGTTGAGTATTGCCGCAAATGCTGTCTACGCAACGACGCGTCAACGCCGATGCAACGTAATAAATAGAAGTGAAAGCAATGATCATGTCGATTCCGTTTATCAATGTTCTGTCAGCAATTTGTGTATACTCTGATCAGATTAGCGGCGTCCGACCCAGTAATTCCTGAACTGTAAGCAAATAGTCCAGACCTTGGGCGAAACGACTAGGGGGCGAAACGACTAGGGGGACGAATCGACTAGGGGGCGAAACGACTAGGGGGGAAACGACCAGGGAGGAAACGTCTTGGGGGCGAAACGACTAGGGGAGGAAACGGTTTGGGGCGAAACGTCCTGGATTCCGGGTCAAAGATGTAGCAAAACTCAATATGAATTTGTTGGGAGGTTACTGTAAAGTGGGCGCTTGTGTATTTTTTCCAGAAAAAGCTTGGGTGTGCGCTTATAGGAGCATGTGCGGTAAATAGGTCGAGTACGGTAGTTTGTTTTCGGTTATGATAGTTTGTTTTCGGTTATTTCCGGTAAAAGTTTGTTTTCGGTTTTCCCAAATACCGGTTCTATTCCGGTGTCAAAAATTATTTCCGTCCTTTTCTGTATTTGGCCGGCCCGCAACAACGGGCCCCCTATTTGCAGACAAGAACCGTCAAGAACCGACAAGAACAGTCAAGAACCGACAAGAACCTTTTTTGGCCTATTTATCATAAAATATAATTTAAAATGATATTTTAAACCCATTATGAGTTATTTCGATGCTATAATATCATTTTTATACATGCATGAGAGACATTAAGTTGTCCACATTATTCTCTTGACAGTAAATTCTCGTGTCGGTAAATTCTCGTGCGTGTATTTATAGCAAACGTCAATTTTGTCACTAGATGAGAGCTATGTATGTTCATCATGAACAAACTTGATTAATTATTTAAAAATATACCTAGCAAACAACAGTTCCATCATTAGATGTTAGCTACGAACGTGCACCGTGGATATGATTTATGAACAAAACAACAACAACAACAACAAAAAATTCTCTTGACGGTAAATTCTCGTGTCGGTAAATTCTCGTGTCGGTATTTATAGCAAAAGTCAATATTGTCACTAGATGACAGCTATGTATGTTAATCATGAACAAACGTGATTAATTATTTAAAAAATATACCTTTTTATACATGCATGGGAGGCCTAAAGTTGTCCACATTATTCTCTTGACGGTAAATTCTCGTGTCGGTAAATTCTCATGTCGGTATTTATAGAAAACGTCAATTTTGTCACTAGATGAAACTTATAACTATACTTTAAATTATGAGAATATCTAACATATTTTTTGCGAATATCATATGTGATATACTACTTATACAGCAGGATAATGGGATAATGTAAGTTTAAAAACTTTGCAAATAAAATTTATGCTATAACATAAAGAATTTCTCTTACCAGTATTTACCGACAAGAAAAATGGCTTGACAGCGTTTGTCAGATTTTGTTTCTTTGAAATTTATAGTCCAAACAAGCAGTTGAGCATAACATTGACTGAAATATTATTCTAGCTAGGGGCCGCCAATAGTCTCTTGTCGGTAAATTGCTCTTGACGGTATTTCCGATAAGAACACTTTCTCACCAAATAACTGAGTGATTTTCTTGTCGGTATTCATTGACAAGGAGAAGCGACATCATGGATATTTAATAATGTCTAAAACATAGATTGTGGGTACCCGTTAGAACCTCATTGTACAGACTTGTGAACGTAACGAATCTCTTGTCGGTAAATAAGGAGAGAAGCGATATTATGCATAAATGGTATTCTCTAAAACGTAGATTGTTGGTACCCGTTAGAACCGCCTCATTGTACAGACTTGTGAGTGTAATGAATCTCTTGTCGGTATTTACTGACAAGAAGAGGAGCGATACCATGCATATATATGATGATCTAAAACATAGAATATGGGTACCCGTTAGAACCGCCTCATTGTACAGACTTGTGAAAGTAATGAATCTCTTGTCGGTATTAACTGACAGGGAGAAAAGCGATCCTATGTATAAATGGTATTCTATAAAACGTAGATTGTGGGTACCCGTTAGAAACGCCTCATTGTACAGACCCCATTTTGATTTATATCAGTCTTTGTATCGACTACCTATTCTAAATTCGCAAAATTGCAGTATGTTTCCTCTGGCTTTCTTTGCCGGATTATTACAGGGTCACTGATGAGGCTTTATTAGCCGAAACTACGTAGTATGACCCATTTTCTTTCTTATGAATGTTTTCATTGCTCTTAAAGGAACACATTTTTTATTTTTATTTGCCTTCACTGTAGCTGGTGTTGTGCCGTGTGGCGGCCGTAAAACGTCTCCCCGTACATCTACCATAGTGCAGTTTATATTTTACTTTTGGTCCTTTGAGATCAGCGTGAATATTCTGAGAAATCAGAAATAAATTATTGGTTTAGACTCATATTCTAGACAGGTTTTTACTTATTTGGACCCCATTTTGATTTATATCAGTCTTTGTATCGACTACCTATTCTAAATTCGCAAAATTGCAGTATGTTTCCTCTGGCTTTCTTTGCCGGATTATTACAGGGTCACTGATGAGGCTTTATTAGACGAAACTACGTAGTATGACCCATCTTCCTTCTTATGAATGTTTTCATTGCTCTTAAAGGAGCACATTTTTGATTTTTATTTGTGAACGTAATGAATCTTTTGTCGGTATTTACTGACAAAAAGAGGGACGATATCATGCAGATATATTATGATCTAAAACACAGAATGTATGTACCCGTTAGAATCGCCTCATTGTACAGAATTGTGAACGTAAAAATCTCTTGTCGGTATTTACCGACAAGGAGAGAGGCGATATTGTGCATAAATGGTATTCTCTAAAACGTAAATTGTGGGTACCTGTTAGAAACGCCTCATTGTACAGACTTGTGAACGTAATGAATCTCTTGTCGGTATTTACTGACAAGAGAAGCGATATTAATTTTGTGGGACATTTACCCGACATTGAGATGAAATGACATCTCAAGCCTGGTCGCCCAATGAAACCAACAGGTTTTATACACATGGACGGACCGACTCGCACCGCTTAGCATGGGTAGGCTCAGATCCTCTAAGTGGTTTACCAGTACTCGTGTGTGGTTTGTGTCAGCTCTGCGTAGAAGCATCATGCAACCCATCTATTTCTTTAAGCCCCCGCTACTGACAAGGAGAGAAGTGATATGCATAAATAGTATTTCTCTAATACATAGATTGTGGGTACCAGTTAGAACCGCCTGGATGTACAGACTTGTGAGCGTAAAGAATCTCTTGTCGGTATTTACTGACAATGAGAGAATATAGTGTGCAAGAGGAAGTGGGGGTGCTATTTGCTATTTGTAAGGACTTGTGAACGCATATAATAATACATATCCCATGTGAACTGCCTCGCTGTGCAGACCTGGGAACGTAATGAAACTCTTGTCGGTATTTACCAACATGCGAGAAGCGATTCTTAGTTCTGCTGTAAACATCGATCGTGGGTGCTCTTTAAAACGTCCTCGATGAGGCGATTTTATTGTGTACCCGCAATCTAGGTCTCCCCGTACATCAACCATAGTGCAGTTTATATTTTACTTTTGGTCCTTTGAGATCAGCGTGAATATTCTGAGAAATCAGAAATAAATTATTGGTTTAGACTCATATTCTAGACAGGTTTGTCATTATTTGGACCCCATTTTGATTTATATCAGTCTTTGAATCGACTGCCTGTTCGAAATTTGCAAAATTGCAGTATGTTTCCTCTGGCTTTCTTTGCCGGATCATTACAGGGTCACTGATGAGGCTTTATTAGCCGAAACTACGCAGTATGACCCATCTTCTTTCTTACGAATGTTTTCATTGCTCTTAAATGAACTCATTTTTGATTTTTATTCGAACAGAAATAAAGAAATATGTATATTTAATAAAAGAACCGTCAAGAGAATAATGTGGACAACTTTATGCCTCCTATGCATGTATAAATGTATAAAAAGGTATATTTTTTAAATAATTAATCACGTTTGTTCATGATTAACATACATAGCTGTCATCTAGTGACAATATTGACTTTTGCTATAAATACCGACACGAGAATTTACCGTCAAGAGAATTTGTTGTTGTTGTTGTTGTTGATTTGTTCATAAACCATATCCACGATGCACGTTCGTAGCTGACATCTAATGATGGAACTGATGTTTGCTAGGTAAAATTTTTACATAATTAATTAAGTTTGTTCATGATTAACATACATAGCTGTCATATAGTGACAAAATTGACGTTTGCTATAAATACCGACACGAGAATTTACCGTCAAGAGAATAATGTGGACAATTGAAGGGGTTAGTGCAAGAAGGTACCTAAGTCACATTTTCATTATTTTGAGAAAAACGCGAAAAACAAAGTATTTTGCGAAAATTTCATATTTTGTGTTTCTTATTTTAAATAAATAGTTCTGTTGATATATTCTATGATATGAAATGGTGTAAAGATCGCATAAATAGTCCGAAGTATATTGCAGATATTCATTAATTTATATAATGTGTTTATGCAAGAAGGGGCCTAAGTCCATGGTTGTTTATGCAAGAAGGGGCCTAAGTCCATTGTTTAAAGGACATAGTTTTCTCTATTTAGAGCAGAAATCTATTACATTTTATTGAATATGTATATTTTATCTTTTGTAGACTCTTTATAAGTTTCTTAAAACAAAGAGCTGAAACAAATGAACAACACATACACCGACAACTCGAAGTTGTTTGTGGTAAAAATGGACTTAGGCCCCTTCTTGCACCAAAGATACGACCTTGGACTTAGGACCCTTCCAAAGATTCAATGTAACTGTCATTTTTAATGCCAATAAAGAAATAAAGCATATCAAACTATATATCATATTGTAGGTCTTGGTATGATATATCTGAAAATAACAATATCTCATATTTTTCCAAAAATGGACTTTTGGATGGTGATGTTCCTCGTGCGCCATCCTATGGCGTTTATATTTCGCAATTAATTCGATTTGCTAGAGTGTGTAGTCATGTAACTGACTTCAACACTCGTAATAAATTATTAACGGCTAAACTTCTTAATCAGGGTTATCGGTACCATAAACTCCGCAAAGCCTTTTCAAAATTTTATAGACGCCATTCTGATTTAATTTCAAAACTCAATATTGGACTTAAATCTCTTCTGCAACAAGGTCTATCGGAACCCGAATTTTATGGTGACTTAGTATATAAATTCAGAAAAATATATAACCGCAATGACTTCAGCACCCAATTTCGTAAAATCATTCTTCGATATAAAAAGATTGGGTACAACATGGATATTATACGACAGACTGCATGCATGGTAGTTAACCCAATCACGGTTGGCAACTTTGCTTCCCTCTTTAATTGCACGCCGGTGGGTCAGGCCTCAGATTCTATGACGGCTCCAACGTAAAGGCTTATTGAAAATTAAAGAGATAATGTTGGTTGGTGCCTGATGCTCTGTCTCTGGTTGGGCTCATCGGAGTCTAACTGTTGGTTTTCTTTTGCTCCAGCATTTCAGTGGTTTCTTGCTGTCGAGTCCTCACCGTTGTCTCACCTCTGTGGTTCTTTGATTTCTGTGTTCACGGAGATGTTGCACTGATGAGTTAGGAGGCCTTCATGCGGACTGAACAAATTATTTGTCTAAATCGCAACGGAAGTAAGGGCGAGGATTGTGGCTACGTAAAATCGATTTAAGCCCCCCAGTGGAAATCTTCCACTGACCGTTCCAAGGCGGCTCTTCTGTGGCGATTTATTTATGTTGTTGTTTGTTGCTTAATTTGCTGTGTGTGTCGCTTGTGTCTTTTAATTTTGGATGGCCATATGGCCATTTTGTGGGAAAGTAACTGTCCATATGGCCTTCCTTTGTTTAGGTTTCCATTATGGTCTGGTCGCTTAATGTTTGTATTTCTTTCCCTTTGGTGTCTTTTATGGATGGAGTAAGTTAATTGTATCAATTCCTGATCTTTGTTTTACTTCTACTTAGGTACCTTCTTGCACTAACCCCTTCAATTTTATGCCTCTCATGCATGTATAAAAATGATATTATAGCATCGAAATATATCATAATGGGTTTAAAATATCATTTTAAATTATATTTTATGATAAATAGGCCAAAAAAAGGTTCTTGTCGGTTCTTGACTGTTCTTGTCGGTTCTAGACGCTTCTTGTCTGCAAATAGGGGGACCCGCAACAACTATTGGCGGTATTCGACTGGTAGGTTTCGTGAAATTTCCGTGAAATTCCACGTAGGAGTGTGGTTCCTAGTTGTAATAGCTGGTCACATGGTCCAATCAAATATTTTATTTGCGTATAGCTCATAAGCGACCGTGGTGCACGAAAGGTTCGACTTTTCCTTCGAATAGAATCGTGCTCCACGATCGCTTACGTATTTGAAAAATAACTCATATTTGATTGGACCATGTGATCGGCTATTACAAGATAACACCGCACTCCTGCGTGGAATTTCACGAAAATTTCACGAAACTTCCCAGTCGAATATGGCCATTGACACAAATGCCGTTAAAAGCAATGTGGCGAGCACTGCAGCGGATTGAAATGTCAAAATCTAGAACGATGGTTTCAACAGCGAAAAAACTCGATCTCCAGAGCGAAGTAATTAGATCTTTCCTGAATTTAGACCGACTGGATCCTAATCTTTACAGGTGCGGAACTGTCATTCTCCCTTACATAAAACAGTAAACAGTAAACATAACATTTTACATTTTCACCAAGATTCTTTCAACTTGGATATTGCCCCCGCCCATAGGGGCTTGAAGAAATATATGGGCTGCATGATGCTTCCACGCAGAGCTGAATCCGGTCCGCACACTAGTACTGGTAAACCGCTTAGAGGATCTAAGCCTGTCCAGGAACCACGGTGCAAGGCGGACCGTCCATGCTAATAAACCCTATTGGTTTCATTGGGCGACAGGGCTTGAGATGTCATTTCATCTCAATGTCGGGTAAAAGTCCCACAAAATTGGAAGCAACGTCTCCAAAATGACGGGGACGTTAAACCTCAAATCAAACAAACAATCAACTTGGATAATTCTTTCGTCAAAGATTTCAGATGAAACACATATTCGACAATTTGTGAGTGTTTGGGTTTTACCCCCACCAACAGCTAAGGTCATATGGAGACGGGACCTTGGTTTAAAGACTCATGGTAAGTCTGGAGAAGCCCGTGATTAGACAGTTTGTAAGGTCGGGTATAAAAGCTATGTCCGAGCCTAAAATGCCAACCCGAAGACTTTATCAGTATTTATCAGGTATAAGAAACTTGTTTTATTTAAAGGTGCATTATTGACCTACCGGGTTTTTATCTTCAATGCATACTCCTTTGTCATGTGTACACTTTTGGAACCAAATACAGCTTCAGAACTTTGTGAAAATGGTCGTTTTCATTCGTGTTTACCTTTAGCTCTGAACATGTGTTCTGAATTTTTGTTCTAAAAATAAATCTGTCCCTTTACACATACATGGCGACATTATCGTCTCTGAGTGTCGTTACTTATGGCATGGTATTCAGCGTCATATTTCTTTCGATTCAGGCATGGCCTAAGCAAACAAGGCCAAAAATGAACGTCGCATAACGTCATATATGGGGATTCTATTTTTGTAACAAACTAAAAATAGATCTAACTAGTGTGCGAAACCTAGTTAGGGAATCCCTCTCAAACTGGTTTACCTGTCATCATAATTGTTCGCATTTTTGCTTAAAATGCATTCATTTGTATTGTTTTAAAGAAAAATACTGGCTTTAATATATGTATTTTATTTTTGGAAGCATTTTTTCCAGATAGCTCAATAATGCACCTTTAAAGACAGTCTAAAAATGCCCCGGCACCGGGGCCCACTGGTTTTACATTGGCTTATATAGGGAAAATCTTTAAAAATCTCCTTCTCTGAAACTGCAAGGCCCAGGACATTGATATTTGGTATGGAGCTTCATCTAGTGGACCCCTACCAAGATTGTTCAACAAATTGTGCTGGGGCCAAAAATGCCCCCACACCGGGGCCCTTTGGTTTTACATGGGCTTATATAGGGAAATTCTTTAAAAATCTTCTTCTCTGAAACCGCACAGCCCAGGTCTTTGATATTTGGTATGAAGCTTCATCTAGTGGACCCCTATCAAGATTGTTCAAATTATAGTGCTGGGGCCAAAAATGCCTCCGCCCGGGGGCCCTTTTGTTTTACATGGGCTTATATAGGGAAAATCTTTAAAAATCTTCTTCTCTGAAACTGCAAGGCCCAGGTCTTTGCTATTTGGTATGAAACTTCATCTAGTGGACCCCTACCAAGATTGTTCAAATTATAGTGCTGGGGCCAAAAATGCCCCCGCCCCAGGGCCCTTTGGTTTTACATGGGCGTATATAGGGAAAATCTTTAAAAATCTTCTCTTCTGAAACTGCAAGGCCCAGGTCTTTGATATTTGATATGAAGCTTCATCTTGTGGACCTCTACCAAGATTGTTCAAACTTTAGCCCTGGGGCCAAAAATGCCCCCGCTTCTGGGCCCTTTGGTTTTACATAGACTTATATAGGGAAAATCTTGTAAAATCTTCTTCTATGAAACCACAAGGCTTAGATCTTTGATATTTGTTATGAAGCTTCAGCTAGTGGACCTCTACCAAGATTGTTCAAATTATAGCCCTGAGACCAAAAATGCCCCCGCCATGTGGCCCTTTGGTTTTACATAGACTTATATAGGGAAAATCTTTAAAAATCTTCTTCTCTGAAACCACAAGGCTTAGGTCTTTGATATTTGTTATGAAGCTTCAGCTAGTGGACCTCTACCAAGATTGTTCAAATTATAGCCCTGGGGCCAAAAATGCCCCCGCTCTGGGGCCCCTTGGTTTTACATAGACTTATTTAGGTAAATCTTGTTTTACATAGACTTCTTTATGCAGGGTAAACCTTTAAAATCTTTTTCTCTGAAACCACAAAGCCCAGGTCTTTCATATTCGATATGAAGCTTCATCGTGTGGACCTCTCTACCAAGATTGTTCAAATTATAGCCCTGGGGCCAAAATTGACCCCGCCAGGGGCCCACTTATTATACATTGGATCAGGTGAGCGAACCAGGGCCCTCTGGGCACTCTTGTATAGTAAAACTGGGGTCTACCTTATTTTTCTTATTTCTGCTCTAAAATATAGATTGTGGGTACTTGTTAGAACCGCCTCGACGAGGCGATAGGTCGAGGCGGTTCTAATGAGTACCCACAATCAATATTTTGAGCAGAAATAAGAAAAATATCACAATTTTTCATCTTAAAATTTTCATTTTTTCGTCGATAAAGGTGGCATTGTATTTGTATATGCGTGTTTGCTAAATGCAAAGTGGTGCGTACGAGTCTGTCCGTCCCTGCTTATAATATATACCCTATTGGTTTCATTGGGCGACAGAGCTTGAGATGTCATTTCATCTCAATGTCGGGTAAAAGTTCCACAAAATTGGAAGCAACAGCTCCAAAATGACCTTTACAGTGTTGACTGGGAAGTCAAACAAATCCATCCCTGTACATTTTATTTGAAATTTTCTTAAACTTTCAGAGCTCCAAAAGAGAACCTTTGGCACCCAGTTCGAAGTCGGTTTGTCTTCGGAGGACAAGTTGTTGGTCAGGCTCTTGTGGCAGCTTGTAACACAGTATCCCCGGATCATCATGCTCACAGTATTCATTGCTACTTTCTCAGAGGAGGTAGATTAATAATAAATTATTAGATAGGGGCTTTTTTCATCCGAATATTACTGATATTTTTCTTATTTCTGCATGAAAACATATGTTGTTTGAACTCATTTGAAGTGCCTCGCTGAGGTGCTTCGAATGAGTACCCACAACATATGTTTGCATGCAGGAATAAGACAAATGATATGTGGATAACCTCTTATCTGGGGCTACGGGTACATTAAATGAAGTTTGCAGTACACATGTACAGTCCAACCTGTATTAAAGGTGCATTATTGAGCTATCCGGAAAAAATGCTTCCAAAAATAAAATACATATAGCCTGTATTTTTCTTTAAAACAATACAAATGAATGCATTTTATGCAAAAATGCGAACAATTATGATGACAGGTAAACGAGTTTGAGAGGGATTCCCTAACTAGGTTTCAAACACTAGTTAGATCTATTTTTAGTTCGTGACAAAAATAGAATCCCCATATATGACATTATGCGACGTTCATTTTTGGCCTTGTTTGCTTAGGCCATGCCTGAATCGGAAAATATACGACGCAGAATATCATGCCATAAGTAACGACACTCAGAGACGATACTGCCGCCATGTATGTGTAAAGTGACAGATTTATTTTTAGAACAGAAATTCCGAACACATGTTCAGAGCGAAGGGTAAACAGGAATGAAAACGACCATTTTCACAAAGTTCTGAAGCTGTATTTGGCTCCAAAAGTGTACACATGACAAAGGAGTATGCATTGAAGATAAAAACCAGAAAAAAAAATTTGAGACCCGGTAGCTCAATAATGCATCTTTAAGCAAGCACCTATGGGATATTTAAAAAGTGCTTGCTTAACACAGGTGAATTTTAATGCATTTTCCTTTGTTGGGAATTGAATGCCTGCTTGCTAAAGACAGTTTACTTGCTTAATAGAGGTGGTCCCTATGACAGGTTAAGTGTTTTCAGTGTAACAGTACTGGTACTTTCAGGTAAGGAAGAATAACTACAGTAAAATTCCTCTATTAAGACCACCTTTGGGAGTGCTCAAAAGTGGTCTTAAAGACCACTTTTTTAAGACCACTTTTGAACAGTCCCAAAGGTGGTCTTAAAGACCACTTTTGAACAGTCCCAAAGGTGGTCTCTAAGCAGAGGATGCTGTGGCCAGAAAACACAAAGAAATATTAAAAGTGGTCTTAAAGACCACTTTTGAACAGTCCCAAAGGTGGTCTCTGACAAGAGGACACTGTGGCCAGAAAAGACAAAGAAATACTAAAAGTGGTCTTAAAGACCACTTTTGAACAGTCTCTGACCAGAGGACACTGTGGCCAGAAAACACAAAGAAATATTAAAAGTGGTCTTAAAGACCACTTTTTAACAGTCCCAAAGGTGGTCTCTGACCAGAGGACACTGTGGCCAGAAAACACAAAGAACTATTAAAAGTGGTCTTAAAGACCACTTTTGAACAGTCCCAAAGGTTGTCTCTGACAAGTGGACACTGTGGCCAGAAAACACAAAGAAATATTAAAAGTGGTCTTATAGACCACTTTTGAACTGTCCCAAAGGTGGTCTCTGACCAGAGAACACTGTGGCCAGAAAACACAAAGAAATATTAAAAGTGGTTTTAAAAACCACTTTTGAACAGTCCCCGAAGGTGGTCTCTGACCAGAGGACACTGTGGCCAGAAAATACAAAGAAATATTAAAAGGGGAATGGGAACACCTTCAGTGGGGGCAACTCCTACAAAAGTATTTTTGTCCCCCATGTCAATAGGGGTCAACTCTTAAAAGAAAGAATTTGCTTCTCAGGAGCAAATTCTTTCCTTTAAGAGCAGACCCCTTTTTCAGTGGGACTGAGCCTATAGAAAAGGGAACACGAAGTCCTGAAAGTTGTGTCAAGAAAATTTGAAGTATTTCCCCCTTCTTCGCAGAAATACCGTAGATGGACTGCCTGCATTTGGGGATGCACAGAGCACCTCAAATATCCTTTTATTGTATTCAACTATAAACCGAGGGGAAACTCATTCTGATAGAGTTTGCTTTTTTTCTTCTGGTTTCGCCTTAACCCCAGTAGGGGACACAGATGGTGTATATTACATACACTCTAGCATTTAGGAGAATTCCGTCGCCATCTTTCTTTTTCACCAAAAAATGTAAAATAGACATTTCAGACACAAATCAGTGTGAACTACAAAAACACCAGTCTTGTCTCAAATAAAATATTCAAACAACTGAGAGAAGGGCTGTTGTTTTGGAATTCAATTGAAAAACTGATTTTATTGAACATTCAATCAAGGTGCAAGATTAGTGGAATTTAACCCTTTTTGTACCAGATGGAATCTTCCTCCTTATATAGGGCAGGAGTCCATTTCAAAATTTGTGCTTTCATCAAAATTTATTTGGAAAATGACTGGCTTTTAGCAAACAGTGGAGGCCCTGATCAGACGCTGCATTCTGGTACAAAATTGGTTAATCAATAGATGCTAATGGCAGTCTTTTGGTTAATCAATAGTTGCTAATGGCAGTCTTTTTAGTGACCTCAGTAATTACCAATAACATTACACAAGGCTTGCCGCATGTTGTACCTGTATTACTTCAACTTTCTTCGCCCTTATTTTAAGGAAAGTAACTTCCGCACAACAGTATTGACATAATCGTTGGACCATTGGAGATTGTACGTATATTGCTGCTACTTTGGACAAACTTAGAGAATATTTCGCTCATTTTAATTTTTGCAGATCAAGACTGGCTGCAAGATTCCGCGAGGAAATTTTCCACATATGGCTATTTGATGGCCATCTTGGACTTTGCTGTTTACTTTACAAATGGTCACTGACACAAGGCCTCCGCATGCATCAAGGATGGTTGTACTGTAGGGATGGTTGTACTGTAAGGATGGTTGTAATATAAGGATGGTTGTATTGCAAGGATGATTGTATTGTAAGGATGGTTGTATTGTAGGGATGGTTGTCTGTAAGGATGGTTGTACTGTAGGGATGGTTGTATTGTAAGGATGGTTGTATTGTAAGGATGGTTGTATTGTAAGGGTGGTTGTACTGTAAGGATGGTTGTACTATAAGGATAATTGTATTGTAAGGATGGTTGTATTGTAGGGATGGTTGTATTGTAAGGATGATTGTACTGGCAGGATGGTTGTATTGTAAGGGTGGTTGTACTGTAAGGATGGTTGTACTGTAAGGATGGTTTATTGTAAGGATGGTTGTACTGTAAGGATGGTTGTTGTAAGGATGGTTGTACTGTAAGGATGATTGTACTTAAAGGATGGTTGTGCTGTAAGGATGGATGTACGTGTATTGTAAGGATGGTTGTACCATAATGACGATTGAATTGTAAGGATGGTTGTACTGTAGGGATGGTTGTACTGTAAGGATGGTTTTATTGTAATGATGGCTGTATTGTAAGGGTGGTTGTACTGTAAGGATGGTTGTACTGTAAGGATGGTTGTATTGTAAGGATGGTTGTACTGTAAGGATGGTTGTACTGTAGGGAGGGTTGAACTGTAAGGGTGGTTGTACTGTAAAGATGTTTTTTCAATAAGGCAGTCTGTACTATAAGGATGGTTGTACTGTAAAGATGGTTGTACTGTAGGGATGGTTTTACTGTTAGGATGGTTGTACTGTAGAGATGGTTGTACTGTAAGGATGGTTGTACTGTAGGGATAGCTGTACTGTAGGGATTGTTGTACTGTAAGGATGGGAGTACTGTAGGGATGGTTGAACTGTAAGGATGGTTGTTTTGTTTGTTTGATTTGATGTTAACGTCCCCGTCAACAATGTAAAAGTCATGTTGGAGAGGTTGCTTCCAATTTTGTGGGACTTTACCCGACACTGAGATGAAATGACATCCCAAGCCCTGTCGCCCTATGAAACCAATAAGGTTCATAAGCATGGATTGGCCGACTCGCACCGCTTTGCCTGGGCAGGCTTAGATCCTCTAAGCTATTTACCAATAGTCATGTGCGGGTCGGTTTCAGCTTTGCGTGGAAGCATCATGCAGCCCATATATTTCTTCAAGCCCCGATGAGCGGGGGCCAATAAGGATGGTTGTACTGTAAGGATGGTTGTACTGTAGGGATGGCTGTACTGTAGGGATTGTTGTACTGTAAGGATGGTTGTACTGTAGGGATGGTTGTACTGTAAGGATGGTTGTACTGTAGGGATTGGTTGTACTGTAAGGATGGTTGTACTATAGGGATGGTTGTACTGTAGGGATGGTTGTACTGTAAGGATGGTTGTACTGTAGGGATGGTTGTACTGTAGGGATGGTTGTACTGTAGGGATGGTTGTACAGTAGGGATGGTTGTATAGTAGGGATGGTTGTACTGTAAGGATGGCTGAACTGTAGACATGTTCGTACTGTAGGTTGGACAGACAGACAGATGGATGGACAGACAGACATACAGACAGCCCTTTGCTACACATGCGCATATTATCACTGTCAATAAGTACAGCAAGTTCCATTGGAATATCTGTAACATTTTTGAAATTGTGAAGAAATAAAAAGATAAAAAATGCTGAAAATTTGAATTTTACATAACTTGCCATAAAATTGTATATTGTTGTTGTGACAGTTTGAAGTTGATGCGCTTAATGGTTTGCAAGTTATTAAGGAAAAACGTGAAAAATGTGGCCAGATGGACAGACTGACAGGCAGGGTGATTAGTATAGGGAGCCCACAAAAATTGTGCAGCGCCCTAATAAGAAAAGTAGTGTATACCACTGTAAATTCCAGTTTTCTCTATATAATATGGGGTTTAAGGGGATGTTCATTTCAGGAGCTTGTTAACTTGATGTTGTATCTGAAACTGTGATTATTACATCACTTTAATAAGCCCATGTAATGAACACCCCTCTAAGCCCCACTTTATACAGAGAAAACTGGGGTTAACAGGGGTATACAATATTTTTCTTTTATCATATGACGTCGCGTCTGAGAGTGTAATAACGCCATGTATTATTTTCGATAATCCACTAGTGGATTAAATATGCAAATTAGCTGGATACATCCCGTAACGTTACATGTACGACGTCCTTAACGACGTCACGTCGGAATAATGGCGGAATATTGATATTTTCGTAACCAATTGTGAATAAAATGCGTTTTAATGTCATATGATAAATAGAATCTTGCATTCGTGCTCATGTATTATTGAATTTATTAAACTCGTATAGGAAAAGGGATAAAATGCTCGGCATAGCCTCGCATTTTATCCCTTTTCCTCAACTCGTTTAATAAATTCAATAATACATGAACACTCATGTAAGATCCTCTATATTTCTGCTCCAGGACATAGGTTGTGGTTACTCTCTAGAACCATGACAAGGAGGCAGTTCTAACCAGCAGCAACCACCTATGTTTCGAGTATGAATACTTCTCACATGCTTTTCAATGAATGATAGCGATTTATCAGTGAAATATAGATCGATATTTCACTGTTTCAAACAGTGAAAATACGATTTTTTATTTTTCACTTTTTGGGACTACTTTTTTCTTCAAATCTAACCCTAATTTCAATTTTATCTTTGTCAGATAACTGAACAATACTGAAATGTGTTCTAATTGACGCATAGCCCGTTCATGTGTGACGGGGACGTTACTGACGTCATTTATGACGCTGACGTCATGTCTTTTGTCGCGCGACGTTAAGACTTGCCAGCAACTTCTTTGGAAAACTACTCTCTCAATTATTTCATTAATCATTCATAATAATACCATCCCAGGCCATTTCTCAGGTGCAAACTTTCAGTTTACACCCAATAGTATACCCACTAAACACGATGGATACCACTAAATTGACGCGAAACGAAAAGGAACAAAGATAATTTTCTCCAAATGTGAGCGACACCATTAAAAGACGCTAAATATTGCCTTTTGAAGCATGTAAGAAACAGAAAATTTGATTTTTTCAGTGCAAGATCAAATTTTATTTCACTCATGAACACCAAAACTGCTATTTTCACTCGTGGCTACGCCACTCGTGAAAATAACAGTTTTGGTGTTCATTCGATGAAATAAAATTCGATCTTACACTGAAAAAATCAAATATCCTCTGTATGTCACAAAATTTCATCAGAAAAATAACCATTTGGAGATATGCTAAACTGTACTATGTCATACGTTTGTTTGGTGTTTAACGTCTCCATCAAAGTTAAAGGTCATTTTGGAGACATTGCTTCCAATTTTGTGGGACTTTTACCCGACATTGAGATGAAATGACATCTCAAGCCCTGTCGCCCAATGAAACCAATAGGATTTATAAGCATGGATGGTCTGACTCGCACAGCTTTGCCTGGGCAGGCTTAGATCCTCTAAGCAGCTTACCAGTACTCGTGTGAGGGTCGGATTCAGCTCTCCATGGAAGCATCATGCAGCCCATTTACTTCTTCAAGCCCCGATAGGCGGGGACTGACTCTGTCATACGTATGTGATATTGTAATTCACAGGAAACTCAAACTGGCCTATACTATATCAAGTGGACAGAACACGAGATGGGGAGACCTACACCAGTCGTTCAGTGAAAGCGACCCAGGATGGAGTTCCGATATTCACGATGCAGGCATCATTTAAACTGGACGAGGAGCAAGCGTATCAGTACCAGATGGATATGCCTCAGGTTCCAGGGCCAGAGAATCTGTTAGACGACAATGAAATACTTCGCTTGCATCTCAGGTAAGGAAAGTTTGGGGATATTTTTTTTCTTTTTCTCCATTAACCCATTTAGTACCGGAAACCCCAAAAGGGGCACCTTTGCAAACAGTGCAGGCCCAGATGAGACGCCGCAGAACGCGGCATCTCATCAGGGCCTACACCATTTGCAGAAGGTTCAGCCTTTTGCCAAATCAGTTTTGAAGATACCACAACCTGTCAGCCCTAAATTTATAAATGGACTCCGGCTATATATAAGGAGGAAGATTCCATTTGGTACAAAAAGGGTTTAAATCTCTTTGGATCTGTTTTTGTCTTTTAACTATGATAACCCTTAAGACGCCGAGAAAGACTGCATCTGAAAATGCCGTCTGCTGAATTTGTTCGCAAACTTTTTAAAAATATTTATGCATACAGGTAAACAGTGTGGGCCCAGATCAGACTGCTCCTACAGGAGCAGTCTGATATGGGTCCACATTGTTTGCAAACAAATTACTTTTAAGGTAACCGGCAGACGGCAAAGCAGACGACAAATGTCGTGATTTTGGCATTTTATGGGTTATTTAACATTCTTGATCGCACTAAACAAACTCGCCTCATCAACATTCCTCTGCTTTTGTCTTAACTAACCCCACTTCAGCTTTTGGTTACCAGAGCCCATCTGATTATACCCCCAACATACGAAGTATGTCAGGGGGTATATAGTTTTCGTCTTTCCTTCCGTTCGTTGGTTCGTTCGTTCGTTAGTTAGTTCGTTCGTTCGTTCGTTCGTACTTCCGTCTGTCCCGCCGTTCGTCAACCTTTACGTCAAAGTTTTGCGTTAAACCTTTTTGATTGCTCATATCTCTGTAACCACATGTTAGATTCTCTTCATATTTGGTAAAGGATATGTCTATAGCATTACCTTTTATATGTAATATCTAAGCCCCTGGGTCAAGCCTCTGGGTTGGCTGTCCGTCCGTTTGTCAACTTTTACGTCAAAGTTTTGTGTTAAACCTTTTTGATTGCTCATATCTCTGTCATCACATGTTGGATTCTCCTCATATTTGGAAGAGGATATCTCTATAGCATTACCTTTCATATGGAATATCAAAGCCCCTGGGTCAAGCCCTGGGTGGGCTGTCCGTCCGTTTGTCAACTTTTACGTCAAAGTTTTGTGTTAAACCTTTTTGATTGCTCATATCTCTGTCACCACATGTTGGATTTTCTTCATATTTCCAAGATGATATCTCTTTAGCATAACCTTTCATATGGTGGGTCAAGCCCCTGGGTGGGCTGTCAACTTTTACGTCAAAGTTTTGTGTTAAACCTTTTTGATTGCTCATATCTCTGTAACCTCATGTTAGATTCTCTTCATATTTGGTACAGAATATAGCTATAGTATTAACTTTCATATGGAATATCTAAGCTCCTGGGTCAAACCCCTGGGTGGGGCTAGGGGTCAATAATTAGGACTTACACATTTTGATTATGTCCAAGTTTTGTGTTAACTGTTTTGGTTTAAACAATATTTATTAGAATAAATTCACATGTATACATCGCATAATAGTATATGGTACAGGATTTGATAACTGTTTTCATTATACTCCTTGCATACAAAGTATATCAAAGGTTATAGTTTTTGTCTTTCCATCTGTTCATTATTAGTTAGTTTGTTCTTTCTTTATGCTGTGACCCTTATCAGATTTGTCAGCTTATACATGTTGCTTGGTGCTTGTGATCTTAGAAACTACAGCGACTAGAACTGTTCAATTTTGCAAAATATTTTTGGTTGAAATGCAGACAATAATAAATGCAAGTAATAATAATAAAATGCATTGCTTTTTTTATGTCATTATACAGCTACTTTAATTCAGCAAATATTCTATGACAGCCTATATATTTGTTGTTTCCAGGTAAAATTGTTCCAAATTGCAACAAACTTTGAATTTTTATTATTCAGCAAAGACAAGCAGTTTCATCTTTGCATATGATAAATTATACTATATTTGTTGAAATGCAATAGTTATTCTCAGTGGACTAAATGGAAAGTTTATATGGAAAGGTTCAATGCTACAAACAAATTTTCATTTCCACTAAAAGGGGATGGCACTGGTCGGGGGTTTACGTGCCCCACTGGGCACTTTCTCTAGTTTTTGTTTGTTTCGTTGAATTGAGGTTTAACGTCCTCGTCAACACTGTAAAGGTCATTTTAGAGACGTTGCTTCCAATTTTGTGGGACTTTTACCCAACATTGAGATAAAATGACATCTCAAGCCCTGTCGCCCAATGAAACCGATAGAGTTTATGAGCATGGATGGTCCGACTCGCACCGCTTTGCCTGAACAGGCTTAGATCCTCTAAGCGGTTTACCAGTACTCGTGTGAGGGTCGGATTCAGCTCTGCGTGGAAGCATCATGCAGCCCCTCTATTTCTTCAAGCCCCGATGGGCAGAGCCCTGAGAGCCCATCTGACGTCCTATTTGGAGGTTAAGATGTAATGGAAGATGGATTTGTTTGATTTTAGGTTTTGCATCCCCGTCAACACTGTTTAGGTCATTTTGGAGAAGTTTCTTCCAATTTTGTGGGACTTTTACCCGACATTGAGATGAAATGACATCTCAAGCCCTGTCGCCCAGTGAAACCAATAGGGTTTATAAGCATGGGCGATTCTACTCACACTGCTTTGCCTGGGCAAGCTTAGATCCTCTAAGCGGTTTGCCAGTACTCGTGTGCGGTCAGTTTCAGCTCTACGTGGAAGCATCATGCAGCCCAAATTTTTCTTTCGGCCCTGATGATAGATAGAGCATATGTTGTAGTTTATTGTTAGAATCGCCTCATTGACGCAGTTCTAACAAGTACCCGCAAGATTAGATTCTTACAAGTAAAAAAAGCAAATTACCCCTTAATTATCCTTGTGTCTTGAATGGAGCAAAAATGCCAGTTTCATATTGATGTCCAGGGTCCAGGACCAGAGAATCTCCTAGAATACAATGAAATTCAGGTGAGGGCCTACCATAGTTATAGATAAGGAGGATTACTGAGGGTCATTAAGAGTCATAAATTGTTCTTATTTTTCCATTAAAATTTATGTTGTACATTACGATTACACGTCTGTGTGATATAGTACATTTTTCAAACCTCAAAAAAGGCAATTTTATGGATGAAAATTTGTGACAGTTTTCTTTTTTTAATCCAAACATAGGTTTTGGGTGTTCGTTGAGGCGGTTCTAACAAGGACCCACAACCTATGTCCTGGAGTAGAAACTGAAATAAGGAAAATAATGTTTACCCCCGCAAACCCCAGTTTTCTCTAAATAAAGTGGGGTTTATGGGAGTCTTTATTTCACGGACTTGTTCACGTGGTACAGTATTTGTTAGAATTGCCTCATTGAGGCGATTCTAATAAGTACCCTTAATATATGTTTCTTACAAGAAATAAGGATAATTGTCCCTTAAGGGGAATGGATAAACCTTCAAGAGAGGCAACTCCAGCAAAAATAAATTCTTCCCTTTAAGAGTAGACCCCTTTTTCAGTGGGACAGGGCTTACAGAAAAGTGTACAGGAAGACCCGAAAGTTGTCTCCCTTTGAAAAATGGTGGAAAAATGTGCCAGGTGTTCCCATTCCCCTTAATTATCCTTGTAACTCATTCTTATCTGGAACTGTGGGCTTATCAGTTGAAAGTACAAGTAAACTCAAATCATGTCTTAACTTCTATATCAAAAAGCCTCTTTACACATTGCTTCAAAGGCAAATAAGTACATAGTAGAAATATACCTGTATTAACCCTTATTCTGCTGTTCACGACAACCCCTATCTTTGCAAACAGTGTACAGGCCTCCTAGCATAATAACCTATAATTTTGTGCCAAATCTATAAAACCTTTATTTTTGTTCATAAAACCTATAAAAAGCCTGTATTTTCATGAAAAAATGTATATTGTTCACTTTTTTAACCTTCATGCGACTCAACCCTAACTTTTCTTCAAAATGCACTGCTATTTTTTACTTTTTAGTCCCATAAAAAGTGATGAAAACTGGCAAGAAATTGTAATTTTTTTCCTCGCTCGCTCGGACTCTGTAAAATTCAGATCACTTTTATCCAAAGTGACTAAAGTGCGGGCTGCGGGCCGCGGGCTGCGGGCTGCGGGCCACAGACTGTGGGCTGCGGGCCACAGACTGCGGGCTGCGAGACATGAGTAGAAAAGACTTAATATATAATATGATATAATATCTCATAGCTCATATGCAAAATAACATGAGCTGACCCATTCAGCTACTTTAAAGGGCACTTAATTGAAGCCAGGTTGTAAAACTTCCAAGATTCATCCATTTTTTTTTTTTTTTCTTCTTTTTTTTGTGCACATGTATCAAACCTTATTTTTGATCTGTCAACACGCTTGCAATTAAATATAATTAACCTGGGCATCTGGTATTTCACAAATCAAAGCGCTGACAGCACTGGTGGGTGCATAGGCTAAGAATAGACAAAAATCATTAAATTACTGAACTTGAAGGGGAATGCATACAACTTTATGGGGGGCAACTTCTGCAAAAGTATTTTTGTCGCCCATGTCAATAGGGGCCAACTCTTAAAGGAAAGGAAAGAATTTTCTTTCCTTTAAGAGCTGACCCCACTTTTTTCCATGAGACAGAGTTTATAGAAAAGTGAACAGGAAGTCCTGAAAGTTTTTTCCCACTGGTGAACTTTGTAACGTCCCCGTCAACACCATAAAGAACATTTTGGAGACTTTGCTTCCAATTTTGTGCGACTTTTACCCTACATTGAGATGAAATGACATCTCAAGCCCTGTCGCCAAATAAAACCAATAGGGTTTATAAGCATGGACGGCCCGACACACACCGCTTTGCCTGGGCAGGCTTAGACTCCTCTAAGCGGTTTACCAGTACTCGTGTGCGGTCGAATTCAGCTCTGCGTGGAAGCATCATACAGCCCATTTATTTCTTCAAGCCCCAATGGGCGGGAGCCTACACTGGTGACCTAAAAAGCTTATCATGAATTCCATGAAATCCTACATATCTGTTCTAAGCTGAACACCGTAGCTCCCAACTAGCTTTAATGTCATTCCATTCAAAATAAGGCAAATTTAAAAATCACATTATGAAACTTAACTTGATAATAAGCTACAACACCCTGCATCCCATTATGAAGTTCAATATCAATACCATTTATCTAGAAAAATTATTACTGTGCATAATTGCCGATTATTCCAGATGGATTATTAAGGCTTTCGCTGCTGTGGCTCAAGACTTGTTTGGGCCACAGACGAGAAACTTGAAAGGGTTGTGAAACCAACCACCATCACCCCCACACACACACACACACACGCACACACACACACAGAAAAGTCCCATATGCATTTATGCTGGAATAACAAGTACATTAACCCTTTTTGTACCAAATGGAATCTTCCTCCTTATATATAACAGGAGTCCATTTCAAAATTTAGGGGTGTCAGGTTGTGTTTTCTTCAAAATTGACTAGGAAAATGGCAGAACTTTTTGAAATAGTGTAGGCCATGATCAGATGCCGCGTGATACGGCGTTTAATCTGGGCCTGCACTGTTTGCCAGGGTACCCATCCTTTCGCCAGAAACTGACAACTGTCCTTCTTGAATCATCGGAAGGGAGAGAATGACCGTAGAAAAGATTTCATGATCAATCTCCACAAAAGAATGTTGCCGACCCCGGCAGGTATCGAAACCGCGTCCTCCTGATCACCAGTCAGACGCCCATCCGACTGAGCTACCGAGGCCGACAATCAGTTTTGATTAAAGGCAGAAATTGTGAAAACTTCTTGCAGTAGTTATCACATTAAGATATTCATGCCCTTCTTAATTCCATTTTTGTGTGAAATGTGGAGCTTGCAGGGGCCAAAATATATATACTTTATTTTTACTGCTTAATACTTGAAATATACCGGTGCTTAAAATATAATGTTTTTGTAATATGCATAATATGGTACCCTGTAAACCCAATTTTTTCTCTACAGAAAGTTGTGTTTACCGGGGTATTAATTTCACGAGTTGTGAACTTGCTACAATCACATGGATTGTAGCAAGTTCACAACTTCGTGAAATTAATTTCACGAAGTTGTGAACTTGCTACAATCAATTTCACGAAGTTGTGAACTTGCTACAATCCATGTGATTGTAGCAAGTTCACAACTTCGTTAAATTTCACGAAGTTGTGAACTTACTACAATCCATGTGATTGTAGCAAGTTCACAACTTCGTGAAATTAATACCCCGGAAAACACAACTTTCTGTAGAGAAAAAATTGGGTTTACCGGGTACCATATTATGCATATTACAAAAACATTATATTGTAAGCACCGGTAAGTATCGCCTCAAGGTTACTTTAACGACAATCTATATTTGATGCAGAAACCTGAAAAAAAAATGTCATCAGATAAAGGTCATTTTTGCAGCCAGGAAAGAAATGACAATGTGACACAGGTGTGTTATCCATTCCTGATGAGTTAGATCTGCCTAGACAGTTCTAATGAGTACCCAAAATCTATGCTTAGATTAACCACAAGGAAAATATGGGCAAAGTAATCCACATATTTTGTTATGTATGGCTCCACAAAGGGTCTTTTAAGGTGAGGATGCAATAAATTTTTCCAGATCATAAAGCATCCTTTGTGGCTGCTGTCATCACTGTTTCTGCTTGTAGTCAGGATTGTCTTCAATAAATTACAACAGATTCTGACCTGCATTATCAGGCATAAGATGTTAGATACCGGACTCATGGACATTTTTATAAAAGACACAATTTCAATGTCTATGCTATTTCGAGTTTTATATTAATAGAAGCCTCCATGTTGTAGTGGTAACATGCTACTCTCCTTGTAAACCAGGGCCCGCAGGTTCGATCCCGGGCTTCTCCGAACTTTCGGATGAGTCTTTAACCCGAGGTCCCCTCTCCGTATGACCTGTTGGTGAGGCGTATAACTCAAACACTCTCTCATTCAAGTTCTATATTATTTCCAAAGAAAATACAGATTTACATTACATGTACACTAGCAGACAAATCGGGTGTATTGTCAAGCCATTAAAAATATATATGTATTTGAAAATTTCATCTGCATATTGTTGTAAATAAATTAGATTAAAATCATATATCTTAAATGGTAAATCAGTTACCAAATATAAATTGGAGAGATGTAATTTAGTTCATTGAACATATATATCTTATATAATATACATATATCTTGTATAGAAATCAAAATAAGATATCTTATATATGATATTAGTTATCTTATTTAATATATTATATATCTTATATGTTCAATAAAATATCTGATTTAGGGATATCTTATATATGCATATGGAAAATAAGATATAACTTATATCAACATGTAAGATATCTAAGTTAATAAGATATCTGATTTAGCCCAATATATCAGATATCTTACATAAAGCATTAGATATTTGATATATATCTTATTGAGTATCTAAGATGTCTGATATACTATATTTGATATCTTATATATTTAAATTAATCAGATATTTATTAATATGATATATTAGATATCTTATATGTCAATTAAGATATCTTACTTGCTATAGGAGAAATCTAATATGCCAATTACAATATCTCATAAAGCATATAAGATATGTTATATAAGATACCTCAAATGTCATATATCTAAATTATATAAGATATCTAATATTTCAGATAGTCTTATATAAGATATCTGATTTATTAAGTAAGATGTTTGATTGATAGAATAAATAGTAAAATAGCTTGCCATATACTATAATAGATATCTTTTTAAGATATCTATATAAGATATCTTATATATCTAAATCAATCAGATATCTTATTTAAGATATAAGATTATCTGATATATTAGATATTTAATATGCCAATTAAGGTATCTTATTTGCTATACAAGACATCTCATATGTCAATTAAGTTATCTTAAATAGCAAATAAGATATCATGTTTATAAGATATAAAATATATCGGGTAATCTTATATAAGATATCTCATATTATAAGTAAGATAACTGATGGATAGAACTTCATTACGATAACAAGCCTGTGTATTGAACACCCCTCTAAATCCCACTTTATATAGAGAAAACTGGGGTTTTCGGGGGTAAACATTATTTTGTTTATATCTGCTCCAAGACAAAGGTTATAGGTACTCGTTAGAACCGCCTCATTGAGCCGATTCTAACGAGTACCCACAACCTATGTTAGAAGTATAACCAAGAAAAATATCACAATTTTTCATCATAAAAGTAACCATTTTTGAGATAGGAAAGAATTCACTATGCAACAGGGGTATGTTATGAACTTATCATATTGAACTAGAATCGCGCAGTCGATGGCACGCCATCGCATATCCCCACGCTTTTTTAAAGATACGCCACTATATAAGTTCTCAATTGCAACTCCCAGCCAATTTTAATATCAAAATTCCGAAAGTGTCATGCACTCCTCAGACCAAAGACCTATCAGTTCCCAAAGTTTCATGTTTCTATCTGAAACGGCGTAGGAGGAGTAATCCGGTAATCGTTAAAAAGGGGGTTATGGGGGTGAAATCCAAGTTTTTGACTTCTGGTGACCTCAAACGTGACCCTAGGAGTCAAATTTTGATTGTTGTGTATTCTACTCCTTATGCCGTTCGATTTGATATGTCACATGACCAGGTTCTGAAAACTTTGATTTTTTACCCCACGGGGCACCCCACCCCCTGGCCTGGCCCCTAGGGGTAGGATCAAAATTCCGAAAATGTCATGCACTCCTCAGACCAAAGACCTATCAGTTCCCAAAATTACATGTTGGCGTAGGAGGAGTTATCCGGTAATTGTTAAAAAGGGGGTTATGGGGGTGAAAATCCAAGTTTTTGACCTCTGGTGACCCCAAACCTGACCCTAGGGGTCAAATTTTGATTGTTATGTATTCTACTCATTATGCCATTCGATTTGATATGTCACACAACCAGGTTCTGGAAACTTAGATTTTTTACCCCCGGGGCACTCCACCCCCTGGCCTTGCCCCTAGGGGTAGGATCAAAATTCCGAAAGTGTCATGCACTCCTCAGACCAAAGACCTATCAGTTCCCAAAGTTTCATGTTTCTATCTGAAACGGCGTAGGAGGAGTTATCCGGTAATCGTTAAAAAGGGGGTTATGGGGGTGAAAATCCAAGTTTTTGACCTCTGGTGACCTCAAACCTGACCCTAGGGGTCAAATTTTGATTGTTATGTATTCTACTCATGATTTCGTTCGGTTTGATATGTCACACAACCAGGTTCTGGAATCTTTAATTTTTTACCCCGGGGCACCCCACCCCCTGGCCTGGCCTCTAGGGGTAGGATTAAAATTCCGAAAGTGTCATGCACTCCTCAGACCAAAGACCTATCAGTTCCCAAAGTTTTAAGTTTCTAGCTGTAAAAGTGTGGGAGGAGTTGTCCGGTAAGACGGACGGACGGACGGACGAAGACAATTACAATATCCCCACTTTTTCTTCGAAAAGCGTGGGGATAAATAGTAAAATAAAATGACTTCGAAGATAAGCCATATTGCTAAATGTGCTACCCTGTTTTTTATTTGAAAGGTGTGTTATATAAAAGCTAGCTATAGGATAAGATCATCATCATCATCATCATCATCATCATCATTTCTCCAAAGGCAGAGCTATGCAGCCCCAACTCAGTGCATCACTCAATGCAGAACTATGCAGCCCCTGCTCAGTGCACCACTGTAACTATCAGAATCACTCAGTACCAATATGCCTTTACTTAATTAAAGCAGCAATGTGCAGAAACAAATTTATTTATTTATTATTCAGCTATAAGATATTTTGCATATACCGTTTATTATGAAATGACAAAATCATGGCCTGCAACCTGTAGCCCGCAACCTGTGGCCCGCAGCCCGCAGGCCCGCAAAATAGCAACTCTGACTTTTATCTGAGTAATTGTGGCACAAAAATTCATCAAATATTTTTTCTTCAGTTTTAAATCTTTTTGTAAGTTTGGAAGACTCTTTTTTTAACCTGTATTTTTATTGAAAAACCTGTAAATAACCTGTATTTTGAGTAAGAAGAACCTATATAAAAACCTATATTTTCAAAGTGGGCCACTAGAAGGCCTGAGTGTAGATCAAGATCAGAGAAGCCATCTGATCAGGATCTACACTGTTTGACTTTCTGTTATTGAATTTGTAGGAATTAATTACATCAAGTAATCTGATTGGTTCAAAGTCAGAGATGGGTGTGGCTAAAATGAATATTCAGCAGGAGAAGGGTTAAGAACATTCCAATCTCAGACAGCCAGCATCATGCTTACAAATGTTAACTGCCACATTAAGAAAGAGATTAACCCTTGTCCTGCTAATCCCGGATATGCCTTATCTTTGAAACAATGTAGATCCAGATCAGATGGCTTCTAACGAAGCCATCTGATCAAGATCTACATTGTTTGCCATTCAGATTGTGAATTTGTTGCAATAATTTGCATCAAGTAATCTGATTGGCTGATAATCAGTGGTGGGTGTGACATATTTAAATATTCAGCAGGACAAGGGTTAATGAGTCTCAGACTGGGTGTTTGTATGGTAGACCTGAACCAGGGGTTGAGGGTGAGAGGATTCTAGAGTATGCCCTGGCATTTGATCTGCTTCTTGGAAACGCGTTTCAAGAAACGTGACAGTCATCTTATCACGTACAAGTCAGGAAGTGCATCGACGCAGATAGATTTCATCCTTTTCCGCAGGACAATGCGCAAACTTGTCACAGATGTGAAAGTAATCCCTGGGGAGGAAGTAGCCCTGCAACATCAGCTTCTTGTATGCGACATGAGGATTGATGTGCCACCTAAACCCAAGCGCAAGTTCACCCACAGACTAAAAGTTTGGAAGCTGAAAGAATCTCAGACAAGAAATCATTTCCGGAGGTTTTCAGCCAGTATGTGAGTGCCTCAGCAATTGTAGCTGATGCAAGACCGGTCTGCTGAAGACAACTGAAGAGGTGTGTGGTACAACTCGGTCCCACCGCTGGCGTCGCGAAACCTGGTCTTGGAATGTTAATAATGTGGAAGAGGGCCCACTTGGGCCCACTTATGTGGACGTTGCCCCTGTACCTGCACGTTAATAAAAAATCTGTTGATGATGATGATGGGTTCAGTATGACTATGTAAATCGCAAACTTTAAAAATCATTTACGACCTAAACTGAATGCCATACTTCTCAATCATTAGAGTTGCCTCTCCTTAGACGAAGACAAAAAAGTAAACATTTGTTTGGTCATATGCTTCAAACATTTTTGCAACAAGATTCATGCTTTTGAAGTGTACAAAATTTGAATGCATGAGAAATAGATACAGTAGAACTTCGATGGCTCGAACACCGATGGCTCGTTTACCATGGATGTTTCGAACCCGTTCTTGAGCCCCTAGATAAATCCTCTACATAAGAAATAGTGGGGGATAATTAAGGAGATTTTAGTCTTTTATCTTGCAAATGCATGCTGTGTGTACTCATTAGAATCGCCTCGATGAGGCGATTCTAATGAGTACACACATCATACATATTCATTATAGAAAACCGAAAAGATGTCTATGTCGTTATGCCTCCTGACAGTAACCTCAGTGGCTCGACCTACCCCTGTCTCGAACAGATTATCGAGGTCCCAAAGGTGTTCGAGCCATTGAAGTTCGACTGTATACTTGATAGCACAGTGCAACTTTCACCGAGAAACACCATTCATGAACAACTTCACTTGTACTAATTTTTCTTTCTCAAGCAAAAAACTGGTTTTCATGGAGAAATTTCGCACGTTGAAATGTGAATTTTTTTCGTCACAGAGAAATTTCTCGCTTGTTCTCTGAGAAAAAAAAAACAATTACCAGGGAGAAAAAAATAGGTTTTTACCGTTGGCTGATCTGTATTTTAAAGGGTTAAGAATGGAACATTTAGATGGCTTCTCTGTTTTCCATTCTGCTCCTGAATCCATGGAAAAAAATGAAACATGCAACACAAATGGCAGAAAATTTTGTTTGTTTGTTTGATTTGAGGTTCAACGTCCCCGTCAACACTGTAAAGGTCATTTTGGAGACATTGCTTCCACTTTTGTGGAACTTTTACCCGACATTGCGATGAAATGGCATCTCAAGCCCTGCCAATAAGGTTTATAAGCATGAAAGGGCCGACTCGCACCGCATTGCCTGGGCAGGCTTAGTTCCTCTAAGCGGTTTACCAGTACTTATGTGTGGGTCGGTTTCAGCTCTGCAAGCATCATGCAGCCCATCTATTTCTTCAGCATGATGATGAATGGCATTTTTTCTGTTTTTGCAGCAGTGAAGATATTACGGACCAAGAGAGGGACTTCATCAATAAACATATATCACAGAATCTCAGTTTCCAGATCCGCCCTGTAGATCCTGAGTTATATTTCCGAAGAAAAACTGGTGATCCGTATAGATTGTTATGGATGAAAGCTGAAGGGGACATAGGTGAGGAGCATATACATGTATAATAAGTTCAAAAGTTGGCCACCAGAATCGAAAAATGTTAACCCTTATCTTGCTGTTCACGACAACCCCTATCTTTGGAAACAGTGCAGATCCAGATCAGATGGCTTCTGAAGAAGCCATCTGATCAGGATCTACACTGTTTGACATTCAATTTATGAATTTGTTGGAATAAATTACATCAAGTAATCTGATTGGTTTAAAGTCAGAAATGGGTGTGGCTAAACTGAATATTCAGCAAGAGAAGGGTTAAGGGGAATGGATACACCTGCCATATTGTCTGCCATTTTTACAAGGGAGACAATTTTTGTGACTTCCTGTTTGTCTTGTTGTCAGTTGTGCCCCTTTAAGAAATGGGGTCTACTCCTAAAGGAAAGAATTTGCTCCTAAGGAGCAAATTCTTTCCATTAAGTGTAGACCCCTATTGATAAGAGAGACAAAAAATATTGTCAAAAAGGGTTGCTTTCCCTGAATGTGTATCTGTTTCACTTAAGGTTAATGGATACAATTTCAAGGGAGGCAACTCTTGCATAACTATCAACTCTTAAGGGGACTGGATACACCTTCAGGAGAGGCAACTCCTGCATCCCATGTCAAAGGGTCAATTCTTAAGGTGTATAGATAGAGGCAACTTCTGCAAAAGTATTTTTGTCTTCCATGTCAACAGGGATCAACTCCTGAGGAGCAAATTCTTTCCTTTAAGAGTACCGGTAGACCCCTTTTTGCTGTGGAACAGATTTTATAGAAACGGGAACAGGAAGTCCTGGAAGTTTTCTCAATTTAAAAAATGACAGAAAAAATCTGCCAGTTGTATCCATTCCCCATTAGATTGCACAGGAGTAAGTTAAAAAGATCCAAAAGTAGAAGAGTAGATGGCAATAAAGCTAATGACAAGGCTCGGTTGGTAGAGTTTTTTCTGTGGTAATTTGTCGCCATTTGGTCCCTTAGCATTCTATAATTTGTCTTCTTCAAATGCACGTTTGTTTGTTTGTTTGATTTGAGATCCAACGTCCCCGTCAACACTGTAAAGGTCATTTTGGAGATGTTGCTTCCAATTTTGTGGGACTTTTACCCAACATTGAGATGTAATGACATCTCAAGCCCTGTTGCCCAATAAAACCAATAGGATTTAAAAGCATGGGCAGTCCGACTCGCATCGCTTTGCCTGGGCAGGCTTACATGCGTGGAAGCATCATGCAGCTCATATATTTCTCCAAGCCCCGATGGGCGTTCAAATGCACGTGCACAACAAACTCAATAGGACTAGATGCATGACTTCATGCAAGAAGCTACCACAATATCTCTGGGCCCGCCCATTGGGGCTTGGGGAAATTGATTGGGCTGTATGGTTCTTCGGTGCAGAGCTGGAACTGACTGAAAGTGAGTACTGTTTAATTGCTTAGGTCTTACCCTGCTCAGGAAAATAGGTGCGAGTCAGAGCACTCCTTAAACCCTAGTGGTTTCTTTGGGCGGAAGGGCTTGAGAAGTCATTTCATCTCATGGTTTTTGAGATGTCATTGTTAATGTTCTAGCTAAGGGATTCAAGTAATAGAGATAAGATTACCTACCTTTGTCCTATTGTGACGTCATAACGTCATGACAACGACGTTACGTCTTGAGTATGAATGTCTGCCATTGCATGTGTTAATAAAACTGTGGTTAATGATTGAAATCTTTTTTCGTGTTTAACTTATCTTTAACAATGGTAGCAGAGCGAGGTTACAGATCCTCAGCATGGAGAGAATAACTTTATGTCATACAGTGTAAAGAGTGTAGTACTAAATGGTGGAAATACAGAAAAAGAACAGTGAGTTGTATTTACAGTTATGACTGGATTAATACACAGAAAAAAAAATGAGGAAAGGATAAAACAAAATAAAAATCAAGAGTTTGGTGTCTATTATAGTGTATAGAGACTACAGATTTACAGTGTATAGAGTCTACAGCGTACATTGTCTACAGCGTGGTGTTTACAGCGTATAGCGTCTACAGCGTCATTCTAGCGTGTATAGTGATTACAGTGTATAGAGTGCAGCGTATAGCGTCTACAGTGTGGTATTTACAGCGTATAAAGTATCTGCGGATTTAGTGACAGCTTCAACATACACTTGTAGGAGTTAACAAATACAGTGTGTAGTGTGTGTTGCATAGTTTCAACTGAAGTGAACAGTGTAGAGTGACTGCATCATACAGAGATTACAGTATCTTATTACAGTGACCCAGAGTATTGCGACAGTTTACAAGGTGTACAGAAACAGAACTGCTGTCTAGTGTTTACAAAGTGGTGAGTTAAAATTAAAAGTACATGTAACCAGAGGACCAATGGTCCTGAAGACGCTCACCTGACAGCAAGCATTGATTATTTTTAGCATTTGGCTGTATGACCAAGTGGTCCTTAATCACATTCCTGACTCTTGAAGATCAGTTGGAAAATTTTGAGTTTGAATTTTCAGTTATATTTAGCCAAGATAAAGCCTTAGATGAGCTAAAAGGTCAGGAGAAAATATATGGTTAATGGGTGGAATGCTTAACCATTTCTAAAGGGGGTGAGGCCCTCAATTTAACCTACGGTGTCCAAAGATCTATGTAACTAAATGCCCCTTATCACAAGAAAATATATGGTTTATGGGAGAGGATCTGAACAGTTTCTGATATTTGATGCATTTTATGTAATGCAGGGGTGGGGCATGCCCCCAGGGTCTCAAGATGCAAGTCACTTAAAGCCCCTTATCATAAGCAATAAGAATATATATTGTTTATGGGTGGGGATCTAAACAGTTTTCAAGAAATTGGTCACTTTTTGAAAAAACAAAAAAGGGGGAGGGTTACGGTCTATATGTCACTGAATGCGCCTTATCATAAGGAACAAGCATAAGGGTACATGAGTGGGGATCTTAACAGTTTCCGAGAAATAAAGCATTTTGTGCTAAAAAAGGGTTGGGGCATCCCCCAGGTCCCCAGGGTCCCAAAATCCAACTCACTTAATGGGCCTCATCATAAGGAACAATAATATATATGGTTTAGTGGTGTTATTTTGAAGGGTTTGCAAAAGATGAGACATTTTGACTTTTTCCCATACAAAAGCCCATGTGACCAAACTTGACCTTGCAGTAAAGTAGGTCGAGGTCATCCTAGGGTCACCATTTTTTGCAATTTATGATGGGCCCACATCCCTGATGCCACATACCAAGTTTCATGAAATTCGGCCAAGTTGTTCTGAAGAAGAAACTTTTGAAGAGGTTTAGACTTCTTCAACGGGGGTGGGGGTCATGCCCCTCCTCCCCCGGGGCCCCGGGGTTCCACAGGTCCATGTCACTGAATGCGCTTTATCATAAGGAACAATAATATATATGGTTTATGGGTGGGGATCTTAACCGTTTCCAAGATATTAAGCATTTTTTGCAATAAAGGGGGTGGGGCATGCCACCCCGGGGACCCTCCGATACCCTGATGTCCAAAGGTCTGTGTCACTGAATGCGCCTTATCATAAGGAACAAGAATATATATGGTTTATGGGTGGGGATCTTAACCGTTTCCGAGATATTAAGCATTTTGTGCAAAGAAGGGGGTGGGGCATGCCCCCCCCCCCCGGGGGGGCCCAGGGTCCCAAAATCCATGTCACTTAATGCGCCTCATCATAAGGAATAAGAATATATATGGTTTAGTGGCATTATTTGTAACAGTTTGCAAGATATCAGACATTTCTACTTTTTCCCATACAAATGCCCATGTTACCAAATTTAACCTTGGCGTAAAATAGGTCAAGGTCATCCCAGGGACACCATTTATGCAATTTATGATGGGCCCATGTCCCAGGTGCTACATGCCAAGTTTCATGCAAATCGGCCCAGTGGTTCCGGAGGAGAAGATTTTCGAAGGGTTTTTACCATATATGGGCATGGCGGCCATCTTGGTCATGTGACCTAGACCGAAAATGCAAACTTTCGTTCCCCCACCCCATGGAGCCTCCACATGAAATTTGACTACAATCGGCCCAGCGGTTCCGGAGGAGAAGACGTTTGAAAATGTGAACACACACACACAGAATTTTTGCCTGGCCATACTATCAGCTCACCAATGAGCCTTCGGCTCAGGTGAGCTAATAACAAAAATATCAGAATGACAACAAGGATAAATCCACCATCTTTTAACAGTGTAAAGAGTTATGAAAGATTTAAGCAAGAAATATTGGCTTGGAGAGAGATAACTGAATTAAGTAAGAACAAACAAGGTATAGCAGTAGCCTTGTCTCTGCCAGAGGAGGATGAGAGCCAAATAAAAGACCAAGTTTTTGATCAGATATCCCTTGATGATCTCAAGAGTGAAGATGGTTTGAATATACTTATAACGTTTTTGGACAAACATTTAGCTAAGGATGATCTGGCTGATAGTCTCGAAAAATTTGAAGACTTCGATGATTATAGAAGAAAAGAAGGGCAAACAATTCATGAGTATATTACCATGTTCGATTCTAAATATAGAAAGGTGGAAAAGAAAAACATGCCATTGCCCTCAGAGATTTTGGCATTTAAGTTGCTGAAGAAAGCAAATATTACAAGAGAAGAAAAGTTGTTGGTACTAACAGGCATGAACTTTGACAATAAAAATGGATTATACGAGGTAGCAAAGGCGTCTTTAAAGAAATTTAAGGGGGATGAACTTGGAAATAATGAAAAGCCGACTATCAAAGTGGAAACAGCCTATGTAGCAGACAATGAGGAAACACTTCTAGCAGCTGGCTATGGGAGCAATCACTACAGTAGAAGAGGTGTTAGATCAGGACCAAATAGTCATTGGAGAAATTCTTCAGTTGTACAGAGAAATTCCTGTCCAAACACACAGCCAAGAAACAAGAAGATGAATCCAACTGGTGCAGATGGTAAAACTCTTACATGCAATCCATGTGGTTCATTCAGACATCTGTTGCCAGATTGCCCTGACAGTTGGGAGAATATGGGCAAGCTGCGTATAACTGACAGTGAAAATGTTATTTTGTAAACAAGCAACAAGCATAAAAGTGATAGCGTAAAAGTGGAATTGTTTATTATACTCAGTTGAATTTTATGTGAAAAGTAAAATATGATCCTTGGAATCTGAAAAAAAAAAATGAACTGATGTAAAAGATGTCAACTTTATATGATGAAAGATAGTGTGATTTGAATGTTCTAATATTTAGTAATTCTTATAAGTATTACTGTTTAATTTGAGTTCAAACTTTATATATTGTGTCACATTCTTTTAGGCGATAGTTATACTTCTACATAATGCTGGTTAAAAAAAAAACAAATAGAAAAGAAAATATAATTAATGTTAATGATCTAGCTAAGGGATTCGACTAATAGAGATAAGATTACCTACCTTTGTCCTATTGTGACGTCGTAACGTCATGACAACGACGTAAGGTCTTGAGTATGAATGTCTGCCATTGCATGTGTTAATAAAACTGTGGTTAATGATTGAAATCTTTTTTCGTGTTTAACTTATCTTTAACAGTCATTTCATCTCAAAGTTGGTTGAAAGTCCCACAAAATTGGAAGCAATGTGTCCAAAATGACCTAAATAGTGTTGACAGGGATGTTAAACCTCAACCCAAATAAACCACAAGGTCTTCTTCTCATGTCTGCGTGCAGCAAATGTTCACTTACCTTTGCTGATGCAGGCCTCATATTTTCTAGGCATTTGCAGGATTTTAGTAGGGTTGGGTATCGCCTTTGAAAAACGTATCGAGATATATCGCGATATAAGGGGGTATATCGCGATATGCATCACGATATATCGCAACTATTTACAAGTTTGAAAAATATGAACTTCAATGTGTTGTTTCCATCTACTTATTGAGTACTTGACTATTACTGGTACTATTAAACTGTAAATGAATGGCTAAAATCTATTAAACATACAAAAAGAACAGTGTTTGTCTTTTATTCTGCTTCCAATGAATAGAAATGTGACAATGTCAGAGAATCAGTGGTGCTGAAGTGACTACAGAAAATGACTCAGCTGACTAGAATTTGGCAATGAGTAATAAACTGAATATCAAATCTGCCACAGGACTAGAAATGTTGTAATGTGACTGGAGAAATATTGCAAAATTTTAAATATACAATACATTGACAATATGATATTTAAAGAGACCCAGAGACTATTGACTACTAGTGACTAGAGTTTCAAATTATATTGTGGCCACATCGCACAAGACTAGAAATGCTGTAAAGTGAGAGATAGATATTTGATGGTTCATAATTATGATCATACCCTTAAACTGGTGTCATGTCGCAGTGGCAACATACTGTATACCCTCAACGATAGTCGAGTCCGACTTCCGTTTTTTAAGCCCAAAATTCCTCCACACGTCCGATTTCGCCTTTGCATTTTTTACACTGTTTGATGATTTATAACGGTTCAATTATGACACTATTGTTAATCCCTGTCATATAATTGCCCCCTGCGGTGCGTGTCGATAAGGTGTGAAAATATGGTCAAGTTATGTCTCTAATTTCCGTTTATTCCCCAATCATAAAATTTAATCCGCAATCAATGAGAAAATTATTTAATTGCTCCAAAGGCGAGTAGCTACGACTATTCTACTATCTCGTGAATGGTTATGTTTTGGCGCCAAATAACAGACGCTTGGCGAGAAAAGTTGAACGCTTTAATTTGTGTTAACACATCAGTATGCTGTTGTTGGTTATTGACACGGAGCTTACGGAAAGAGCTGTTTTCCACAACCGTTTTGCTATCGAGAATCTTTTTACCGTTTCCAAACATTTTTTATGAAAGAGATACACCCCATTAGGATAAAACAATAGACACGTGTGGGGTTGCTGAGGTCCGATGACGTCATTTACCGATCCCGTGCAGAAAAAAAAAACTGTAGCGGTGGTTTGTGGGCGGCGGTTTGGATGCCGGAAAACTTTGCTGTTCGCATGGAACTTGCTTGTTTATTTCGTTTAAAATCAGAGTTTTAGGAATAAAACTCACAAAATTGGGCTTGCTAGTAATGGAGATTGTTATATTACTCAGGTGTAAGCTAATTTGAGTGGACAATTAAACATCATTCATGTCGGGAATCTGAAAAAAAAAACTGAAAATGAAAGTAGCCAAAAATCCCGGAAGAAGGTTCCGGAAAATACCGGACTTTACCGAGTGTACCGGTATGGTCAAATATGTATCGCGATACGTACCGCGGGAGTTTCGAACCGTGATTCACCGGTATACCGGTAATATCGCGCAACCCTAGATTTTAGGCTTTTAGAACTTGATTTTTAGCTCGGCTGTTTTCGAAGAAAATGACGAGGTATTGTCATAGCTCTTGTGTCATCGTCTGCATCGTCGTCGTCGCGCAAAAACTTGGACATTTTGTTATATCTCTGTCACTACTGAACATATTTACTTGAAACTCAGATTAGTTGTTCATTATGAAAAGGGGAACTCCTACCAATAGGTGAGGTAACCCTCAAAATATTTTTGCCACAGTTATGCCCCTTTTTCCGTCATGTAAAAACTTGGACATTTTTTATATCTCTGTCATAACTGAACATATTTACTTGAAACTCAGACTAGTTGTTCATTATGAAAAGGGGAAGTCATTTCAATAAGTGAGGTAACCCTCAAAATATTTTTGCCACAGTTATGCCCCTTTTTCCGTCATGCAAAAACTTGGACATTTTGTTATATCTCTGTCATTACTGGACATATTTACTTGAAACTAAGACTAGTTGTTCATTATGAAAAGGGGAATCTATACCAATAGGTGAGGTAACCCTCATATTATTTTTGGCACAGTTATGCCCATTTTTCGTATTTTGCGTCAACATGCAATAACTTGGACATTTTGTAATACCTCTGTCATTATAGAACATATTTACTTGAGACTCGGACTAGTTGGTCATTATGAAAAGGGGAACTCATACCAGTAGGTGAGGTAACCCTCAAAATATTTTTGGCACAGTTATACCCCTTTTTCGACTTAGAATTTTGCGTCGTCGTCGTGCAAAAACTTGGACATTTTGTAATATCTCTGTCATTATTGAACATATTTACTTGAAACTCGGACTAGTTGTTCATTATGAAAAGGGGAACTCATACCAATAGGTGAGGTAACCCTCAAAATATTTTTGGCACAGTTATGCCCCTTTTTCGACTTAGATTTTTTGTTTAAAAAAAATGGTTTCAAAAACTTGGACATTTTGTAATATCTGTCATTACTGAACATATTTAGGCACAGTTATGCCCCTTTTTCGACCTAGAATTTTTACCTCGGCTGTTTTCGAACAAAACGACGAGGTATTGTCATAGCTCTGGCGTCAAGGTCGTGCAAAAACGTGGACATTTTGTCTGTGTCGTCGTCGTGCAAAAACTTGGACAATTTGTTACTTGAAACTCGGACTAGTTGTTTATTATGAAAAGGGGCTGCAGCCGAGCGTTGGCACCCGCATGCGGTGCTCTTGTTTTCTTGATTTCAGGCTTTTAGATTCTGAATTTTCTTCCTATATTTTGTTTAGAATGATTATTAAACACTTATCCTGCTGAATAAATTATTTGGCCACACCCATGTCTGACTTTTCACCAATAAAATTGCTTGATATAATGTATTTGTCCAATCCACAAACTGCATTACAAACAGTGTAGATCCTGATCAGATGGCTTCTTCTCTTTTCAAAGGTTTTGGTCATCAGGATAAGGGCTAAGGCTGCAAAACTGGTCTTTTCAGGCATGGAAAAGCTTGATGAGTATGAGGCCGGCTGATGGCATTTGCTATTCAGTAACAAGGTTTATCATATGACGTCCCGTCTGAGAGTGTAATAACGCCATGTAATATTTTCGATAATCCACTAGTGGATTAAATATGCAAATTAGTTAGATACGTCCCGTAACGTTACATGTACGACGTCCTTAACGACGTCGCGTTTACTAATGGCGGAATATTGACATTTTTTGTAACCAATCGTGAATAAAATGCGTTTTAAATGTCATATGATAAATAGAATCTTGCATTCGTGCACATGTATTATTGAATTTATTAAACTCGTTGAGGAAAAGGGATAAAATGCTCGGCAAAGCCTCGCATTTTATCCCTTTTCCTCAACTCGTTTAATAAATTCAATAATACATGAACACTCATGTAAGATCCTCTATTTCTGAATTTTTAGGACTTCTTGTAATTCTCCTGACTGCACCTTAGGGGAAAATTTTCTTTATTTCATGCTAAAAACATTTGTTGTGGGGACATGTTTTAATCGCCTTAATGAAGCTATTCTAACAAATACCCACAACATCTATTTTAATTTAAAACTATAGCGCGCAGTCGATGGCAAGCCATCGCAAATCCCCACGTTTTCTCCACAGTAGGTCAAAATTTGACCTTTTGACCCCTCCCCAGGGCCCCTGGGGGCGGGGACAAAAAAAAAATGTGCTCTTGCGCAAGCCATTCATGTAAGCAACTCGCATACCAAATTTGGTTGAATTCCGGCTAACGGTTTAGGAGGAGATAGCCGGACAGACAGACAGACGGATGGACGGACGGAGGCGATAACAATATCCCCACTTTTCGTTGAAAAATGTGGGGATAAATAAGGAAAATATGTCAGAATTATTCTTGTTTCTTTTCATCTGAAGCTATTAACCCTTGTCCTGCTGAATATTTATATATGCCACACCCACAACCGATTATCAACCAATCAGATTACTTGATGCAAATTATTGCAACAAATTCACAATCTGAATGACAAACAATGTAGATCCTGATCAGATGGCTTCTTCAGAAGCCATCTGATCTGGATCTACATTGTTTCAAAGAAAGGGCATATCCGGGCTCAGCAGAACAAGGGTTAATTTTTTTCAGGAGAAGATATCAAACTGCACCAGTGTGTAGCTGGCTATATGACAGATTTTTCTCTGCTCGGGGTATCATTACAACCAGGTGGTCCAAATTATGACATTACTTTTATGACGTCATTAGATCATTCAGTATGGTTCCATAATTCATTCAGAGCCAATGATTGGATGTTGTATGAGGTTTACAGCCCACAGTGTGGTAAGTGTTCTAGAAGAGAAATACATGTTTCATTTCAATAACACACACATGTGACACATAGAGGATCTTATATGAGTGTTCATGTATTATTGAATTTATTAAACAAGTTGAGGAAAATGGATAAAATGCGAGGCTTTGCCGAGCATTTTATCCCTTTTCCTCATCGAGTTTAATAAATTCAATAATACATGAGCAAAGCCTCGCATTTTATCCATTTTCCTCAACTTGTTTAATAAATTCAATAAAACATGAGCACGAATGCAAGATTCAATTTATCATATGACATTTAAAACGCATTTTATTCACGATTGTTAACCAAAATGTCAATATTCCGCCATTAGTAAACGTGACGTCATTAAGGACATTGTACATGTAACGTTACGAACGTATCTAGCTAATTTGCATATTTAATCCACTAGTGGATTATCGAAAATAATACATGCCGTTATCACACTCTCAGACGCGACGTCATATGATAAAACATATTTTTCACATCTCCAAAATGGCTACTTTTCTGATAAAAATCCATGATATTTTTCTTATTTGTACTGCAAACTTAGGGTGTGGGTGCTCGTTAGAACCGCCTCATTGAGGCGGTTTTAACGAGTACCCATAAACTATGTCTTGGAGCAGAAATAAGAAAAATAATGTACACCCCCGTAAACCCCAGTTTTCTCTACCAAAAGTGGGACTTAGGGGAGTATTTATCTCACGGACATGATCATGTGATGCAACGATAATTAATAGTTCTAACTTGGTGTTAACCTGCAGTGCAGACAATTCTAGAGCAGACAGCAATCTTTTTTATTTTTAAAGTGACGGGATATTTATAGAATCTATGATGGGGTTGAGGCCAAGACAAGGAAATCTCAGGCAACTTTTCAGTTTATTTAAGTCTCATGCCTCGCATGCGACGTAAACAAATTGCTAAGGAGCCTGAGATTTCTTTGTCGAGGTCACAACCCCATCATTGACTATTTTTCTCACGTGTCTTCTTAATAGAATACGCTGTAAAGAATATGCTTTAAATAGCAAAAATGCTTCCAAAGCTATTTCCACCAGACTGTCCAAGAAAAGAGAAAATCAATATGCAAAATGGCTCCTTTACACAAATATAACAGAGCAAAAAATGGATGAGTTTTTCTTATTCTCACCTGCTAAGGAGAGCTATTAATTTTAAACGTATTCCCAGTGAGCGAGTGGTAAATTTAAAATGGTTTCTGACAAACAGCATTGCATGCACATTTCATGGCTTTCTTTCTTTGACACTTGACAGCAGTTTGATGACATACCGAATGTTTATTTCACTTCAAAGAGAATCAAGGACATGCTATTGTGGCTGTTAACCTTTTTTGTACAAAATGGAATCTTCCTCCTTACACATAGCAGGAGTCCATTTCAAAATTTAGGGGTTTCAGGTTGTGTTTTCTTCAAAATTTATTTCGGAAATTGGCTGAACTTTAAGCAAACAGTGGAGGCCCGGTTTCTGGTACAAAATAGATTAAAAATGTACATCTTGGGAGAAACAGAAAATGTATTTCCCTATTTGCATGGGTCACAAAACATGCAACAGCAGGGGACAGCTAATAAACCCTAGGATGAGACAGCAGTGTGAGACAAAGAAATCAAACACTGTCATACAAAGGGATATTCTTGTCCAATGTGAGAGAATATGTTATACCCTCAGAAAATTTTAGTGTCCGTCCATCTGTCAGAAAGACGAGAGGTACCTAGTGGGGTTAGGATTCTGCTCAATTCAACTTACTGGGATTTATTCCGTAAGGCACAGTAACTTTTCAGTTAGTGGGGTTAAAAATTCAGTATGTGGGGTTAAAACTCTGTACAGTAGTGCGTTATGGGGTTAAAGTCTCCATAGACTGTACATTAGTAACTCCACAAGGTACCTCTTCTAAGAACATCCGTCCGTCCGTCCATCCATCAGCGCCTCACAATTTTGTGTCTGCTCCATAACTCTGATACCCTTTGAGATATTTTCATGAAACTTCACATATATAAGTAAAACGCTATGAGACAACATGCAGAACGTATGAACCATAATCTGATTTTCATACTCTTGGAGTTGTTGCCCTTTGAATTTTAGCATAGCCATTTTTACCATTTACTGTGCTCGTGTCCACTCCTTAACTCCCACACCTTTAAAAATATTTTCATGAAACCTTGTACAAATGTGAAACACAATGAGAGGACTTGCAGAACATATGCACCATAACTGATTGCCCTTTGAACATAGCCATTTCTACCATGTACTTGTGTCCATCCGCAAGTGTTTTTGTGATGCATTGGCAAACAGTGCAGACCAAGATAAGACATGTCAGAACACAGTGTCTGATCAGGGCCTGCACTGTTTGCTAAATGTTCAGACATTTTTAAATCAGTTTCTAAAACCAACTCTACCTGGTAACTCTCAATTTCGAAATGGACTCCTGCTGTTTTAAAGGGGTAAGGGTCCATTCAGTATAAAATGGCTTAATACTCCTGAGACGGAGCCAAGAAACATGCATCTTTAACTATGTTTTACAGGAAAAGGGAGAGCACTGTGCCATGGGAGAGTTTGGAGACAGGATGGTGTATTAGCTATGTCAACAGCACAGGAAGGTGTTATCAGAAATAAACCTAAGTCAAGTTTATGATATGAAGAAATCCAACTTAACCCTTGTTCTGCTGAATAAAGCAATTTTGCCCTGGCCGTTTTTGACTATCAACCAATTAAATTACTTGATGTAATTTTATCCTATAAATTCACCAATTGAGTGACAAATAATGAAGGTCCATCCAGATCAGACGGAAGCCATCTGATCTGGGTTTTCACTAATGTTAAAGGTAGAGCATATCCTAGGTCAGCAGAACAAGGGTCAATATAGTCTGTGATGTAGAACCTACCTGGTCCGAAAGAGAAACTGTGATAGCTAGTGAACTTCAGTATGAACCAAGAAAGTGGGAGAGTTGTCTCTCAGTACATACCAAGTGGCTGAAGTTTAGTGCTTTTAGGAGAATGGGTACACCGGACATGTACCAGGAGTTTTAGGTTCGATTTCAGGGTGCTCCAAACTTTCTGATGAGTCTTTAAACCAAGGTCCCATCTCCATATGACCTTGGTTGTTGATGGGGGGGGGGGGGTGTAAAACACACATACACACACACACACAAACACAAATTGTCTTCCATCCTTTACTGTTTTTCAAGGGAAACAATTTCCACAACTGTCTGTCTGCATTCCTGTAAACAAAGCCACCTTGAAAACGTCTTTTCTTTAAGGGAATGGAAACACTTCAGGGGAGGCAACTCCTCCAAAAGTTTTTTTAGTTTCCCATGCCTATAGGGGTCAACTCTTAAAGCTGTACATTTGTGGACCAAATTCTTCGCTAGAAGATTAGACTCCTTTTTATCAGCAAGAAATGTTGTTGTTTTCCAGTTTCCCCGTGTTGCGGGTCGTCAGCTGGTGGGGTCCCAGGGAACGAATCCATGCTGGCACTACACCGTAGCCGTTCGGTGGTACCCCCATTCCCCGTTGCCGGTGAACAGGGAGACCATCGCTCGGCTCCAGCCCTTCTCAGCCACCATCAGCAAGAAAGTTTTTTTTTTTTGTTTTTATACTATCACTCCCCATGCAAACTAAGTTTGCGGGGTATACTGCTTTCAAGTTGTCTGTCTGTCCATCCATCTGTTTGTAACACTTCGGTTGTTCCTGCATACCTTCATTAATAATATTAGGAATCTTTTCATATTTTGCATAAATGCAGATATTTATGAGATGTTGCTGCGGCAGAAAAAATAAGAGTCAAGAATTAATACTGATATAGTAATTCCCCTTTGTAATTCTTTAAAAGTCTTGAAATGAATATCTGCTATGTTAGTAGAATGGGAACATTAACACCACAACATTCTCCATATCCAGCACAACAATCAAGACCATGTTTTTGACAGCTGCATCGCTTTGTATCACAGTTCTGTTTACAGTTGCATCAGATTATTTGCAGGTGATTCTCGTGTGCTGGAAGAAGATCAGTTTTGACTGGTATTGTACTATTCTGATTCACCATGTGACTGTACTGTCTGAATCACCATGTGACTGACCACCGCAAAGCAGCCTATTGCTTGCTGAACAACTTAGTATGTACACAAGCTGTTGTTCTTACTCCGCAAAGTATCACAGTGTCCTCATATGACCAAAGTACACCATATATACATAATGCTTTGCCATATTTTATAGCTCCCCTAAGTAATTGGTATATACACATTTACCCACCCACTGAATCAGACAGCATCTCCCTATAATGAAGAATATTTCCGCCTCACAAACCAAAAACAGATTTTCCAAATTTGTGAAGAAAAATATAAACAATTCCTTATAGCTTCTCGAATATCCAACATTAGTTTGTCAGTTCCAGTGTCAGATAGGTGAATACCATTTCGTGCTATACAGACAAGGGGTGTCCGCAATAATTTCAGTGTGGTCAATGAAGATACCACGATGTTGGTATTGTAAGAATCTACGGATTACCCAATTAAAAAAAATCTCTTGGGATCCATTTGTTTGGCACAGATGTTCTTGTCCATACCCTTCGGGGTAGCATTGCTGAAAAGGTTATTTTAGTACCAGAAAATTTCTCAACCAAATACTGCAGGTCTTGCTTCGTCTGGTGTATTGTGACCACCTTTTTCTCTGCAGCCAGATCGTTTGAAGCTACGTGAATCACAATAGCCCGAGGTGAATTATAAAATTAAACAAGACTTACCTGTAAGGTGAAGTTTGATTGTAATTCTATTGGAACCAATTCACTGAGAATCATGGGAAATGAACATGTGACACATCACGTGACCGATCTGCAGACTTTAGAGAGTAGTACTGAATCATGGAGCATACTTTGACACAGAGAGGGAGGGTCTCTGGGAGGGCCCATAATTCTCAGTGAATTGGTTCCAATAGAATTACAATCTAACTTCACCTTACAGGTAAGTCTTGTTTAATTTTATAATTCTATTGGAACCAATTCACCAATGAGAATCCTTGGAAATTTTTAGAGTCCATGATTCAGGAATGATATACTAGGCGTGAAGTACTTATAATTTATTTTATAACTATTTGTTGCAACACTAACATCATGATAATCATCAATCATACTGTGCTATCAACAAATATTTATTGTTTGAACCCTGATTAGCAGTCTGGTCATCATGAAAACTCAATCATAAGCTGCCAAATACAGGCAAACAACAAATAATTAGTACTAATCTATACTATACTACTGCAACACTATGTCAATATTATAATTCATTGTCTGAGTCTGACAAATATACCTCATCAAAAGATTTAAGTGCAGTAGATTATCACTGAAAAAAGAGTCATTAGATATCGGTCTATTGTAAAATTTTCTCAAGGTACAATCACTAGCCCGTCCAGCTGTCTTTATGAGGGTATCAATTGGTATCTTGTTGACGACTGCACTTGTAGCTGCACTTCTAGTGCTGTGAGGCGTAAATAGGTTCAAGTCTATTCCTGATAATTTCAGTCCCAGCTTAATCCATGCAGCAATTGTGCTTTTTGAAGCTGGAGAAAATGGTTTTTGTGTTATGATGAATAAGCTAGAATCTTGACGCAGTGTCTGTGTCTTTTGAATGTAACTATTCAAAGCATTCACAACACATATTGCTGAATTTTCTTTAAAGGCTGTAATGTAGATTTCTTTCAAGTGATGATGGGGTTTTGTCTGTTTAAATAGTTCTCCTATCCTAATTTTTATGCACTCATCACTAGTCTCTATATTTTTTAGATTCATGGCTTTGGGGGTCTGACATCTCTGGCCTGTGGTTAACGCTAATAGTATAGCCACTTTCACTGAAAGCAGTCTGAGCGTTAACATTTTATTATCTAATCGTTCTAGGAATTTCAATACTATTCTGACGTCCCATGTGAAGGCTGTTTTGGGAAGCATAGGCCTAAGATGGAAGACCCCTTTCATAAATATTTTAATTAGCTTTTCTTTTCCAATATCTCTTTTATGAATTATTTCAAATATGGATGATAACATAGATTTGGCCGTATTTATCACTGTAGCTCAGACCTTCATCATGCAGTCGTGTGAGAAAAGCCAAAAATTCTCCTAAAGATGAATTAATTTTATCAATTTGTTGTTTGTGACAAAATTGCATCCATCTTTTAAGATAACTCCCATATTGTTTAGACGTTGGTCTCCACGACTGCATGATGATGTCTGCAGCTGCTTCTGAAAGTCCTGCACTAATGAGGCATTCCCAGACAATCCGAATGCCCCCATTCTCATTAGCTTGTGCGTCTTTTCAGTTCCTGGCTGAAACAGAATCTGTTCTGTTTTCGGTAACACATAGCTTTGTCCGCATGTTCTCTGTAGCAGTTCCGGGAACCATGGCTGACTTGGAAACAACGGGGCAATCAGGATTAGCTCTGCTCCATCCTCGCACATCTTTTGAAGCACTCGGCCTATAATGCTGAAAGGAAGAAATGCATAATGAAGATCATATTTCCATGTGACTGAAAATGCATTGTCCATAATAGCCCCCTTATCTGGCACATACGAGATGTAGTTCTTATGCTAACAATTTTTTGAGGAGGCGAACAAGTCCACCTGTGCCCTGCCCGTTTTGTTTAATATACTGGCATACGTGTCATTTGACAAAGCCCATTCCATATCTTCATGACATTTTGTTTTTAATCGCGACAGCTCATCCGCCCAAGTGTTTAATCGGCCTGGGATGTGAAAAACTGATAACCACATGTTTTTCTGTTCACACCAGTCACATAATTCTTTAGCTAAAGCATTTAATAATGGCTTTCTTCCTCCCATTTTGGAAATGTACTGTATTGCCACTGTGTTGTCCATAAATAGGTGAATGTGTTCATTTTGTGCCTTTTTACAAAAATATTGCACACATAAAATGGCTGTTTTTAACTCTAAGTAGTTAATGTGGTATAACCAGTGCTTCAGCTGAAGTGCACAACCCGCAGGATGCTTTTAGCTTTATGAGTGTTACCATATATGGGTATGACGGCCATTTTGGTCATGTGACCTGGACCTAAAACGGTTCCCCCACTAAATGCGCCTTATCGTAAGGAGCAAAAATATATCTTATACTTTAGTACTGTATTCTGAATCGTTTGCAGGATAAAATGCATTCTAACTTTTCCAATACAAAACCATATGTGTCAAAGTTTGACCTAGGCACAAAGAAGGCCAAGGTCAACCACGGGTCACCATTTTAGCAATTTATGATGGGCCTACGTCCCAGATGCTATTTATCAAGTTTCGTGGAAATCTGCCCAGTGGTTCTGGAGAAGACTATTTTTGAAGGGTTTTTACCATATATGGCTTGGCGGCCATTTTGGTCATGTGACCTGTACCCCATGAGCAAATTTTGGTTTCCCCCATCCCATACAGGCTCCATATGAAATTTGACTTCAATCGGCCCAACGGTTTCCGAGGAGAAGCAGTTCGAAAATTTTCACATTTTTCGCCTCGGCGAGGCTATACAAAATGGAATGTAATATTAATGTAATATTTCGCAAGTTCATTGGTTTGATCTCATTGATATCTATCAGTATGCCAAAAATTATTTAAATATTCCAACATAAGCATATGTGTCAAAGTTTGACCTAGGAAGAAAGAAGGTCAAGGTCAACCCAGGGTCACCATTTTAGTAATTTATGATGGGCCTATGCCCCAGATGCTATTTATCAAGTTTCATGATAATCTGCCCAGTGGTTCTGGAGAAGACTATTTTTGAAGGGTTTTTACCATATATGGCTTGGCGGCCATTTGGTCATGTGACCTGGACCCCATGAGCAAATTTTGGTTTCCCCCATCCCATAGAGGCTCCATATGAAATTTGACTTCAATCGGCCCAACGGTTTCCCAGGAGAAGCAGTTCGAAAATTTTCACATTTTTCGCCTCGGCGAGGCTACACTAAATGGAATGTAATATTTCGCAAGTTCATTGGTTAGATCTCATTAATATCTATCAGTATGCCAAAAATTGTTTAAATATTCCTAGCGGTTAAGTCACTATCACCAATTTTCACAAACGGGTTACGGACGGACAGACAGAATGACAGAATGACACGGTGATTTTAGGGCACTCTTAGAAATCAACCGACTTCAGTCGGTCGCTTTTTCTGCGGGTCGTGCAATTTGTCTTCTTCCCTCCAAATCCCATTAAATTCAGCATTGTAGGTGACGTCATGCCCCCCATATCCAATTAAAGGTGCATTATTGAGCTATCTGGAAAAAATGCTTCCAAAAATAAAATACATATAGCCGGCATTTTTCTTTAAAACAATACAAACTAGAGCGCGCAGTAGATGGGAAGCCATCGCAAATCCCCACGTTTTCTCCACAGTAGTCAAAATTTGACCTTTTGACCCCTCCCCAGAGCCCCTGGGGGCGGGGACAAAAAAAAATGTGCTATTGCGCAAGCCAGTCATGTAAGCAACTCGCATACCAAATTTGGTTGAATTCCGGCTAACGGTTTAGGAGGAGATAGCCGGACAGACAGACGGACGGATGGACGGAGGCGATAACAATTTCCCCACTTTTCATTGAAAAACGTGGGGATAATGAATGCATTTTATGCAAAAATGTGAACAATTGTGATGACAGGTAAACGAGTTTGAGAGGGATTCCCTAACTAGGTTTCGAACACTAGTTAGATCTATTTTTAGTTTGTGACAAAAATAGAATCCCCATATATGACGTTATGCTACGTTCATTTTTGGCCTTGTTTGCTGAAGCCATGCCTGAATCGGAAAAAATATGACGCTGAATACCTTGCCATTAGTAACGACACTCAGAGTCGATACTGTCGCCATGTATGTGTAAAGTGACAGATTTTTTTTTTAGAACAGAAATTCCGAACACATGTTCAGAGCGAAGGGTAAACACGAATGAAAACGACCATTTTCACAAGTTCTGAAGCTGTCTTTGGCTCCAGAAGTGTACACATGACAAAGGAGTATGCATTGAAGATAAAAACCAGAAGAAAAATTTTGAGACCCGGTAGCTCAATAATGCACCTTTAAAGAGCTATCTGTTTCGATTCTTCTGTTCATGGGTCCAAATGAAATGGGCCTACAAGTCCTGTCAATATTGTCTATCCACCATTTTATACATTGTCTGGCTTCCAGTGAAATACACATGGTTCTGTTAAAATTGCCCTTATTCAATTTTAAAGCCCTATCCTTCTCTAATTCTAATGTTTCGTAATGCAAAGCAGCATATTTAACCCCAGGTTCTGCTGCCACCATTTTGCCTATGATTTTTGCAAATTCTCGTTTTGAGATAAACGTTGCCTTCAATATGTCGGTAGCTAGTTCTTTGAAGTTCGCAATCTTTCTGGGGGCTACACTGACTGTCATTTTATTTGAATCTAACAAAAAGCCCACAAATTCAAAACACTGAATGGGATTGAGGATAGATTTTTCAGGTGAGTAGTTAGTCCTACTGAGTCAATTAAGTTCACTGTTTCCCTGACATTTTGCACACATTGTTCCTGGGAATCACCTAGTAGCAAACTATCATCTATATAAGCTACATTAGATTGACCTGCTTTCCTCAGTGTTCCAAAGACAGGTTTTAGCACTTCTGTCAATATTCTGCTTGCTGTGCAGAGCCCATTTGGGAGGCAGGTGAATGCATGCAGTTCCCCTTGCCACTCAAATCTTAAGTATTTTTGGTATGTTTCGTGAATTTTAACACTGTAAAAATCATCTTTCACATCCACTTTAGCAAAATAACAACCCTGTCTCACCATTTGTAATGCAGACTAAGTGTTTCCATTTTGAAACTGATATTGTCTACATGATCATTCAATTTGCTTAAATTGAGAATCAGTCGTAACGAGCTGTCAGCGGTTTATTTATGGTGTTGTTTGTTACTAACTGTGTGTATCACTTGTGTCTTTTTATTTTGGTTGGCCATATGGCCATTTTGTGGGAAAGTAACTGTCCTTGTGGCCTTCCTTTGTTTAGGTTTCCATTATGGTCTGGTCGCTTAATGTTTGTGATTCTTTCCCTTTGGTGTCTTTGATGGGTGGAGAAGTTAATTGTATCGATTCCTGATCTTTGTTTTACTTCTACTTTGGTCATATAAAAATGTGTGAAATAATCTGTCCTGGCTCATGCTGTGATTTGACTATAATTTGTTTGTGTTCGAATTTACTCAAGCTTAGAAATGATGTCTTGTTCTTTACCATTGAAGCTAATAAGACACCTATTGCAGCCATCACAAGGTTCTGAGGTGAATTCAATGCAGTATCCAAACTTGACTATGTTCAAAATGAATTTGTCTTTTGTTAAGTTCAACAAGTTTTCACAGAAATGGAATATCTTCCCTGCTACGAAATTTTTCTGGTGTGTTTTGCAGGCTTGACAAATGAAAACTTACTTGTTCACTGAGCATCTGCTTCTTCACTGTTTCTGGTCTTTTTTGTTGGTCTTGTGTGGTCCCGGTTTGTGATAATACCGGGACTTCTTGTCTAAAAAAGAGCTCTTCTCTTTGTCCAGAATATCCATAGTTGTTCTGATATTTGGTGTATTTGGTTGACTTGTCGTAATGTTCATGTCTCCTTTTTCTTTTTTCTGGTTTGTATTTAGTGAGATGCTTGCCGACTTTTCTCATTTCGTCAAATGTTTTGATTTGTTTTTCCAAATCATCCCCTAGTAAATTCTCTGTCAGTTGGGTAGAGTCATTGCACAACGGCTTATATTTCTCTGAGACAGCCATTTTTAACTTTTGTCTCCCCAAGTTTGAGATGTGCTGGAAAGAGTCTGTTGCTAGCTTAAACTTTTCCTCTGATCCATTCTCTTTCACCAATTTATCCATGAGCTGTACCAGTGGTATTATAAGACCCTGGTCGAGGAATTTCTGTGCTGTTTGGTATGTCTTGCCTTGCTCTTTAGTGGCTTTAGTCAGTGACGTGGTGTTCCACAATTCTTTGTTATTTCGTGGAACCACCAATGCATTGCAGTTTTCTGGTCTATGATACTTAGCACCCAGCTCTTTTGCTACCGATCTATCAATCTGTGACCGGATACCCGTATCTACAAAGTCGGCCAAGGAGTCCTCCACTTTGCTCGAGACTGTCTCACCATTTTGAACTCCTTGCTCAGTTCTTGCAGCAATTTCAAGTTCGCACTAACTTCCGGTTTGTTTCCCCGATTTTCACTCTGCTTGTCTGTAGTGTCCTTAATTTCCTCGGACCTAAGTTCCGTTTCAGAGTGTTCTGATTCATCTCCTTCCTCGGAACTCGAGTATCCTGACTGTGATGAAACGTCTTCTATATTTGGGTCCGACATGGTATGAGGTTTTGCCTTGTGTTTTGGGAGTTGTTTCACCCTCACATTTACGTCCGGCGATCCCGATCTCTAATCATCCACGAGTTTCGCCAGTCCATCGACTTTCCCAACAAGCGCACTAACAGTTTGTTGCTGTTGTAGAAACAACTGATGATTTAGCATAAGTTGTTGCTGGAAGAAGGTCAGCGAGAAATCCTGCGTCGGTAACGTCGAGGGCATGTCACTAGACCGCACGGCATTCGTGTCGCTAGATGGAACAGCCGCGCTGACATTGTTTATGTTTTTCACTTCCGCTGTTCCGATATTCGCGAGCGGTAATTCGTTTGCCGATGTTTGGGTCATCCAAAAATTTGCATCTGAGGCCACGCCTCTATGAGCGTCAGCCTCGCTTTGATTCTGAAGACTATGTCCTGTTTCACTGTCTTGTGAAATGACAATCAACGGTCTGTTCACGGCCTACATTAGTCTACTACCGAGTTCCTCGAAAGGTTTTCCTTTATAGGAGAACGTTTCGTGTGCCCACTCGGTGTTCCAATTCCATCAGCACTAGCCACGAATAGCTGTTGCGCCGAAGTAACACTGCAATGTTCAGGCTTCCATCAGGCTCAGCGTGACCAGTCAAGCTCTATATATTGCCCTGCTCGGCCATGTTTGTTCTTGCACTTTGTCCATTTGTGGAACTTTGAAATTTATCATTATGGCTATGCAACTCATCGAAATCCAATTTTCGTATAGTGAAAAACAGTAAAATCCAAATAACATCCAATTTTGTCACTTGTATTATTGATTTATTCACAGATGAATTTTTATTTATTCCATTCATTTAATGACTTCGCCGCCATTTTGATAGTTCTTGGCAAAGTTTTATCCGAATTTTAAAGTTTCCAGATCAAACAAATTTTCAGTCATCGGAAGATTTAAAACTCCCAATAAACGTTTAATGACTAATATTCTTTAACTGATAACTATTTTTGCGTCTAAAATCGGTTTTTAATAATGATTAAACAGGATTTTATTTGATAATTTTTGTCTTAAGATCTGTCCTGCGAAGCGTTCTGCAGATCGGTCACGTGATGTGTCACATGTTCATTTCCCAGGATTCTCATTGGTGAATTGGTTCCAATAGAATTACTATGTATTGCCAGATACTGCAGTTTAGGCAACAATTCATGCCAGTGCATCCCTTCAATGGTCTGTGCATTCCTGGCACCTATGTTTATCTGAGTGCCTCTTTTGGTGGCTATTTTTAGCTCACCGTCACGTAGTGACGAGGTGAGCTTTTGTGATCACTTTTTGTCCGTCGTGCGTGCGTGCGTGCGTCCGTCCGTGCGTGCGTGCGTAAACAATTTCTTCAAACGACAGCTCCTCCTAAACCACTGATCGGATATGGCTGAAGCACTGGTTTCTTTCTTATTTTAAGATGGATTTTGAAATTGCTTGGCAGAAATGTTAATCACCATGAGACGATGTGTTGCGTGCATGACCCAGTTTGGTTATTCAAAGGTCAAGGTCATACATAGAGGTTTAGGGTAAAAAGGGGCCTTTTTGTGTTTGGTCAATAACTTATTTTTAGATGTACTTTGAAATTACTTGGCAGAGATGTAAACCGCCCTGAGACGATGTGTTGCGTGCATGACCCAGGTTGGTACCTCAAAGGTCAAGGTCATACTTAGAGGTCAAAGGTAAAAAAGGGGCCTTTTTACGTGTCTGGCCAATAACTTTCTTATTTGTAGATAGATTTGAAATTACTTGGCAGAAATGTTAGCCACAATTAGGCGATGCGTCTCTTGCATGGCCAATGTTGATATCTCAAAGGTCAAGATCAATTCAAGAGGTCAAAGGTCAAAAAAGGGCCTTTTTAGTGTTCAGTCAATAACCTTCTTATTCCTGGATAGATTGTGAAATTACTTGGCAGAGACGTTAACCATCATGAGACGATGTGTTGCACGCTAGACCCAGGTCGGTACCTCCAAGGTCAAGGTCATACTAAGAGGTCAAAGGTCAAAAAAATCTTTTTTGTGTGCCAAATCAATAACTTTTTTTTATTTCTGGATGAACTTTTTAAAGTAAGTATGCAGAAATGTTCACCTTCATTAGATGATGAGTCGTGTGCAAGACCAAGGTCCATACCGCCAATGTCGGTCATACCTAGAGGTCAAAGGTCAAAAACGGGGCCTTTTTGTGTACAAGCAATAACTTTCTTATTCTCTGATGGATTATGAAATTACTTGGCAGAAATGTTAACCATAATGAGACAATGTGTTGTACCTCAAAGGTCAAGGCCATACTTAGAGGTCAAAGATTAAAAAGGGCTTTTTGTGTATGGTTAATAACTTTCTTATTTCTCTATGAATTTTTTGAAGTTACTTTGCAGAAATGTTCATCTTCATTAGATGATGTGTTGCACACAAGACCCAGGTCAATACCTCCAATGTCCAGGTTATACTTAGAGGTCAAAAACGGGGGAGACATCTGTGTTTTTGTAGAAATACAAATTCTAGTTTAAAATGACACTCTTTTGCTTGCCAGCCAGGAAGCCGCACCAGTGCGAAATGAGTGTCTTCACATCAGCTTTTGATAGTTTGAGTTCATGCCCCCGCCCATCGGGGCTTGAAGAAATAGATGGGCTGCATGATGCTTCCACGCAGAGCTGAACCAATCACACACCAGTACTGGTCTAAGCCTGCCCAGGTAAAGCAGGGCGGATCGGTCCGTCCATGCTTATAAACCCTATTGGTTTCATTGGGCGACAGGGCATGAGATGTCATTTCATCTCAATGTCGGGTAAAAGTCCCACAAAACTGGAAGCAACGACTCCAAAGTGACCTTTACAGTGTTGACGGGGACGTTAAACCTAAAATCAAACAAACAAACAGTTTGAGTTCATGTATTGCCTTACTTAAGACTGCTCTTAACCGATATCTAGTCATCGATTTGCCATAAAGATCACACAAAAAATGGATTTTGTTGTCTTACATTAATAAATGCTTTCATAGCAGTAACAGGACACTCTAGCTCAGATCCAACCCATGGAATATCTACACATGTTTTATTCCTCTGACTACAGTGGGATTTCCTTAAGCATATTTGCATGAACTCCTTTTCTTCTTTTGTCTGACATTTTAAATCCGTTGTGTGTAAGGGTTGGTCAGGTTGCATTTGAGAAGTTAAAACCAACTCACCCGAAATACCCCCAAAATGCCAAACAGTATGATGCTGTAAACATTCTAAGTTCATAATCGGAAATGCACATCTCTGTGGCTGTTGCTTGTTCCTGGGCTGACATGGGTTGGGCAGCCATAACTGAACTACCTTTGCCTATGTCTGTAGACCAGGTTTTTTAGTCAAAAGTGTGTGTGCAGGCTGCTTAATTCTAAACTGTATGTCCGTGTCCAAAGACAAGTTTTCCTTAACTGTTTTGATGTGACACAGTTCAAACAGATACATTTATTATTTTTCACTACCTCCTCCCTCATGTGTCAACAAAAATGTATGAGTGAATGACATTGCATTCATAACTGTTAATTTCAACCATCCAATTCTGGTGGGGTAACAGAGAGGCTTGTCCTGAAGATCATAACACACCTCCACTGTACCAAGAGACCCATTTTAGAATATATATAAGTATTCCTGATGCAGCCATGATTTTGGTACTGTTCATCTGGGCCCTGTCAAGCAATTTTGGTACTTATCGCCTATGCGAGCAGCGAAGGTTCAGGCGAGCCTGCGCATCCGCGCCGTCTCACCAGAACCTTTGCTGTTCGCTCATACAAGCAGTGAATCAAGAGGAACCTTCAGACAGACAGCCATCCCTGCCCCCTCTGAATGGCTGGGCATGCACAGTTAAAATTTGTCATGATGAAATGCTCGAAGACACAAAGTCGCTTGGCAGGGCTCATATATAAGTATTCCTCCTGCAGTTGTGATTTTGGTATTGTTCATCTCATTTAAACAGCATACATGTACATTATTACAATGCATCGCTTGTGAAGCTCTTGTTGTATAGAATTTAATCCTTCTCTTGCTGAATATTCATTTTAGCCACACCCATCTCTGAGTTTGAACCAATCAGATTACTTGATGTAATTTATTCCTACAAATTCATAAACTGAATGTCAAACAGTGTAGATCCTGATCAGATGGCTTCTTCAGAAGCCATCTGATCTGGATCTACACTGTTTGCAAAGATAGGGGTTGTCGTGAACAGCAAGATAAGGGTTAAGAGAGCCCACAATGTCTTGTTCTTTTCTGTTTTCTTTTTTAATTCCTAGGTTTCATTCGTCACCCCAAATCAGTTCTTGTTTAGCCCAGCTGTCACGTAGCATCAAGGTGAGCTCCCCTGTCACGTAGTGACAAGGTGAGCTTTTGAGATCACATTTTGTCCGTCGTCAGTATGTGCGTCCGTTTGTTCGTCTGTCCGTAAACAATTTCTTCAAATGAGATCTTCTAAGTCACTGATTGGATTTTGACCAAACTTCACAGGAATGGTCCTTCGTTGGTGTTCAAATGGTTCTGTTCCATTGCACATCTAGGTCACATGAGCGAAAAATAGATTTTTGACGGAAAACTTAAAACATCTTCTCTGAAACTGCGAGGCCCAGATCTTTGATATTTGATATGAATCTTCATCTAGTGGATCTCTATCAAGAGTGTTAAAATAATAGCCTTGGGGCCAAAATGGTCCGCCCCGGAGCCCACATATTTTACATAGGCTTGTACAGGGAAAAAATCTTCTTTTCTGAAACCAGAAGGCACATGTCTTTGATATTTGGTATGAAGCTTCATCTAGTGGACCTCTACCAATATTATTCGAATGTAACCTTGTGACTAAAATGGCCACGCCCGGGACCCACGTGTTAAACATAGGCTTATAAAGGGAAAATTTTAAAAAATCTTCTTGTCTGAAACCAGAAGGCCCAGGTCTTTTATATTTGGTATGAATATGTTCTATAAAAGGGTAATCCTTTGGAAGCAAGGAATACACCACAGAAGTGAAAAATATGGAGTGTGCATGTTTTCTGGGCCAGACTAGCTAGTTTCGGCCAATTAGGCCTCATCAGTGGCCCTCAGATATTTAAAAAATTCCACAATAGAATCAGTGATCCCAAAGGACAAGAAAATATAATCTACACTATGATGTAGGGCAGGGAGACGTTTTACCGCCGCCTAACATTCCCACACACCAGCTGTAGTGTAGTTAAATATGTTCTATAAAAGGGTTATCCTTTGGAAGCAAGGAATACACCACAGAAGTGAAAAAATATGGAGTGTACATGTTTTCTGAGCCAGACTAGCTAGTTTCCGCCAATTAGGCCTCATCAGTGGCCCTCAGATATTTTCAAAATTCCACAATGGAATCAATGATCCCAAAGGACAAGAAAATATAATCTACACTATGATGTAGGGCAGGGAGACGTTTTACCGCCGCCACACATTCCCACACACCAGCTGTAGTGTGAAGCTGCATTTACTGGACCTGTAGCTGTAGTGTGAAGCTTCATTTAGTGGACCTCTAGCAAGATTTTTAATTTATAGTCTTGGGGCCAAAAATGACACGGCCCCTGGTCCCACGTTTTACATAGAGGCGTAGGCAGCCTTGCAAACTATGTATGAAGAGAGCCTCTGATTTTCTTTCTTTTATGCGGTTGTTTCCAAAAACAACCTTTTAGCTTTTTATTATATAGGGGAAATTCGTCTTTGTTGAAACCACAAAGCCCAGGTCTTTGATATTTTGTATAAAGCTTCATCTAGAGGACCAAGCGCTGCCCAGATTTTCAAATTATGGCCTTGGGACCAAATATGACCCTGCCCATGGGTACAACTGGTTCAGCTGATGTCAGCTATGTTGATAGTCCTGGATCTATGAAGATATTTATGTATATCGATCAGGTTAACGAACACGTCTTGCCTTCGCTCAACATTTCTTTTTCTTTTTTCTGAACATTGCTTTTGATTTTCTGGTCCACAGGTGAGCGATACAGGGCCATCTTGACCTCAGGTTTCTGCTTGATTACACCACTAAAGCACGCCTATATAATTTTGACCCCACTTTTATATAGTAAAACTGGGGTTTACAGTGGTAAACCTTATTTTCCTTATTCCTGCTCTAAAATATAGATTGTTAGTACTCGTTAGAACCGCCTCAATGAGGCGGTTCTAACGAGCACCAACAATCCATATTTTGAGCAGAAATAAGAAAAATATCAGAATTTTTCATCTTAAAATTCTCGTTTTTTCGACGGTAAAGTTTACAAACTAATCTAGTTTTCATAATGTAATATCAGAAATCTTGTCATATTTTGCATAAATGTTGATATTCTTCAGATGTTTGTGTTACAGTTAATGAAGGGTCAAGGGAGCAAAACTGTGATAGTTATTCCCCTTTGTAGATCTAGGTGTCCATAACATCTTGCTGAATGATTTCAGGAATATTATTATATTTTGCCTGAATGTTTATATTGATAAGTTGTTGTTCCCAAGGAAAATTCAGGGTCCATGGGTCAGTACTCATATAGTTTTTTCGCTTTAAAGTGCTTGATTACAGGTTTTTTCTGCATATCTTGATTGAACGTATAATGGGTGATCATATTGTTTATATTCATGAGATGTTACTGCTACGGAGAAAGAGTGAGTGAGTGTTTGAGTTTTACGTCCCAACAACAGCTAAGGTCATACAGAGACGGGCACTCGGTTTAATGACTCATCCAAAAGTCTGGAGAAGCCCCGGGATCGATCCTGCGACTCCTGTTTTACAAGGCTAGTAGCATAACAACTACACCACGGAGGCTTCTAAGCTACGGAGAAAGAAGGGCCAAGGAATAATACTGTTATATTATTTCTCTTTGTAATTCTTAAACGCCCATTACACTTTTGTTTTTCCTTTTCTATCGACCATAAACTTGAGGGGGGTATCTAATTAGCAATGCTGCAATGCTTAACACCTTTTTTTCATTTGTAAATGATGCTTTTGATACGATGATGATACAAGGGGAAATCAGGGTTTGGCCTAAGCAATGCTAATTCATTATTTAGTTCAGTAGAGCCGAAGGCTCCTGGGGAGCTTGTAGTATAGGCACTTGTCCGTTGTCGTCGTCGTCTGACGTCAAAAATGTCAAATGGCTTCTCATCTGAAGCCACTGAGCCGATTGAGCCCAAATTTCATCTGTAGCATCCTTAGGATGACGGATTGAAAGTTTGTGTTTTTAATGAAAATCGGCTGGTTAGTTTGGTTGCTATGTCAAGAGTTTCCATAGGCTTATAATGGGAAAAAAAGAAAAATGACAATAACTGCCAAGCCTTTGCAGATATTTTGACAAAAGTTTCATATAGATGTTTCTTAAGCAATCTACTATCTGCCATATGATTTTAACCTTCTTGTTCAATTTTCATTGGTTGCCATGGAAACCAAAATGCCAAAAAAAATAGAAAAAAAAATCATCTCCTCAGAAACCATATGTTCTATGAGGCTGAGACTTTGTGAAAATATTCACCATATTTACCTCAACAGGTTTTGTCTTGTTTTTATAAATATACATATAAAACTTGGCTCTTTAGTTTGGTTCCTATGGCAACTTAGAGTTTTCATTGACTTATAATGGGGAAAAATTGAAAAATGGCATTAACTGCCAAGCACTTGCAGATGTTTTGATCATTTTTGTTGGTTTCAAATTCAAAACAGAATTGAAAAAAAAATACCTCAAAATTATCTCATCAGAAACTAAATGCTCTTAGAGGCTGAAAAATTGCATTTGCTGCCAAGCCTTTGCAGGTATTTTGAAAAAAAATATCATAGAAATATTCTTTTAAGCAATCAGCTATCTGCCATATGATTATAGGCCAATTGCTCGCTTTTATTGGTTGCCATGGAAACCAAAACGCCCCAAAATACAAAAAAAAAAAAAAAATAAAAACCATCATCTCAGAAACCAGACGCTCTTAGAGGCTGAGACTTTATAGAAATATTCACCATATTTGCCTTTACGGGTTTTGTGTTGTTTTTTTTTTTTTTTGTTTTTTTAGCTCACCTGTCACGTAGTGACAAGGTGAGCTTTTGGGATCACTTTTTGTCCGTCGTGCGTCCGTGCGTGCGTCCGTGCGTGCGTGCGTCCGTAAACTTTTCTTCAAACGACATCTCCTCCTAAACCACTGATCGGATTTTGACCAAACTTCACAGGAATGATCCTTAGGTGGTCCCCTTTCAAAGTTGTTCAAATGGTTCCGGTCCATTGCACATATAGGTCACAGGAGCCAAAAATAGATTTTTTTCACCGAAAACTTAAAAAATCTTCTTCTCTGAAACCGCAAGGCCCAGGTCTTTGATATTTGGTATGAAGCTTCATCTAGTGGACCCCTACCAAGATTGTTCAAATTATAGTGCTGGGGCCAAAAATTCCCCCCGCACGGGGGCCCTTTGGTTTTACATGGGCTTATATAGGGAAAATCTTTAAAAATCTTCTTCTCTGAAACCGCAAGGCCCAGATCTTTGATATTTGGTATGAAGCTTCATCTAGTGGACCCCTACCAAGATTGTTCAAATTATAGTGCTGGAGCTAAAAATGCCCCCGCACAGGGGCCCTTTGGTTTTACAAGGGCTTATATAGGGAAAATCTTGAAAAATCTTCTTCTCTGAAACCGCAAGGCCCAGGTCTTTGATATTTGGTATGAAGCTTCATCTAGTGGACCCCTACCATGATTGTTCAAATTATAGTGCTGGGGCCAAAAATGCCCCCACACGGGGGCCCTTTGGTTTTACATGGGCTTATATAGGGAAAATCTTTAAAAATCTTCTTCTCTGAAACCGCAAGGCCCAGATCTTTGATATTTGGTATGAAGCTTCATCTAGTGGACCCCTACCAAGATTGTTCAAATTATAGTGCTGGAGCTAAAAATGCCCCCGCACAGGGGCCCTTTGGTTTTACAAGGGCTTATATAGGGAAAATCTTGAAAAATCTTCTTCTCTGAAACCGCAAGGCCCAGGTCTTTGATATTTGGTATGAAGCTTCATCTAGTGGACCCCTACCATGATTGTTCAAATTATAGTGCTGGGGCCAAAAATGCCCCTGCACGGGGGCCCTTTGGTTTTACAAGGGCTTATATAGGGAAAATCTTTAAAAATCTTCTTCTCTGAAACCGCAAGGCCCAGGTCTTTGATATTAGGTATGAAGCTTTATCTAGTGAACCCCTACCAAGATTGTTCAAATTATAGTGCTGAAGCTAAAAATGCCCCCGCACGGGGGCCCTTTGGTTTTACATGGGCTTATATAGGGAAAATCTTGAAAAATCTTCTTCTCTGAAACGGCAAGGCCCAGGTCTTTGATATTTGGTATGAAGCTTCATCTAGTGGACCCCTACCAAGATTGTTCAAATTATAGTGCTGGAGCTAAAAATGCCCCCGCACGGGGGCCCTTTGGTTTTACATGGGCTTATATAGGGAAAATCTTTAAAAATCTTCTTCTCTGAAACCGCAAGGCCCAGGTCTTTGATATTTGGTATGAAGCTTCATCTAGTGGACCCCTACCAAGATTGTTCAAATTATAGTGCTGGAGCTAAAAATGCCCCCTGCACGGGGGCCCTTTGGTTTTACATGGGCTTATATAGGGAAAATCTTGAAAAATCTTCTTCTCTGAAACGGCAAGGCCCAGGTCTTTGATATTTGGTATGAAGCTTCATCTAGTAGACCCCTACCAAGATTGTTCAAATTATAGTGCTGCGGCCAAAAATGCCCCCACACCAGGGCCCTTTTGTTTTACATAGGCTTATATAGGGAAAATCTTGAAAAATTTTCTTCTCTGAAACTGCAAGGCCCAGGTCTTTGATATTTGGTATGAAGCTTCATCTTGTGGACCTCTACCAAGATTGTTCAAATTATAGCCCTGGGGCCAAAAATGTCCCCACTCCGGGGCCCTTTGGTTTTACATAGACTTATATAGGGAAAATCTTGAAAAATCTTCTTCTCTGAAACCACAAGGCTTAGGTCTTCGATATTTGTTATGACGCTTCAGCTAGTGGACCTCTATAAAGATTGTTCAAATTATAGGCCTGAGACCAAAAATGCCCCCGCCATGTGGCCCTTTGGTTTTACATAGACTTATATAGGGAAAATCTTTAAAAATCATCTTCTCTGAAACACAAGGCTTAGGTCTTTGATATTTGTTATGAAGCTTCAGCTAGTGGACCACTACCAAGATTGTTCAAATTATAGCCCGGGGGCCAAAAATGCCCCCGCTCCGGGGCCCTTTGGTTTTACATAGACTTATATAGGGAAAATCTTGTTTTACATAGACTTCTATATGCAGGGTAAACCTTTAAAATCTTCTTTTCTGAAACCAGAAAGCCCAGGTCTTTCATATTAGATATGAAGCTCATCTTGTGGACCTCTACCAAGATTGTTCAAATTTTAGCCCTGGGGCCAAAATTGACCCTGCCCGGGGCCCACTTGTTATGCTTTGGATCAGGTGGGCGAACCAGGGCCCTCTGGGCCCTCTTGTTTTGTTTTGTTTGTAATGAAATTCGCAGGCCTCCTAGCAAAACCTATAAAACCTATAATAACATATAATTTTGTGCCAAACCTATAAAACCTTTATTTTGTTCATAAAACCTATAAAAAGCCTGTATTTTCATGAAAAAACTTACATTTTTCACTTTTTGAACCTTCTTGCAACACAACCCTAACTTTTCTTCATAATGCAGTACCATTTTTAGCTCACCGTCACGTAGTGACGAGGTGAGCTTTTGGGATCACTTTTTGTCCGTCGTCCGTCGTGCGTCCGTCTGTGCGTGCGTGCGTAAACAATTTGTTCAAACGATATCTCCTCCTAAACCACTGATCGGATTATGATCAAACTTCACAGGAATGATCCTTAGGTGGTCCCCTTTCAAAGTTGTTCAAATGGTTCCGGTCCGTTGCACATCTAGGTCATAGGAGCCAAAAATAGATTTTTTTTCACAGAAAACTTAAAAGATCTTCTCTGAAACCACAAGGCCCAGGTCTTTGATATTTGGTATGAAGCTTCATCTAATGGACCTTTACCAAGATTGTTCAAATTATAGTGCTGGGGCCAAAAATGCCCCCACCCCGGGTCCCTTTGGTTTTACATAGGATTATATAGGGAAAATCTTTAAAAATCTTCTTCTCTGAAACCGCAAGGCCCAGGTCTTTGATATTTGTTATGAATCTTCATCTAGTGGACCCCTACCAAGATTGTTCAAACTATAGTGCTGGGGCCAAAAATGCCCCCGCCCCAGGGCCCTTTGGCTTTACATGGCCTTATATAGGGAAAATCTTTAACAATCTTCTTCTCTGAAACCGCAAGGCCCAGGTCTTTGCTATTTGGTATGAAGCTTCATTTATAGGACCCCTACCAAGATTGTTCAAATTATAGTTCTGGGGCAAAAAATGCCCCCGCCGCAGGGCCCTTTGGCTTTACATAGGCTTATATAGGGAAAATCTTTAAAAATCTTCTTCTCTGAAACCACAAGGCCTTGGTCTTTGCTATTTGGTATGAAGCTTCATCTAAGCCCCCGCCCATATGGGTTTGAAGAAATATATGGGCTGCATGATGCTTCCACGTAGAGCTGAATCCAGCCCGCACACTAGTACTAGTAAACCGCTTAGAGGATCTAAGCCTGTCCAGGAACCGCGGTGTGAGACAGACTGTCCATGCTAATAAACCCTATTGGTTTCATTGGGCGACAGGGCTTGAGATGTAATTTCATCTCAATGTCGGGTAAAAGTCCCACAAAATTGGAAGCAACGTCTCCAAAATGACCTTTACAGTGTTGACGGGGACGTTAAACCTCAAATCAAACAAACAATGAAGCTTCATCTAGTGGACCTCTACCAAGATTGTTCAAATTATAGCCCTGAGGCCAAAAATGCCCCCGCCACGGGGCCATTTGGTTTTACATAGGCTTATGTAGGGAATATCTTTAAAAAATCTTCCTCGCTAAAACAGCAAGGCCCAGGTCTTTGATATTTGGTGTATAGCTTCATCTAGTGGACCTTTGCCAAGATTGTTCAAATTATAGCCTTTGTTGATATTTGGTATGAAGCTTTTTAGTAAAGTAGAAGTAAAACAAAGATCAGGAATTGATACAATTAACTTACTCCATCCATAAAAGACACCAAAGGGAAAGAAATACAAACATTAAGCGACCAGACCATAATGGAAACCTAAACAAAGGAAGGTCATATGGACAGTTACTTTCCCACAAAATGGCCATATGGCCATCCAAAATTAAAAGACACAAGTGATACACACAGTAAGTAACAAACAACAACATAAATAAATCGCCACAGAAGAGCCGCCTTGGAACGGTCAGTGGAAGATTTCCACTGGGGGGCTTAAATCGATTTTACGTGGCCACAATCCTCGCCCTTACTTCCGTCGCGATTTAGACAAATAATTTGTTCAGTCCGCATGAAGGCCTCCTAACTCATCAGTGCAACATCTCCGTGAACACAGAAATCAAAGAACCACAGAGGTGAGACAACGGTGAGGACTCGACAGCAAGAAACCACTGAAATGCTGGAGCAAAAGAAAACCAACAGTTAGACTCCGATGAGCCCGACCAGAGACAGAGCATCAGGCACCAACCAACATTATCTCTTTAATTTTCAATAAGCCTTTACGTTGGAGCCGTCATAGAATCTGAGGCCTGACCCACCGGCGTGCAATTAAAGAGGGAAGCAAAGTTGCCAACCGTGATTGGGTTAACTACCATGCATGCAGTCTGTCGTATAATATCCATGTTGTACCCAATCTTTTTATATCGAAGAATGATTTTACGAAATTGGGTGCTGAAATCATTGCGGTTATATATTTTTCTGAATTTATATACTAAGTCACCATAAAATTCGGGTTCCGATAGACCTTGTTGCAGAAGAGATTTAAGTCCAATATTGAATTTTTGAAATTAAATCAGAATGGCGTCTATAAAATTTTGAAAAGGCTTTGTTAGACCTCCTTCAACATTATGCACATTATAGCCCTGGGGTCAATAATGGCCCTCCCTGGGGCCCGCTTGGTACTCTATTGATCAGGTGAGCGATCCAGGGCCATCATGGCCCTCTTGTTTACTTTTTAGTCCCATAAAAAGTGATGAAAACTGTCAAGAAATTGCAATTTTTTTCCTCGGTCGCTTCGCTCGCTCGGACTTTGTAAAATTCAGATCAACTTTATCTGAGTAATTGTGGCACAAATATTCGTCAAATATTTTTTCTTCAGTTTTAAATCTTTATGTAAGTTGGAAGACTTTTTTTAACCTGTATTTAACCTATATTTTGAGTAAGAAGAACCTATATAAAAACCTATATTTTCAAAGTGGGACACTAGGAGGCCTGAATTCGGATTTTTAGTTTGATTGTTATGGCAACTTCAATAGACCTGTAATAGGGAAAATTGAAAATTGGCATTTACTGCGAAGCCTTAGCAGATATTTTGGCAAAATTTCCATAGAAATATTCTTTATGCAATATGGTTTTAGACCTACTGTTCATTTTTATTGGTTGCCAATGGAAACCAAAATTTAAAAAAAAAAAATACTTAAAAAAATGATCTCCTCAGAAACCATATGGTCTAGGAGGCAAATATTCACCATCACAGGTTTTGTTTTTGTGAACTTTGGCTCTTTAGTCTGGTTGCTATGGCAAGTTAAGAGTTTCCATAGACTTAAAATGGGGAAAACGGAAAAATGACATTAACAGCTTTCAAAATATTTTGTCAGACTTTTAAAGAAATGTTCCTTAAACAATGTTCTATCTGCCATATTATAGGCCCTTTGGTTGCACAGATGGGAAATTGTCAACTGTCATCTGTTGTCTTGCAGCAACATCAGACCGCAGAAGCCACTAGGCCGATTGGGTCCAAATTTTATCTGCAGCGTCCTTGGGCTCAGGGCATCCATAGTTTGTTAAAATTTTGGCTGCCAGTAGGCAGTGCACCCCCCCCCCCCCCCCCCCCCCGAGCTCTGATGAGCATAGTGGCCCATTGGCCTCTTGTTTTATATATTATTTTTTCTTTCTCATAAAATGAAGCTTGATGTTTCATGTGAACTGTCTGCCCAGGAGGCGGTTAACATGAATGTCAAGTTTTTTTTTCTCTTGAAGATAAGAAAAACAACAGATTGCCATCTGTTGTAAAGTTTTCCAAAGGGCTTGAACGGTTGAAGTTTGCATGCCAGTGCCATATGATTATCTTATATAAGCAATCGATTTCCTTGTACCTGCACATAAAATAAATGTATGTTATTTGGTTGTTTACTTTTAACTGGTTATATATTCATAATGTGATCACATTACACAAGAAAGAAAAAAAATAGTTTTTTTTATTTCATTTTCTGCCAACAATAATTATTTGTAATGGGGTTGTTTAGGGGATAATTGGATTGAATATTGTTATTTGGGGAGGTAAATCGGTGCAATTTTGTTGACGGCGACACGTCAGTGGAGCCGTAAAACATAATTTGCAACCGTAAAACCGATGATTTACCTCCCAAATGACAATTTCCATACAGTTATCCCCATTCTAATGCAATTTTTTGGCTGTTTTTGTTAAAAATTTTACTATTTGGCACAAAGTGGTAAGCGCTGTGAGCTGCATAAAACCGAATGCCAACCAATGAAAAGCAAGGTTATGTGATGACGTCTGGTTTCCGACCGTATATCGCAGAATATACAATTGCAAATTTGTGACGTTATCCAATCAGACGTCGTATTACATACGCAAGTGCATTAGAATATATTTTAGACATATATCTGAGATATTCACATGGTAAGAAATTTTCATCTTACCGACCTAACTACATGCAAGATAACAAAAAGGACCATGATGGTCCTTTATAGCTCACCAGAGTTAACAGACTTAAGGTTGCACAGAACTACAACTTCCACTACTACAGGTCACCTCCAATAAGGTGTCCGCAGTGATACGCCGTACTACGTTTGGCCGAATTCCATTGGTTCGTTCCCGAGATAGAGTGCAGACAAGTCAAACTGACAGTTTGGAGGGGGTTATGCCCTTGGAAATAAGATCAAAGTCACCAAAAGCCAATCAAATATGGTCGGTTCACAATGATGTATAGTACCAAGTTTGGCCAAATTTCATCAATTCGTTTTTTAGGTAAGGTGCAAACAAGCCAAAATTAACAGTGGGGGGTGTCTGCCTTTGAAATAAGGTCGACGACGCCAAAATCTAATCAAATCTTTGGTAGGTTACCATGCTACATGTATATTATACCAAATTTGACCATATATAACACGTTTGACCAAAATCAGTCAATTCTCCGTGAGATAGAATGCAGACAAGCCATTGGAAAAAGTGCTCAAGATCGATTTTGTCCATCATCTGTCAGTCCGGCTGTTTGTCCTTCCATCAATATTGTCTTCAAATGACATCTTCGAAACCAAAGTGCCAATTTTAAAATAATTTCACAGGTATATTCCTTGGGTGAACCTCTACCCAAATTGCTAAAATGATTCAGCTCCGCAGAACAAAATGGCCACCCGAGCTAAAAATAAAAATACCTTTAAACGATATCTCCCTTTATGCTAATGGTCCAATTTCAAAATTATTTCACAAGTATGTTCCTTGGGTGACCCTCTACCAAATTTGCTCAAATGGTTCCACTTCAGTGAACAAAATGGCCACCAGAGCTAATAATAGAAAAACTTTTCAACGACATCTCATCCTAGGCTTATGTTCCGATTTCAAAATAATTTCACAGGAAATGTTCCTTTGGTGACTCTCTAACAAAATTGCTAAAATAGTTCCACTCCACTGAACAAAATGACAGCCAGAGCTAACTAAACACAGAACAACCTTTAGGTCACATGTGAGACGCCAAGTTCTGCAATGGAAGGTCAGGTGGTTTTTCTCCCGGCACTCCAGTTTTTAGCCGCCTCTTCAACATGAGTGAAATAATCTTTAAAGGGCCGTAAAACAAAAACAAGAATATAGGTGAAACCGATGGATGCTCCCCGAAGTTGCAATAGTCGGAACAGGAAACATTATCCTAGTTAAAGAGCGGTATACTGTGTATACTCAGGGACCTTGACCTTGAGCCCAGGACCCTGAAAGTCAAAATTGCTCGAGATATTATCATACCCAACATTTCTGTGGAAGTATATAAAATCCTTCAATAAATGTAGGCACTAGAGCGATGACAAAGTTTTTTTGTTTTTTTTTTGTTTTTTGTTTTTCAAAAAATAGCCCCAGTAACCTTCACCTTGAACCCAGGATCCTGAAAGTCGAACTTGCTCGAGATATTATTATACCCAACATTTGTGTGAAGTTATATTAAAATCCATTAGCAAATGACGACGCTAGAGCGATGACAATGTTTTTTCTAAAAATAGCCGCAGTGCCCAGGACCCTAAAAGTCAAAATTGCTCGAGATATTATCATACCCAACATTTGTGTGAAACATTAAAATCCATCAATAAATGTAGGCACTAGAGGGATGACAAGGTTTTTTCTTTCTAAAAAAATAACCACATTGACTTTGACATTGACCCCAGAATACTGAAAGTTGAACTTGCTCGAGATATTATTATACCCAATATTTGTGTGCAATTATACTAAAATCCATCAGCAAAAGACGACGCTAGAGCGATGACAAAGTTTCATCTAAAAATAGCCGCAGTGACCTTGACCTTGAGTCTAGGACCCTGAAAGTTGAACTTGCTCGATATATTATCATACTTAACATTTGTGTGAAATTCTATTAAAAACCATCAATAAATGTAGGCACTAGAGCGAAAACAAAGTTTTTCTAAAAATAGCCACAGTGACCTTGACCTTGAGCCCAGGACCCTGAAAGTCGAACATCCTCAATATGTTGGACACTTTTGGAAAAATCATCGAACCAAAACACGCCGGTGATATGCCCATCCATCTTCGATACTTAATACTCTCATGTAGTTTCATTGAAATCCGACCAGTACATTCTGAGAATTCGCGTGGTCAAGAGTGGGACGGACGCACGGACGAAGCGGCGACTATATTCTCCCCCGAAATTATTCGGGGAGCATAAAAAACCAGAACAACCTTTAAATGATATCTCCTAGGCTAATGGTCTGATTTCAAAATAATTTCACAAGAATATTCCTTATGTGACCTCTACCAGAATTGTTAAAAATACGAGGGTAGGCTGAAAAATTCTGAGCCTGACCAAGATCCAATGGTTTGTCCATGCTGAAAGTGCCTTATTTTTCAACATAGTCTCCCTTTTTGTCCACACTCTTCCTCCAGCGATGCTGGTGTCCTTGGATCCCAGTGGTATAGAAGGTTTCATCTTGGTCCCTGAAAAACTCCTCCACAGCAGCTATCACCTCCTCGTTTGACCGATAATGCTGCCCAGACAGGTGCTTTTTCATGTTTGGAAACAGGAAATAATCTGATGGAGCTAGATCAGGTGAATACGGAGGGTGATCGACAAGTGTGAAGCCACAGTCATGCACAGCAGCCATTGCGACAACCGATTTATGAGCAGGCGCATTGTCCTGAGGGAGGAAGACCCCTTTTGTCAATTTTCCGGGTCGTTTAGCCTTCATTGTTATTCGCAATTGTTTTAGCAGATCTGCATAATACTCCCCATTAATTGTTCTGCCTTTTTGAAGGTAATTTATGAATATTATACCCTTGGCATCCCAGAACACTGATGCCATCACCTTCCCTGCAGAGGAGACGACCTTTGCCTTCTTTGGAGGGGGTGAGCCATGGTGCTTCCATTGCATGGATTGTCTGTTGGTCTCTGACTCAAAGTGATGAACCCAACACTCATCCTGAGTGACGAAACGGTCAAGAAAACCATCTATGTCTGCTTCAAAAATAGCCAAGTTGGCTTGTGACAGGTTCAGTCTGGTCAATTTTGGTCAGGCGTCAAAAGCCGTGGCACCCATCTGGCGGAAATCTTCGACATTCCTAATTCACTGTGTAGAATGTTCTCTACTCGTTCACGGGAGATGCCAACAGTGTTAGCTAACTGATTCACAGTTAAACGCCTGTCATCCATCACGGCCCTGTGCACTTGGCTGATTGTTTCCTCAGTTGTTGCCGTTGTGGGTCGTCCACACCGGTCTTCATCTTCAAGGCTGTCCTTGCCCATTTTAAAATTTGCTGCCCACCTTTTCACGGTTGCATACGAAGGAGCATCATCCCCTAATGTAGCAACCATATCGTCATGAATGTCCTTATGGGCTAACCCCTTTTTATGGACGTACTTGATGACACCACGATGCCAGATTTTGTCCATTTTCTCAAAAACGTGCTAGTATCAATTTTTAAAGTCCAGAATTTCTACGTTATTGCAGGTAAACTTGAACTCATTTGAGTCAAATCAAGTAATAAAGGTTTGGATTTAATAAATACACAATTTCATGGCTGTTCGATGCCTGCTTCTTGGTCAGGCTCAGACCTTTACAGCCTACCCTCGTAGTTCCGCTCCACTGAACAAAATGACCACCAGACCTAATAATAGAAAACCTTTAAAGGGCATCTCCTGGACTAATGGTCTCATTTCAAAATAACTTCACAGGTATGCTCCTTGGGTACCACTAAAATGGTTCCACTCCGATGAACAAAATGGCAACAAGAGCTAACAATAGAAATAAAAACTTTAAATCGAACCTTCTCCTAGGCTAAAGGTCCGATTTCAAAATAATATCACAGGGATGCTCCTTGGGTGACCCTCAACCGGAATTGCTAAAACGGTTCCGCTAATCTGAACAAAACGGCCACCAGAGATAAAAATCGAAAAATCTTAAAACACATCTACTGCAATATAGAAATGAAGGCAATGATCAGGAATCGATGTAATTAACCCACAGCTCCCATTAGTGACACCAAAGGGAAAAAAATAACTAGACTCTAATGGAAACATCAATAGCGGAAATCCAACAGGATAGAAACTTTCCCGAAAAATGGCCAATTGGCTATCCAGAACAAAATAATACACAAACTCAAAAGACAAACCATTACAAAAATAAACCACGACAGAAGAACCGCCTTGGAACGGTCAGAGAAACAATGTGCACTGGGGGCTTAAATCGATTTTACGCAGCTGCATTCTTCGCACTTACTTCAGCGGCGATTTAGACAAATAATTTATTCTCCGCGAATGAAGGCCTTCTAGCACATGAGCAAGGCTCATGGTCTTATTTCAAAATAATTTCACAGAAATGGTCTTTGGGCGACCCTCTACCTTAATTGTTAAAACGGTTTGACTTCTCTGCACAAAATGGCCACCAGGGCTAAAAATAGAAAACCTTTAAAGGAAATCTAAATCCAATTTCAAAACTATTTCGCAGATATGTTCCTTTGTTGACCTGTACCAATATTGCATAAATGCATCCACTTCACTGAAGAAAATGGCTGCCAGGATAAAAAAGGTGACATTCTCTAAATGACATACCCCTAGGTCAATGACGGAATTTCTAATTCAATTCACAGAAATGTCTCTCTTTTGTACCAAAACAAATTAAACGGTATGGCTCAGCTAAAGTCTATTCCACTGAAACATCCCATGCACCTAGCCCCCCCCCCCCGCCCCGCCCCGCCAGGATGGTAATGAAAGAAAAAGGAATCGAGGAATTAATTTTGAACACTGAAAATCATGGTATACAAGGAAGAGAAGCACAACTGGTTGATCTGAAAATGTTGCTTCCCTAATTTTTTTGTGTGTGTGTGTGTGGTTCCCATTTTCGGATGCAGTTTTCGTGGCAATTACTGGGTTCAGTTCCTGTACTGTAAGTAAACATTTTGAACTCTGATTAGCATCTGATCTGGGTCTACACTGTTTGCAGAACGCCCCCGCCCGTCGGGGCTTGAAGAAATAGATGGGCTGCATAATGCTTCTACGTAGAGCTGATTCCGACCCGCACACGAGTACTGGTAGACCACTCAGAGGATCTAAGCCTGCCCAGGCAAAGCGACGCGAGTGTCGGAGCGTCCATGCTTATAAACCCTTTTGGTTTCATTGGGCGACGGGGCTTGAGATGTCATTTCATCTCCATGTCGGGTAAAAGTCCCAAAAAATTGGAAGCAACGTCTCCAAAATGACCTTTACAGTGTTGACGGGGACGTTTAACCTCAAATCAAACAAACAAACTGTTTGCAGAACATGCCACTTTAGCAGCATTTTTCAAGTTTGGATTTTATTTCTTGCCTCTGACGTAACACTGACGTCTTTGACCTTAGAATAGCTCAGATTTTTTCTACAAATATATAAATTAACTTCTGTTGCCAGGGGTGATAGCCAGATAAACTTAGGCACTAAGGTGCTAATTGTGCTTATTAAACCCCGGGCCAAATGAAAACGATTGACCCAATATAAATGCTAGAAGCCTCAAAGTAGGTATAATTGTACTGGTGATTGCTTAAATTGCAAAATGGGGTTGCTCTGCCGAACAATTAAGGTGTAACTATACCAAATTTAGTGACACAGAACCCTTTCTGGTATTTAATCTTTATCAGTGTGTCTAAACCCCAAAGTTTTTGAAACCGAAACGGATGATGGACAAGACCCGGCAAACACAGCACATCCCCCTCCGAGCACACACCTACCGACGTGGCTCATGAGACATGTCAGCTGGAGGCATCAGGCAAGAGACGCCCGACCCAGATAGGCGCTCCCCACCGAGCCAACATCAGCAAACATGGCCCACGCTCCACGAAAGTCCCGGGCATCAGGAAGGAGATGTCCAAAGTAGCGAGACTTGCAATATTTAAAATATAACAAAACGTGGCAACCAAATCCGCTAAGATACATGTCTCACCTCACAAGTCAGTCTTGGTTTTAGAAAAGTTAGAATTTATACTGCAAAAATTAAAGATATAGTTATTGAAATCAGTACTTGAGTGACGACGTCAACACCGCAGTATCAACCTCAGCTCGGAACTGATGATGAGCTGATGATATCCTCGGGGACGAACGAATCGTCCACCAGCAGAGATACCGACCCAGTGGTTGCAATTAAGGTGTAACTATACCAAATTTAGTGGCACAGAGGCCTTTCTGATATTTAATCTTCATCAGTGTGTCTAAACCCCAAAGTTTTTTAAACCGAAACGGATGATGGACAAATGAATGCAGAGGTAAAAATAGGATAAAAAATCTTCCAAGAACTTCTTCTAGCCCAATGGCTCAGTTTCAAAATAACTTGACAGAAATGCTCCTTGGGTGACCCCTCTATCAAAATTCTGCTTCCCTGTACAAAATGGTTGTCAGGGCTAAATATAGAAAAAAAGGTTAGTACACTCAGGTGAACGAATCCGGTCCATCATGGACCTCTTGTATGTATTCTTATGACTTGGAATTTCGTTATTGGTGCATCATTGGCCTCTTGTATGTATTCTTATGACTTGGAATTTCATTATCGGTGCATCATGGACCTCTTGTATGTATTCTTATGACTTGCTCGGGAATGCTCTGTTTTTCTGTCGGACGCATCGGAGTTTAACTATTGGTTTTCTTTTGCTCCAGCATTTTAGTGGTTTCTTGCTGTCGAGTCCGCACCGTTGTTATGCTCCCCCGAATTTCGGGGAGCATATAGTCGCCACTTCGTCCGTGCATCCGTGCGTCCGTCCCGCTCTTGTCCACGCGAATTCTCAGAAACTACTGGTCGGATTTCAATGAAACTTCATGGGAATATTAAGTATCGTAGGTGGATGCGCATATCACCTGCGTGTTTTGGTTCGATGATTTTTCCAACGGTTATGGCTCTTTGATGGATTCTGCATGTCTATATAGGGTACTGTTCGTGTCCACGCGAATTCTCAGCAACTACTGGCAGAAATTTAACGAAACTTCAATGGAATCTTAAGTAGCAATAGGGGATGCGCAAATTATCCTTGCTATCTGGTCAGATGATTTGTCACAGAATTATGGTACTTTATTTAAAGCTGCAGTGTAAGGTCACTGTGGCTATATTCAGAAAGACTTTGTCATCACTCTGGTGCCTACATTTATTGATGGATTTAATATTACTTCACACAAATATTGGTTATGATATTATCTTGAGCATGTTCGACTTCCAGGGTCCTGGGCTCAAGGTCAAGGTCACTGTGGCTATTTTCAGAAAAAACTTCGTTTTCGCACTGCGGCTATATTTAGAAAAAAAAATTTGTCATCACTCTAGTGTCGTCATTTGTTGATGGATTTTAGTATAACTTAACACAAATGTTGGGTATAATAATATCTCGAGCACTTTCAGGATCCTGGGGCCAAGGTGTGGCGGCATCAATTAGTTGATAAACATGTAAAATATATCTTTAATATTACAATGTAATAAAGCCACATTGGAAAAATCTGAATGAGCAGTCTGTTTAAGTTTTTCAGTTAAGTATCAGAACAGATTAGTTAATTCAGTTCAGGCTAATTCATTCATTAATAATTAACATAAAACACTTTCCTTTCGGTTACATTGATCACTTCTTTCCTAGTCTTTCACTTTGGTAGCATCTAATCGTAGAAAACGTGCTTATGTTTTTCTTTATTCTTCTTAGAGTCTCTTCCTACTATTGTTACCGTCTGTCCTTAGCAACGACGTCAACGTCAATCGACGGAACGTCTTATGACGTTATGTAGGTAATATGTATCCAAATGTAACTAATATTAACTTTATATTACTTTAACTATTTTAACTGCGAAGAGATGGCATATAAACAGCATTAATATTAATACACAGAATTCATAAATGACATTTAAAATAAAACAAACATTAAACATTAATATTTATAGATAAATTCACGGTGATTCTGTGACACTCACAGGAATGAGTTAATTGTCATGTGCACCACCATGACTCTGAATTGGTCCTTCTTGGTCTTTGGGTGCTTGAGGACTCAAGCCTTAATCTCAGATGTCAGAGCTTTGCGGACACGGAAACTAAGCATTTTGCCACTAAGTTTGCTGTGAACGCCAACATACTTGCAGAAAGCTTTGGCAGATGAGCCGGTCTTCCGGTACAAAGCAGCAATGGCGGCTACAACCATTCCAAGAGTGCTCTTGGCCTTGATAACCTTTGACTTGCTTCGCTTTTTCTTGGACTTGCTCCTCTTCTTGGACTTCTTTCTCTTTGACTTCCTATTTTTCGACTTAGATCTCTTCTTGGACTTAGGCTTCCTCTTCTGGGACTTGGACCTCTTCACACTCCTGGACCTCTTCTTAGACTTGGATCTCTTCTCAGACTTGAACCTTTTCTTAGACGTAGACCTCTTCTTAGACGTAGATCTCTTCTTAGACCTCTTCTTAGATTAGGATCTCGTCTTATATTTGGACCTCTTCTTAGACTGGGATCTCTTCTTGGACGTAGACGTCTTCTTGGACTTAGACCTCTTCTTGGACTTAGCCCTCTTCTAAGCTCCCCAGTGGAAATCATTCCACTGACCGTTCCAAGGCGGTTCTTCTGTGGCGGTTTATTTATGGTGTTGTTTGTTACTTTCTGTGTGTATCACTTGTGTCTTTTTATTTTGGATGGCCATATGGCCATTTTGTGGGAAAGTAACTGTCCTTATGGCCTTCCTTTGTTTAGGTTTCCATTATGGTCAGGTCGCTTAATATTTGTGTTTCTTTCCCTTTGGTGTCTTTGATGGGTGGAGTAAGTTAATTGTATCGATTCCTGATCTTTGTTTTACTTCTACTTAGATCTCTTATTGGATTTTGATCTAGATTTACTCTTCTTCTTCTTCTTGAACTTTGCGGAATCACCATACGCTATCCTTACTTTGGTAGTGGTCTTTGTAGGTACAACATTGTCAACAGGTGTAAAACATTTGTTTGTCTTCCTATATCAGTCCCATAGGTAATGATGAGTAAGCTCTGTTCTTCTGTTGTCTGTATGGATTCAGATGTTTGTCCAGCTAGTATCCAACCGAACTTAGACCCAAGCATATACAGGTCTGGTTGAAGTTCTACTTTTTGGGGCAGTATGAGGTCAAGGTAATAGTCATTACCTATTAGCAAATCCGGTGTTGAGCTTTCTTATTCTGTAGGCCATGTGTCTGCGAATGCATTATCTCTCCGGAGATATTCCCAGTTTTTCAGACAGCTGCTGTCGATTGGGCGCCTCTGAATCGCTCCAGTTGTACTAGGTATGACATTTGCACCTATTCTAAAAGAAAACTGCCGACGCGTAGTTCAATGTCCAAAACTGAGGATGGTGACTTTACTCTCTTAGGGTTGTTTGATCCAAAAGTAACAAGGTTAAGTTCATTCTTTACTCCCAGCTTTAAATTCAGTTTTTTTGGCCAGTTTTTCACTAACATATGCTCTTCCACTGCCAGAATCAAGGAGCATTCGTATATTTTCTTGTGTGCCAATGGTCGGATGTTTCACTTGACATTTAGCTGTTTGCATGAGGACCATCTCTCCCGATGAGATAAGAACATTTTCCGTTGGTTCCTCATCTTCCTGCTCTAAAGGTTCTGTATCCTCCTAATCTTCTTGCTCTTGTAGTTCATCAGCTATGTGTACCGGTTCTCGCAAGACTGCTGATCCAAACCTTTTTGGGCATATACTTCTGCGATGAATACTTTGTCCACAGTAATAGCATGTTCTTGATAAGGTACATTCATTTGTTTTGTGACTCCTTTTTAAACAAACAAGACAACAGCCTTTGGTCTTTTCTTTTCTTGCTTCTCAAGTAGGGTATCTCTGACAGTTATCACTCCAATGTTTTGCACTGCAATATCGGCAAGGTCGCGTACCTTTGTAGATTCTTTATTTTTGAAGCCTGATACTAGTGCTTCTGACGTGTATCTTGTGGGTTTGAGGGTATTGTACCTACTTTCTGAAGCTATCTGCTGTTCAGCCCGTTCACGTGCTGATACGCACTCATTGAGTAAATCCCGAAGTTTATTTACTAACCACTTGTTCTTAGAGCCCTTTTGGATTTCCAGTTGCATCAATACATCTCTCGGGATTTTTGATGTCATTATTGAGATAAAAATATTCTGAGTAATGTCTTGTTTCAATGCTTCAAGGCTCCTTAAATTCTTTTCTACTTGATCAGACAGAAACCTTAAACTTTTGGTATTATTGGTTGCAGATGTTAGATTGATAAGTTCTGCATAATGTGAATTGATTACAGTTTGCTGATCTCCAAACCTATCTTTCAGTAACTCTACAGCAACATGGTAGTTTTTATGTGACAAGTGAATACCTGAAAGTACTTGTTTTGCTTCATTTACCAACTTACTGTTAAGGTATTTGAGTTTGTCTATGTTGGATAAGCTACCATTCTTATCAATAGTGGGTTCGAACGCATCCCAGAATTCAGTCCACCTCATCCTGTCACCATTGGATGTTGGAATGCCAAGTTGAGGTAGTTTTATGGTCCAACTAGGATTCTGTTGTCTTTCACTTTGTTGCATTAGAGCACGCTGTTGGTCTATAAACAGCTGTTGCATCTGAATACGTAATTGTTCCATTCTGTTATATCTGTCATCAGTTATGGGCATAGTCGAGGAATTCTGCGACACTGATTTTTAATCGCAAAGAGACTTACTCAATGTCACTGGCTTATCTCTACAATCTATGATTGACGTCATGAATAAACCATCAACAGTCAGCGACTGCTCCATATCTTCCACACCTTGTGTTCCAGCGACAGCCAGTGAAATTTTTTCATTTGTGGTTTCCAGCTTGTCGCAAAAACTTGTCAGTCTGTTTATACAGGATTCAATCTTTACACTAAAGTCTTTCAGTTCTATTCCATCATGGTCGTAAAGTAACAGACAGTTTCCTAACGCCAACTTTCTATCAAGAATATTCTTGCATCGTGTTCGGTTTGACTTTTAAAATCCCAGTGACATATTTGTTCTCTAGAGTAAAGGCCCTAAAATTTAGCAATATTTCCCGGGTTCCAGCACCAAACAATGTGGCGGCATCAATTAGTTGATAAACATGTAAAATATATATATATATCTTTAATATAACAATGTATTAAAGCCACATTGGAAAAATCTGAATGAGCAGTCTATTTAAGTTTTTGGATAGTTTCCAGTTTAGCGGTCCCCGGAAGTTCCTTCTTTCCTTTGCGCATGTCCGGCGTTGCTACGCGCACCGTAAACAATTCAGAACATGGCCGCCATTTTGTTTTACGAGAGACTACCACTACCGCCGGAGTCGAATTTGCGAGATTACCGATAGCAATATTTCAACTTGTCGAAGTTATTTAAAGCTGATAATGTTATACAACAACGTCCTAGAACGAGTGGTAGGGCTGAGAGAAACAAAGGAAGAAGTTGCTCTGAACCACGATACATTTCTGAACTTAAAACAGAGGAAAGCCATTAAACACAAGCCGAAATCTTACCTCTATATGTCGAAGTCATCGGCACTGGAAGTTGATGCGTTGAAATTTATGTTGGAGAGTGGTATTCTCGCTGATTTTGCTGGTTGAACTGCAGTTTTCTCCGCTTTTCGTTTCCTGTAAGTCTGGATTTGCTCGTCTGTTGGCTCAAAACTGGGTTGATACACTTTCTTTATAAGCTGCAGAAATTCAAGAAATGGGTCTTCCTTGTCCTCTAGAAACTGCTTCCTCACACAATATTGGGCAAAGTAGGTATCGTACAGACATTTTGTGGTTCAATGTTTGGGTAGAGACTTCTTTAAGGCACGCCAGGTACTTTCAATAGTGTTTGTATGGGCACCAGTTTCAGGGTCAACAAAGTTAACTGAATGATTCACTGTCAGATGGGTGAAGCCTCCGCTGTTCAAGGAGCTGTATGCTTTCCAGCAGTCAGAAATAACTGTTGTTCCTGGCAAAATATTTTCTGTTATAATAGATCCAAGGGTGTTGGCAGTTCGGTCAGCTACACACTTAAAGAAACATTCCTTTATGTCGCTTTGTATTCCCCCAAAGACCCACACACCATCTACTCGTCTTCCCTTATGGTATTTCCTTTTCCCAAACTTGGACTCATCTATCTCCACAACTTTGCCAGGGCCTCCTATCTTCGACTGTAACTCTCCAAAATGCATAAACAAACCTTTCTTGAAAAGTTGTACCAATCCACAATGGTTGTATGAGAAATATCCAACTCGTATTTAACAAATTCCTGATCTGCTCTGTAAACCCAAAAATAGGTAAGGAACGCGATTGTTTCAAGGGATAGATTACTGTTTGAAAACCAGGATCCCTCCCTAATTGACACCTTCTTACCGCATGCTTTGTTGGAACAACGCCAGCAACACTGGCCAGTACTGAAGGACGAGTCCTTTCTCAGGCCAAAACGACCTTTTCTCACAATATTTACATAAAACTCCACTCAATTCTAGTACCAAACCTAGCTGGAATAGCCAATGTATTAGATTTTCAATATTTTCATTTAGCTTGAACAAATCTCGCAGCCTGAGAGGCATTTATTTTATACATAGCAGTGAAACCAATCCATATCCGAAACAAATAAAAGTGATATTTTCACAGTGTGAATGTTATTTTCACAGTAGCAGCCCGAACTACTTTTCTCGCCAAAATCCATATGTTATCTATAAAATAATTCTGTAACATACCTTGAAAAAGCATTCTTTGAACTGTAAAAATGATGTATTAAAAATGGCGATTTGTTTATGGTTTGCAACTCTCAGTTGTGACGTCATAGCCAAGTCAAAAACTGTGACGTAAGATCCGATTGATCAATTACAGTAAGTGTCCTAAAATATTATCAAATAAAAAGAAAATTTACTTTTTATCGATAAATATCAAAAAATATTTTATCTCGTGTGTTGAAAACATCAGAATTTTCGACACACTCGATGAAATATTTTTGGTATTCATCTCAAAGAAGTAAATCTCCTCTATTTATTCAGCCGATTTGTGCTTTTTATCGTATCAAATACTTTTGACAGCTCTTTATTTACATTGGAAACTGTGCGCGTGTTTCCGGTTACGTCACTCTTGTCACATGATCCTATCAGCTGTTAAATCAAGAAATCAGCCATCCTTTTGAAGTTTAACCGCTGAATCAATAAATACCTTTCGGTATTAAAATACCGAAGGTATTAATATGAAATTTCACGAAAAACGCGAATTTGGGGTTTTCATTTTGTTGCGTATTTAACGAGATCGTCGCGCTATCGCGCGACTCTCTATATAAGGAGGGCACCTAACATAGCAACGGGCGCTACGTGCGCCTTGATTCTTTGTCTACAGACATTTCCTGGGGACCGCTATACTGGAAGTGTTCCAAGTTTTTCAGTTAAGTATCAGAACAGATCAGTTAATTCAGTTCAGACTAAATCATTCATTAATTATTAACATAAAACACTTTCCTTTCGGTTACATTGATCACTTCTGTCCTAGTCTTTCACTTTGGTAGCATCTGATCTTAGAAAACGTGCTTATGTTTTTCTTTATTCTTCTTAGAGTCTCTTCCTACTATTGTTACCTTCTGTCCTTAGCAACGACGTCAACGTCAATCGACGTAACGTCTTATGACGTTATGTAGGTAATAAGTATCCAAATGTAACTAACATTAACTGAATGTTACTTGAACTATTTTAACTGCGAAGAGATGACATATAAACAGCATTAATATTAATACACAGAATTCATAAATGACATGTAAAATAAAACAAACATTAAACATAAATATTTATAGATAAATTCACGGTGATTCCGTGACACAAGGTCACTGTGGTTATTTTTAGAAAAAAAAAACATTGTCATCGCTCTAGTGCCTACATTTATTGATGGATTTTAATATAATTTAATACAAATATTGGTTATGATAATATCTCGAGCAAGTTTGACTTTCAGGGGCCTGGGCTCAATGTCAAGGGATAAAAATTACAACGGTACAAAGCCAACAAACAAATAAGACACTGCAAAAGAATGACCGCCTTTGGAAGGTCAGTAGTAAAACTACGGAGGGTTGACGGATGAGGGTGGGGTGGGTGGGGCTTCAGCTCGTGAGTTTATGAAATTTCATTCAACCATTGCCCTCAGTTCCAGTGCAGTATCAAACATAATAACCATTACAAATTGATCCGCATGGAGGCTTTCTGGCTCAGAAACATACATGACCTGCGTTCGCCTTTTCGCGCCAACAGTTCGCTATTTTGCCCGACAAAACATAACCGTTCACGAGACAGTAGATTAATACCTTTTTATTATGCAAACATCTACCAATCGCCTAAGGAGCGATTAAATTATTTTTACACTGACTATTGATTTAAATTTTATGATTGAGGGATATACACAAGTTAGAGACCTAACTTGACCTTATTTTCACAGCTTGTCACGCGAAACTATTGTAGGCTTATACCGCTATATCATAGTATACGAGGACTGTTCAAATATGAATGCAACTAAGCACATAAAAATGATTCCGTGATAGATTTCGATGAAAAATTTAGTTTGTCCCCTCAAAGTATTCCCCTTTAACAGATATACAAACTTTCAGTCTTCTGATCCAATCATTGAATGCGTTTTGGTAGTCTTTTCGAGGTATACTATGAAAAGTAGAAGTAAAACAAAGATCAGGAATTGATACAATTAACTTACTCCACCCATAAAAGACACCAAAGGGAAAGAAATACAAACATTAAGCGACCAGACCATAATGGAAACCTAAACAAAGGAAGGCCATAAGGACAGTTACTTTCCCACAAAATGGCCATATGGCCATCCGAAACCAAAAGACACAAGTGATACACACAGTAAGTAACAAACAACAACATAAATAAATCGCCACAGAAGAGCCGCCTTGGAACGGTCAGTGGAAGATTTCCACTGGGGGGCTTAAATCGATTTTACGTGGCCACAATCCTCGCCCTTACTTCCGTCGCGATTTAGACAAATAATTTGTTCAGTCCGCATGAAGGCCTCCTAACTCATCAGTGCAACATCTCCGTGAACACAAAAATCAAAGAACCACAGAGGTGAGACAACGGTGAGGACTCGACAGCAAGAAACCACTGAAATGCTGGAGCAAAAGAAAACCAACAGTTAGACTCCGATGAGCCCGACCAGAGACAGAGACAGAGCATCAGGCACCAACCGACATTATCTCTCTAATTTTCAATAAGCCTTTACGTTGGAGCCGTCATAGAATCTGAGGCCTGACCCACCGGCGTGCAATTAAAGAGGGAAGCAAAGTTGCCAACCGTGATTGGGTTAACTACCATGCATGCAGTCTGTCGTATAATATCCATGTTGTACCCAATCTTTTTATATCGCAGAACGATTTTACGAAATTGGGTGCTGAAGTCATTGCGGTTATATATTTTTCTGAATTTATATACTAAGTCACCATAAAATTCGGGTTCCGATAGACCTTGTTGCAGAAGAGATTTAAGTCCAATATTGAATTTTGAAATTAAATCAGAATGGCGTCTATAAAATTTTGAAAAGGCTTTGCGTAGTTTATGGTACCGATAACGCTGATTAAGGAGTTTAGCCGTTAACAATTTATTACGAGTGTTGAAGTCAGTTACATGACTACACACTCTAGCAAATCGAATTAATTGCGAAATATAAACGCCATAGGATGGCGCACGAGGAACATCACCATCCAAAAAAGGAAAATTTACAATCTCAAAATCAAAGTCATCGCGTTTATCATAAATTTTGCACGAAACAAATCCATCTACAATAGATAGATGTAAATCCAAAAACGGGGCCTCGGTATCAGAATAATTTGCTTTATTTAACTGAAGTTCTAGGGGGTAAATCTGACTGATCAAACCATCAAAATAGGTATTATCAATATTTAATAAATCATCTAAATATCTAGAAGTAGAGCTAAAAGCTTCAATAATTTCAGATTGGTTATCAATGGAAAGCGACAAAATGAAAAGTAGAAGTAAAACAAAGATCAGGAATTGATACAATTAACTTACTCCATCCATAAAAGACACCAAAGGGAAAGAAATACAAACATTAAGCGACCAGACCATAATGGAAACCTAAACAAAGGAAGGCCATATGAACAGTTACTTTCCCACAAAATGGCCATATGGCCATCCAAAATTAAAAGACACAAGTGATACACACAGTAAGTAACAAACAACAACATAAATAAATCGCCACAGAAGAGCCGCCTTGGAACGGTCAGTGGAAGATTTCCACTGGGGGGCTTAAATCGATTTTACGTGGCCACAATCCTCGCCCTTACTTCCGTCGCGATTTAGACAAATAATTTGTTCAGTCCGCATGAAGGCCTCCTAACTCATCAGTGCAACATCTCCGTGAACACAGAAATCAAAGAACCACAGAGGTGAGACAACGGTGAGGACTCGACAGCAAGAAACCACTGAAATGCTGGAGCAAAAGAAAACCAACAGTTAGACTCCGATGAGCCCGACCAGAGACAGAGCATCAGGCACCAACCAACATTATCTCTTTAATTTTCAATAAGCCTTTACGTTGGAGCCGTCATAGAATCTGAGGCCTGACCCACCGGCGTGCAATTAAAGAGGGAAGCAAAGTTGCCAACCGTGATTGGGTTAACTACCATGCATGCAGTCTGTCGTATAATATCCATGTTGTACCCAATCTTTTTATATCGAAGAATGATTTTACGAAATTGGGTGCTGAAGTCATTGCGGTTATATATTTTTCTGAATTTATATACTAAGTCACCATAAAATTCGGGTTCCGATAGACCTTGTTGCAGAAGAGATTTAAGTCCAATATTGAATTTTGAAATTAAATCAGAATGGCGTCTATAAAATTTTGAAAAGGCTTTGCGTAGTTTATGGTACCGATAACCCTGATTAAGAAGTTTAGCCGTTAATAATTTATTACGAGTGTTGAAGTCAGTTACATGACTACACACTCTAGCAAATCGAATTAATTGCGAAATATAAACGCCATAGGATGGCGCACGAGGAACATCACCATCCAAAAAAGGAAAATTTACAATCTCAAAATCAAAGTCATCGCGTTTATCATAAATTTTGCACGAAACAAATCCATCTACAATAGATAGATGCAAATCCAAAAACGGGGCCTCGGTATCAGAAGAATTTGCTTTATTTAACTGAAGTTCTAGGGGGTAAATCTGACTGATCAAACCATCAAAATAGGTATTATCAATATTTAATAAATCATCTAAATATCTAGAAGTAGAGCTAAAAGCTTCAATAATTTCAGATTGGTTATCAATGGAAAGCGACAAAATGAAGTCTCTTTCATAACAATACAAGAACAGATCAGCCACAAGAGGTGCGCAATTAGTACCCATCGGAATACCCACAACTTGTCTAAATAACTTAGTACCGAATCTAATATAAATATTGTCAAGTAGAAAGGTGAGGGCATCACACACTTTCTGACATGACCAAAGTGTATAATTCTTATGCTCTTTAGAAGTGAAAAATGCATTTCTGACATTACAAGCAAGATAGAGAGAATCTTCTCTGTGAAAAGCCCATTCAATTAAATCATTAAGCTTTTCTTTTATAAGATTATGAGGAAGTGTAGTGTAAAGAGTGGAAAAATCGTAGGTAGACAGACTAGAAGCACGAAAATGTCTAGATTTCAATTTATTTAAAACCTCATTCGAATTTTTTATAGACCAAAACAGATTTCTTCCTGATCTTTCAAAGACTATCACAATATTTAATTACATGCGTTTTAATAGCAGTAAGACAGGAAGTTAATAATTTAGAAAGTTCAGTGGTAGTGCAAGAGCTAGAATTTGCAATAAACCGTGCTTTGTAAGGTTTTTTATGAAGTTTTGGTAACCAGTATAGCGTAGGAAGCTTGTCTTGGCCTTCGTTAACACACACAGCAAACTTGGTGGCTGAAAGAAAAACATGTTTATCTACTATAGATCTCTCTTCAGCTAAAGGCTGAAGTTCATAGGCCTTAGTACCACCAAGCTCCTGCTTAAGCGTGTTAACATAGTGGAGCCGTCACACAACGACGACGTTGTTAGCGGCCTTGTCTGCAGGGGCCAAAACAAACTTCTTATGAAATTCTTGAATACCTTGTTTAAGATGACGTAAAGACGTCTTGGGCTTAGGAGGTAATAAGTTAGTATTTTGAGAATAGAAAGAAATGCGTTTATTCACTAGTTTTAAAATGCTAAGTTTCCAGTCCTTAAGGGCTTTATGCTCAACATACTCTCGCTTACACCATCGATTACCGAATTCATTCAAGGAAGCAGCGATTTCATCTCTACATTTACTGAAATCAATTTTAGAAGGAAACCGATATTTCGGTCCTTTAGAAATTATATTCGTTATCCTAGAATCAGGAATAATTTTCAAATTGCCAGTAATTACATGACCAGCAGCAGGATAGCAATACTTTGAGTTTTTACAATCACATGAATCAGGAGTATTAGTATCACTATCAAGATCTGAAACAAGTTTATTGAAATTAAAAATGATAGATCTAACAGGTTTGTTATATTTATAGCAAATTATAGGTGTTTCAGTATTTTGAAAATAAGCAGGAATGGAAGAAAGCACCGATCTCTCACGGAAGATACTGGGCAAATCTATAAAATCCATACCCTTATTAATGAAGGATATTTTGAAGAAATGGCGTTTATGATTAATTTCAGAATCAATGTAAGGACGGAGAGTATGCTGAGTATAGCCTCTAGTTAAGAGAGCCGCATCATATAACTGATGAGAACTATCGTAGAATTTATTCGCCTCGGTGTCCAGAAGACGTAAAACAGAAACGGGTAATGAACTTAAAAATGAAAGCATAGAGTGGCGTCCATGATTTAATAATATAATTGACAGTCACTTCAGTCTAGTATTGTTTCGTTTAAACGCACGTGATTTACGTTTAAAGTTACCATTTTTCCTGGTGCCGTGAGATCTAGTTCTGCGTTTTCGACATTCCAGGAGTGAGAAAATATCAAAGTCCGGCATTCTGGAAATATTACCCTCATGATAAATGTTGTCATTAAATCCCAGTGGAAAAGGGGTCTGTAAAAATTTAATCCATTTCAGTTCAGCTTCATGTCTTTTGATTATTTTGAATCTAGATGTAGAATTTGCATCGTAATAAAGTTTTTCCACTGGTTGTATAACAATGTTATTTACAGAATGACCTGTACGTCGAAAGTGAAAGGCACTGGAATATTGCAGAACCGAGGTGTTTGCGCTGTACAAATTTTCGACCAAAAGGTATTTTTTCAGCCGCGGGAAAAAAAAAGTCACACGGGGCAAGGTCAATGGAATGGGGGGGGGGGGGGTTGAGGGAGTTCAACAACTTTTTCCTGCTTCAGATAGTCTTGCACAATGAACGCCTTGTGCGATGACGCATTGTGATGTAGCAATCTGACATTGGCCAAACCAGTTGCGGGTCTTCGTTCTTTGAAATATTTCTTCAATTTTCGAAGAACTTTATTCTTGTAAGACTTCGCATTTACAGATTTGCCTTTAGGCACAGCAACCTGAATAGCAGGTCCTAATTTGAAAAGAATATGGCATACATTACCTTCTTGACGCTCATGGTCCGCTTTGCAATGCTTGGTCTTTTGCAATACTTTGTTTCCCATATTTTGTTTTGAATCTTTCGTTTTGGCTCAAAAAAGTGAACCCATGTCTCGTCACCTGTGACGACATTAGCGAAAGACCGTGCATTGTAATTTGGAAACTTTTCAGGCAACTTCTTGGCGCACTGAACGCGTGTCTTTTTCTGCTCATCTGTCAACAGATGGGGAATCCATCTGGCACAGATCTTTCTCATTTTCAAATCCCGTTTCAGAATTGTATGAGCTGCTCCTAATGAGATGCCAACCATACTAGCTATTTGCCTAGCGGTGTATCGTGCATCGGTAGCAACTATTTCTTTCACTCTAGCAACCATCTTGGCAGATGTTGCTCTTTTCGGCCGACAAACATGTGGTGCATCTTCTGTTGAGCCTAGCCCACAGCTGAATTTCTTACACCAACGAAAAACTGTCGGAAAAGACATTTCATTATGCCCATAAACCGAACATATTTCATCAAAAATGTCTTTGCACCGTATACCGAGAATACAACGATTCTTAATATAGTACCGTATTTCAACGGCGTACTCTGACCTTCTTCCAACCATGTTTTGTATTAGTCTACAAGAGTAGACAGTGTTTATCGAACGATATACATGGCTAAAGTGGACGGATTTTTTACAGGTTTGGTACCAATGTATAGGTAAAATGTTTTTCTACGCTGTGATAATTATTTCCAGGTAATTTTCGCATAAGTGCATGAGAAAACGTTCTACTTGCATTCATATTTGAACAGTCCTCGTATTTTATATTTTCTTGTCCTTTGGGATCATTGATTTGAAAATATTTAAGGCTCACTGATAAGGCCTAATCTGATCCGTGACAAATGGTCAGCTACGGCCGGTGTTTATAACACTTAACTAACACGGACCGTTAGTTAGACCCGGAGTTCCGTGTTATAACCAGGTTGAGGTGTTTTATCAAGCAAGACGGTCGTTGCAAGTGTTACAAAAGCCGATTTTAACTCACCTGATCATGAATGGGACAATCTGAGCTTTTGTGACGGTCTCTGTCCGTCGTCCGTGCGTCCGTAGTCAACGTTTGCTTTAAACGACTGGCTCAAATTGCTCAAATCATTCCGCTCGGATGGACATAGAAAATAGAAGTGAAGGCAATCAGGAATCGATACAGTTATAACCTACAGCTCCCATCAGAGAAACCGAAGGTAAGAACACAACCATGAAATAACAAGACCCAAAACTGTTAAAACCATTCTGCTCGGATCAACAAGGGGACTTCTGCTTAACCAGTGGATGGATTTCGAAATAATTTCACAGACATGTTCCTTGGGTGGACCACTATAACGGAAAAAAAACTTTAAAAGACTTCTCCTCCTTAACCAATGGGTGTATTTTGAAATTATTTCACAGGTGACCTACCAAAATTACTCAAACCGTTCCGCTCGGATGAACAAGATGGTCACAAGAGCTAAAAAAGGAAAACTCTTTAAACCACTTCTCCTGCTAAAGGAGTGGATGAATTTCGAAATAATTTCACATTACTGTAATTTGGCTGAGCCTCCGCCAAAATTGCTCAAACCGTACTGATCGGATGAACAAGATGGCCGCTACCCAGCAAGCAATATATATGGGACACACCTGGGCCCCATATGAGATTTTATATGGGTCCTACATGGGCATTCCACATGGGGCCAATACGGGATGTGCAACCCGGTTTTACATGTGACCCACATGAGCCAGCCCAAATGTGTAGCATATGGATTTTACATGGAACCCACATGGACTAACCCAAATGGGTAGCATATGGGTTCTCACATTTATTTTCAAGAAAACGGTATTATACAAATAATTTAAGTTCTCATTGCCCCAGTCGACTTGATGGACTGGTTAGGTCCCAACAGAGAGAGACCAAACATGCAACTTATTTCACATGCATACAATTATGATGCCAAGAAGACTTTGGCCTTCTTTATGATAATTAAAATTGTTAAGTATCGCGTATTTTGCGGCATACAACTTTAAAAGAAATTGGGACATACATTGAGTTCTTTTAAAAAATATGACCCTGAAACTATGTCCATGTTGCAAAAAATATTTCTGCTGAATTTAATTTCGATTTTGTAATGAATAAACCATTTATTCTATAAACCATTTATTCTATCTTATTATTGTCGTTATTATCAGCATTTATGTTATGAAATTTACTCTCTTTTTTTATATGAAGCTTATTAATAGCCCAGTTGTTCCCCTTATTGCCCACATCGAACCCATACGGGTCCCATATAGTAGACGGGAACCATTGGGTTACAATACCTGTACCTCATGGAAACCATTTGGACGCCATTTATGTATCTTGGAATCGTCAACTATCCCGGGTTATTGCAATTTCATTTCAAGTATCGAAAAATTATTTATCCGGGACCCATATGAGTCTCATATGGGCAAAAAACCTGAATGGGGCCCATATAGGACTCGAATGGGCTAAATGCCCAGAATCTGCCCGTATGTGTCCCGTATATACATGTTTGCTGGGTAGAGCTAAAAGTAGAAAAACTTTTTAAATGACCTCTTGCTCAAATTGTTCCACACTGCTAAGCAAGTTGGTCACAAGGACTTAAAATTGAAAATCTTTTAAAAGACTTCGTCCTTTAAGGGATAAAATTTTATATGGTTATATGAATGTTCCATTGGTGACCCTCTTAACAAAATCGCTCAAAATATTTTGCTTCACTAAGCATGATGGCCACCAGAGCTTAAAATTTCAATACTCAAAATACAAACCTCAAAACGACTTCTGCTCCCAAACAGACAGGCTGATTTTGGAATAATTTCATCGAAAAGTTCCTTGGGTCAACCAAAAGTGCTCAAACCTTCTACTCCAACATATTACCAACAATTTCATTTGTACAATATGGATCAAGTGGGCGATCCAGAGCCATCATGGCCCTCTTGTTGGTAGCATCCAATATTTAATTGCTGATCAAATTACTTATCGTACCATATTTTGGCAATTCAATCAGTTACTAGTCCGTATATATCGGGTCCCAGAAAACACTTTACAACAAATTGCACAACAAATATGTACATATTGCAGAACTGTTTTCCTGAAATACAACAAAGCAACAATAAAAGAATAACATCAGAACCGTCGGCATCACAAGCCACCGGGTGCTGGTGGAATGGCGGGAAAGTCGTGACGTCACTCTGGTCCAACCAGACTAAAGCGTTGGTTTCTCTGGTAAATAGTGTACAAGAAGGCGGCGAAAAGTAAGAAAATATGTTGGCCCAAGGGAAAATACACATATTAAGTGTTATTAAAATATGTGTAAAAGATGTAAAATATGCACAATATGAAAGATAGAATCGGCACTGCTATTTCTGGAGTGTTCAAAATGGTGATCTTTCTCGTCGTCCAAAAATTCCAATCGTGACATGGGGCTGCCATGTTTGTTTACCAAAGATCTACCAGAGTTCGTTCGATCACACAGGTGAAAGAACATGCTCAGTTTGTCTTCCGCTATCATAGTCTGAGTGACGACCGAACAGCCTCTCCTTAAAACTATTTACAATCATACTAAAACGCATACCTCTGAGTCCCAATCTGTACTGTACGGGCTTTGAACTCCTCTGCGGCCTAAGCATATACCGCAGACGAGGGAAGACTTTTCCACTGAGTAATAGTTCTTGGGAAAAAAGAATGCTTTAGGGCATCACTATAGGCCTTGTTCCTACGGTATTGTGCTATTTACTTTTGATTCCCTTGTTTGAGTTGAAACTGTCACAGGGGTTAATTTATCAAGAGACACTATACCAAAGTGTATCTTATGAAAGCAGGTTCAAGAGGACTGTTTTTTTTTTGGGGGGGGGGGTGGTCATTACCCATTCTTCCCAATTACGGCTATTCTCTGGAATATGTCACCAGCTGATCTCGCCCTTGATTCAAATCTTGACTCTTTAAAATCAGGTGGCGGTAAGATCAACCAAACACTCCCTTTAGGCATATACTGTTTTCATCTTGCTTTTAAACTTTTCTTCCTAGCATCTATCTATCAATCTATCTTCCAATACGTCTTAACGCCCAAGGGGACACCATTAACTCAATAACCTTTGTTCACCTTCATTTTACACTTTTTATGCTGCACTGTCTCACTTTTTCTTCTCTAACTAATGCACCATCTGAATCTGAATCGTTACTGGTGATACGTCAAATGACATTCGTTCCCCGTGCGCATCACATTCAAATAATACTCGAAAGAGGGCTTTGAACTAGATGTCAGTAACCTTTGCGATTCCGGTAGGGATGGGGGACAAGTCAATTCACCGACAAGATAACTCACGGACACGGTTTTTGGAGACGATTCACAGACACAACTGAAGACAAAAATTCGCCGATACTTTTTAAAGGCAATTTACCAACACATGTGTATATTGCATTTATAGCCCAAATGATAAAAAAGAAAATATAATTTTGTAAATGAAATGATGTATTATCACATTTTTATTTAAATAAGGAATGTAGGATAACTTTATAAAAAATCATATTTATGGCAAGAGATTAATACTGCTAATGCACAGAGACCATTAATTTTCAACCGCATAGGATGACTGATGTAAATAAACTTTCACATTTTATTTTAGGGGTGTGATTTAAGGGAAAAATATACTATTATACTTTTCTATTATAATATACTATTATACTATAATGAAACTTAGTAAAATGTTGTTATTTTTCTGGTTGGCTGATCCAAGTCATCGTTGGGTGCTCAAACATCGCTGGAAATGCATCCTAAATGATGCAGAACAAAAGTCATGACTTGAACCTTGCCCGTTTCTTAGCATAATACTCGATGCTCAGATAGTTCACCAACAGGCAGAATTAAAGGTTTTGTCTTTCACAGCTATGGTCAATCGAACACAATATACCACTTATCCATAATTACCTTTGATTACCAATCATAATTATCAGTCAAAGGTCGCTTGTCTTTGAACACATGTGTCGTTGAATTGTCTTCAAAAAGTGTCGGTGATTGTCTTCAGTTGTGTCCAAAGTTGTCTTGTCCGTGAATTTCCTCGATACTCGATCCCGAGTATAGCTAAACAGCGAAAGGAAGCTTCCCTTCACGATAGGAAGGTTCCTTTCGCAAATGAAAAATTTTCCTACGAAAGTGAGATACATTTATATGCCAAATTAATGTCCTCGAAAGCAAAAATTCCATAGACTTCAATGTAATTTGATGTTTGCAAGAAAATTAATTATGCTATGTTTGCTCATCTGTTGTTAGTGAAACTGATTTCATTGAAAAACTAAATTAAAAATAGCATAAACAATATGTGTTCTTTTTTCTGTGATCTTTCTTTATAAAAAAAACAGCAGTTTAAAAATAATGCAATCTGCGATAAATTCATTTTTCCATTGACGTCGCGAAAAATGAGGATAAAAAATTGTTAATCAGATTCTTCTGTCGCGGTTTATTTTGGCCATTTTGTGGGAAAGTAACTATCCTTTTGGCTTTCCGCTATTGATGTTTCCATTGGGGTATGTTGTTTCATGTTTGTGTTAATTTCCATTTGGTGTCTCTGATGGGAGCTGTGGGTTGAATGTGTCGATTCCTGGTCATGGCCTCCGTTTCTATTTTATATTAAACAGTTGCTGTTCCAATGCTATACATATAACACAATCAAGAAATGTATATTTATTGCATTAATCATTTACGTTTCTAACTATGCCAGTTTTGCCAAAGTCGGATGAGCAGAAGTAATATTTATAATTTTCTTGCAAAAGTCAGAATACATTAAGGTCTATGGGATTTTTGCTTTCGAGAACATTAATTTGGCACCTGACTCTATTTATGATTATTTAGGGAAAAACTTTAAAAATCTTCTTCTCTGAAACCGCAAGGCCCAGGTCTTTGATATTTGGTATGAAGCTCCATCTAGTGGACCCCTACCAAGATTGTTCAAATAATAGTGCTGGGGCCAAAAATGCCCCCGTTCCGGGGCTCTTTGGTTTTACATAGGCTTATATACGGACAATCTTTAAAACTCTTCTTCTCTGAAACCGCAAGGCCCAGATCTTTGATATTTGGTATGTAGCTTCAACTAGTGGACCGCTTTCAAGATTGTTCAAATTATAGCCCTGGGACCAAAATTGCCACTGCTCCGGGGCCCTTTGGTTTTACATAGACTTATATAGGGAAACTCTTTAAATATCTTCTTCTGTGAAACCACAAAGCCTAGGTCTTTGACATTTGGTGTGAAATTTCATCTCGTGGACCTCTATCAAGATTGTGCAAATTATAGCCCTAGGGCCAGATGTGCCCTCGCCCCGAGACCCTTTGTTTATACATAGACTTATATAGGGCAATCTTAGAAAATCTTCTTCTCTGAAACAGGAAGGCCCAGGTCATTGATATTTGGTGTGAAGCTTCATCTAGTGGACCTCTATCAAGACTGTTTAAATTATAGCACCAGGGCCAAAAATGCCCCCGCCCCGGGGCCATTTGGTTTTACATAGGCTTATGTAGGGAATATCTTTAAAAAATCTTCTTCACTGAAACCGCAAGGCCCAGGTCTTTGATATTTGGTGTGTAGCTTTAGCTAGTGGACCTTTGTCAAGACTGTTCAAATTATAGCCTTTGTTGCACTGATGAGTTAGGAGGCCTTCATGCGGACTGAACAAATTATTTGTCTAAATCGCGACGGAAGTAAGGGCGAGGATTGTGGCCACGTTAAATCGATTTAAGCCCCCCAGTGGAATTCGTTTCCGCTGACCATTCCAAGGCGGTTCTTCTGTTGCGTTTTATTTTTGTTATGGTTTGTCTTTGGGTGTTTGTGTCGCTTATGTTATTTTATTTTGGATAGGCTATTGGCCATTTTGTGGGAAAGTAATTGTCCTTTTGGCTTTCCGCTGTTGGTGTTTCAATCGGGGTCTCTTGTTTCGTGTTTGTGTGGCTTTCCCTTTGGTGTCTCTGATGGGAGCTTTGGGTTGATTTTATCGATTCCTGATCATTGCCTCCACTTCTATTTTTGTTGATATTTGGTATGAATCTTCACCTTTTTAGACCTCCCTCAACATTATGTACATTATAGCCCTGGGGCCAATAATGGCACTCCCCGGGGCCCACTTGTTACTCTATGGATCAGGTGAGCGATCCATGGCCATCATGGCCCTCTTGTTTATTAATTTATTTATTTATTTGTTTTATTTTATTTTTATTTTATTTCGGTGTTTTCATCGAACGAGAACATTGCTTGTGCAGCTACAGGTGTCAACTGACCCCGATCATATTAATAATGCATAGCAAAACAATCCCCCATTATTATGTACATGGTTGCCCCGCCCATCGGGGCTTTAAAAATGAATGGGTTGCATGATGCTTCCACCCAGAGCTGAAACCGACCGCACACGAGTACTGGTTAACCACGTAGAGGATCTAAAATGGAAGTGGAGGCAATGATCAGGAATCGATACAATTAACCCACAGCTCCCATCAGAGACACCAAAGCGAAAGAAACACAGACATGAAACAACAGACCCTAATGGAAACATCAATAGCGGAAAGCCAAAAGGAGAGTTACTTTCCCACAAAATGGTCAATTGGCTATCTAAAATAATATAAGTGACACAAACACCCAAAAAACAAACCGTAACAAAAAATAAACCGCGACAGAAGAGCCGCCTTGGAACGGTCAGCGAAACTAATTCCACTGGGGGCGGGGAGTTTAAATCGATTTTACATAGCCACAATCCTCGCCTTTACTTTCGTCGCGATTTCGACAAACAATTTGTTCAGTCCGCATTAAGTAAAGTAGAAGTAAAACAAAGATCAGGAATTGATACAATTAACTTACTCCACCCATAAAAGACACCAAAGGGAAAGAAATACAAACATTAAGCGACCAGACCATAATGGAAACCTAAACAAAGGAAGGCCATAAGGACAGTTACTTTCCCACAAAATGGCCATATGGCCATCCAAAACCAAAAGACACAAGTGATACATACAGTAAGTAACAAACAACAACATAAATAAATCGCCACAGAAGAGCCGCCTTGGAACGGTCAGTGGAAGATTTCCACTGGGGGGCTTAAATCGATTTTACGTGGCCACAATCCTCGCCCTTACTTCCGTCGCGATTTAGACAAATAATTTGTTCAGTCCGCATGAAGGCCTCCTAACTCATCAGTGCAACATCTCCGTGAACACAAAAATCAAAGAACCACAGAGGTGAGACAACGGTGAGGACTCGACAGCAAGAAACCACTGAAATACTGGAGCAAAAGAAAACTAACAGTTAGACTCCGATGAGCCCGACCAGAGACAGAGCATCAGGCACCAACCGACATTATCTCTCTAATTTTCAATAAGCCTTTACGTTGGAGCCGTCATAGAATCTGAGGCCTGACCCACCGGCGTGCAATTAAAGAGGGAAGCAAAGTTGCCAACCGTGATTGGGTTAACTACCATGCATGCAGTCTGTCGTATAATATCCATGTTGTAAGGCCTCCTAACTCATCCGTGCAACTTCTCCGTGAACACAAAAATCAACCACACAAATGAAACAACGCCGAGGAAACCGAGGAAACCACTGAAATGCTGGAGCAAAAGAAAACCAACAGTTAGACTCCGATGGGCCCGACCAGAGACAGAGCATCAGGCACCAACCAACATTACATTGGATTAGATCTCTCTAATTCTCAGTAAGCCTTTACGCTGGAACCGTCATAGTATCTGAGGCCTGACCCACCGCCGTGCAGTTAAAGAGGTAAGCAAAGTTGTCAACCATGATTGGGTTAACTACCATGCATGCAGTCTGTCGTATAACGTTTATGTTGTACCTAATCTGTTTATATCGAAGAATGATTTTACGAAATTGGATGCTGAAGTCATTGCGGTTATATTTTTCTGAACTCATATACTAAGTCACCATAAAATTCGGATTCCGAAAGACCTTGTTGCAGAAGAGATTTAAGTCCAATATTGAATTTTGAAATTAAATCAGAATGACGTCTATAAAATTTTGAAAAGTCTTTGCGTAGTTTATGGTTCCGATAACCCTGATTAAGAAGTTAAGCAGTTAAAACAATTTATTACGAGAGTTGAAGTCAGTTACATGACTACACACTCTGGCAAATCGAATTAATTGCGAAATATAAACACCATAGGATGGTGCACGAGGAACATCGCCATCCAAAAAAGGAAAGTTTACAATCTCAAAATTAATCATACATTTTGCAAGAAACAAGCCCATCTAAAATAGATAAACGTAAATCCGAAAACGGGGCCTCGGTATCAGAAGAATTTGCTTTATTTAACTGAAGTTCTGAGAGTGGGGGGGGGGGGGGGTAAATTTGACTTATCAAACCATCGAAATATGTATTGTCAATATTTAATAAATCATCCAAATTTCTAGAAGTCGAGCTAAAAGCTTCAATGATTTCAGACAGGTTTTCAGCAGAAAGGGACATCATGAAGTCTCTCTCAAACAAAACAAAAAACAGATCAGCAACAAGTGGTGCGCAATTAGTACCCATCGGAATACACACAATTTGTCTAAATAACTTAGTACCAAATCTTATGTAAATATTGTCAAGTAGAAAGGTGAGACTTCACACACTTTCTGACATGACCATAAAGTATAATTTTAATGCTCTTCAGAAGTGAAAAAAGCATTTCTAACATTACATGCAAGATAGAGGGAGTCTTCCCTATGAAATGCCCATTCAATTAAATCATTAAGTTTTTCTTTTATAAGATTATGAGGAAGTTTAGTGTAAAGGGTGGAAAAATCATAAGTAGACAGACTTGAAGCACGAAAACGCCTGGATTTCAATTTATTTAAAACTTCGCCATTAACGCCGTAAACTACATGCACATGTATACTTTTGTTGAAACTTCATTAGATTTTTTATAGACCAAAACAGATTTCTACCTGACCTTTCGAAGACTGTGTCGCAATATTTTATCACATGCCCAGGCAATAGTTTCATTGTGCGACAGGGCTTGAGATGTCATTTCATGTCAAAGTCCCACAAACTTGGGAGCAATGTCTCTAAAATGACTTTTAAAATGGTGACGGGGGCGTTAAGCCTCAAATCAAACAAAACAAAAGTATACATGTAGTTTACGGCATTATTGGCGATTTTAATTTGTATACCATACTTTGTTCGAGGTTAGAAGCCACAGTCTGGTCACTTCAGGTGGCCAGTTGTATCCCGATACAGTCTTTTTTCCATTATATTTTTCGTTCATGTTGTTTATGGTACTTTCTTCGGTGCTAGCAGCCTGGTCATTTTAGGTGGCCAGTTGTATCCCGAATTCTAAATAAATTTTCGCCAAACTTAATCCCTGAGCGTTTTTGGTATGCGTTAATAACATGAATTATAAATCTTTTATTTTTCTATTCAAATATAATTACGATGGGCCTCCTTGGCCTAGTGAGTAAGAGTGTTGACTCTCAATCATTAGGTCTGTCAATGCAGTGGTACGAGCCAGGCTCGGGTCACATGGGATTCGAGAAGTTCTGCAACGTAAGGTCATATGGTTTTTCTCGGGGTTTTCTCCGGGTACTCCGGTTTTCGCACACCTCTGATAAACCATCTGCTCGATATGAGTGAAATAAACTTGAAAATGCCGTAAAACAAAATTAAAACATACGGAATAACAATATACTAGTTTAACCTAATATGCATCATCATTGATTGTGAGATTTTAAAAAACATATTTACAGCTAATGTTAAACTTCATGCAGGGCTTTATCAATGCGCGTTTTCCGGCAGGTGTCCTTGATTATTCTGCTCTTTTCCTTTTACCCTTGTGATGCATCTTCCCGGCAAACGGTGTGTATATACAAGACCTTTTTCCGTCGGTAGAGTTGTTATGGTTTGTCTTTGGGTGTTTGTGTCGCTTATATTATTTTATTTTGGATAGCCTGGATTGGCCATTTTGTGCGAAAGTAACTGTCCTTTTGGCTTTCCGCTATCGATGTTTCAAATAGGGTCTGTTGTTTCATGTTTGTGTTTCTTTCCCTTTGGTGTCTCTGATGGGAGCTGTGGGTTAATTGTATCGATTCCTGATCACTGCCTCCACTTCTACTTTGATACTATATTATTTTGGTTCGTGCTCCCTTTATCACACTTTTTGATCTCTTGTGACCCCCAGATATGCACGCGGGACATTTTTGGCACCCCTGTATTCTACTCTTAATTACCTTCAATGTGATATTTGGTATGCAACATGGTTATGTTTGAACAATGTGAATTTTAAACCCTCGGGCATTGTTGGGTCCCACATGTGAAAAATGAGCGATTCTAGCGTAAATGGTCTAGGACCAATGGTGGGATATTACAGACAGACGGACGGGGGGTCATTATTCATGATCGCCGCTTTTTGTTGGAAAAGCCTATCTATCTATCTTTCTTTCTATCTATCTAATCTATCTATCTATCCATCAAATTTTACAAGTTACGTCCTAGGGGTTGGGGTGGAGTACTCTGAATTGTGCCTGCTACAGAGGCTTGGTGTATTCCTTACTTCCAAAAGATAACCCTTTTATAGAACATATTTAACGTCACTACAGCTGGTGTCTGGGAATAGGTGGCGGCCGTAAAAAGTGTCCCTGCCCAACATCATAGTGTAATTTATATTTACTTGTCCTTTGGAATCATTGATTTCATTGTGGAATTTTAAAATATTTGTGGGCCACTGATGAGGCCTAATTGGCCGAAACTAGCTAGTCTGGCCCAGAAAACATGTATACTTCATATTTCCCAGTTCTGTGCTGTACTCCTTGCTTCCAAAAGATAACCCTTTTATAGAACATATTGGACCCGTATCTGGTGCTCGACCAAAACAAACTAGACTGACAGTGTACCCCAAAAATATCCAGTATATCATCAATGCCTGAAACAATTTTGCACATTCTAGCATACCAAAATAGTTCCCAAAAATAGTCAGTTTTAGAAGTGACCCAACTCCCCAACCTCCCTCAACAAAATATCTGCTAAATGGTTTGTACCCATACAAATACCATTTTTTCATACCCCTCCCCACCCCACCGCTCCCCCCCCCCCCACCCCAAAAAGAAAAAGGAAATTTAAAATCCCAAAAATATTCCTACCCCTCTACACCCACCCACCCCCAACCCCGCCCACACACACAGGTAGGAGTTAACCAAAACAGGTACACGTTGACTTGGGGGTACGAGTTAACCAAAGAACAGGTACGAGGTACGAGTTGACCAAAAACAGTTAAGAGTTGACTAAGGTACGAGTTGACTTAGGTACGAGTTGACCAGTTACCATTTATATATATATATATTTATTGAGAAACAGAGGAAACATGAATATTTTTTTCTCCTGTTTCTGCTACTCGCTCACATCTGAGCATTACGAACAGGATTTCGTGGGTGGTAACCAGTACTTGGGTTAAGAAAACGATCTTCTCTCCAGCACACATGTCAAATGAATGAATGAATTATTATTAATTTTTTTATGGACAAAACCTTCCTATCGGAGACAAAACCTTCCTTTCGTAGACAAAACCTTCATCCGAAATTTTGGTAATTTCGTAAAAAAATATATATACGAGTGCAACGCTATATACAATAATATACAAAAATAACACCTTCCTTTCACAAACAAAACCTTCCTTTCGCAAACAAAATCATCCTTTCGCAAACAAAATCATCCTATTGTAGACAAAATCTTCCTTTCTCGAAATGAACTTTCCTTCCGGGAAATCAGAATCAGAATTGTTACTGGTGACACGTCAAATGACATTCATACACCAGGACCTGTGATGTGGGAAGTTAGTCCCTAGCTCTAACCAAAAAGGTAAATTGAGCTACACAATCATCAGCACCTTCAGCTGTCGAAATAATCGAATCGGGAAGGGCATTCCAATCACTAATGGTTCTGGGGAAGAACGACTCTTTATAAACGTCAGTTCTTGCAGTAAGGGTCTGAAACGCCAACGAATGGTGATTTCTACAGTGTCTAGCTGGGGGAACAAGGTCATCTGTTGGAATGCTGGCAGCACCCTTTAGACCTTTGTATAAAAGGATTAGCCTACTGTCTTTTCTCCTTTTCTTGAGAGACGCCCATTTTAATTTTCCAAGTATTCCAGTCATGCTCCCAGTTTCAAAGGGTCCCTGGACATTTCGGCCCATAACAAAATCGGCCCATGACAAAATCGGTCCATAACAAAATCGGCCCATACAAAATCGGCCCATAGCAATTTCGATCCACAATTTTAATGATGGTATAATTATTATGTTTGCATATAAATGATTTGCTTGCACGGCCAATTAAATCAGTAGCATGTATTTTATTGTTTTCACTGCAGGCAATGGTTAGAAAACTGACATCAAGCATTGTTCACAGACACATTGGGCTTATGAAATTGTTAAGAATTTCGTTGTACATTGTATTTCTTATTTCTGCTTTTCAACACTTCCATTTACGTAATACCGGCCCCGATAGTTCAGTTGGTAGAGTGTCCGCGCCGGGGAACGGAGGTCTCGGGTTCGATCCCGGGCCGCGACATACCAAAGTCGTTAAGAATGGTACTAGCTGCTCCTCGCTTGGCACTCAGATTTACGGGGTAGAGCTAGGACTGGTCGACCCAGTGTCAGGATAATGTGACTGGGTGTGGTATCATGTAATGTGTCTGGGACATGATCCTTCATTGAGGCAGCACTATAAAGGTGATCATTGAGCTCCCTGTCGCAACCAGACACCGTCGTGATATGGCTGAAAGATTGTTGAAAGCGACGTTAAACCCGAATTCACACACACACACACACACACACACACACACACACACACACACACACACACACACACACACACACACACACGATTTACATATTGTAATACGCTATGAATAAGAGGCTTTGGCTACTTCACTAGCCCAGCATACACAGCTCGACTTGTTCAGCCGCACAGTATGGTCATGATCGCTGGAGGCATCAGGTAGCTTTGGCTACTTTATGATTCATAGTTAGACACAAATCAGACTGCGCGGATACACAGGCTGATGTGAGTCTTTTGTTGGGCCCCGGCGCTAGGCCCACATACAGCTGTCGGTCCACCCCTGTCCAATAACATTTATAAAACGGAACCGAAAGCAAGAAACAAAGAAAGAATTAAAGACACGCATTTAGAGACATAGACTTATGGATGATTGGCACGTGCCCCAATAATGACTGAGGTTTGAGTAAAGTGATAAACGTTCTGTCTGTTGCTTTAAGGCACCTGTCGATAAAGGCAACAACCTAAAGTGATTATTAATAATTTTGTATACCGACATGTGCCAACAATATAAACAAATAAGCAATGACAACAGAACTAGTATTTCCAAGTTCATAAATATACATTTTTTTTTGCGAAATAAACACACCCTCTTTTATATTATTTTTATTTCTTATCTTCCATTACAAAGTTTGCAGTGCGAGAAGACTCACATCTGAGGGATGCAATTTTTGAAAATAAGATGCAGATGCCTAGCGGTGAAAAGCGGTAAAAAAAAACATAGAATGTATATACATGTATTTTATCATAACAATATCTTTCCTTTTTTTTTTATTTTTTTTTGCTGATAATTGACCCCTATACCAGCCTTTTAATCATTTATGGGCCGAAATTGCTATGGGCCGATTTTGACATGGGCCGATTTTGTTATGGGCCGAATTGACCCGGAACCTTTCACAGCAGTAATTGCCTGTTACAAATCTAGCAGCTCTATTCTGAACTTTCTCAATTTCATCGTTAAGGACCACTCCACTGGGGTCCCAGATACAACTACCATATTTCAAGATTGGGCGAACAAGACCTTTATATGCTGCCTCTTTTACACCCTGAGGGCACTGATGAAGATTTCGCCTCAGGAAACCAAGCGTTCTATTTGCCTTAGTACACATGTTGCTAATATGAGTATTCCATCTCAAGTTGTGTGAGATTTTCACTCCAAGGTATTTAATGGAGTCCACATTCTCGAGGACCGTTCCCTCTAAGGTGCAAGAAGCCTCAACTTTATTAGATCTCTTCCTAGTTATCTGCATAATATTGCATTTAACTGGCTGAAATCTCATGCCTCATTTACGTGCCCAACATCCTAATCTATCTATGTCAGCCTGAAGTTTCAATTAGTCATCTGTATCTATAATTTCCCGGTAACAAACACAGTCATCTGCGAACAGTCTTATTTCTGAGTCAATGTCAGTGGAAATATCATTGATGTACAGGGAGAACAAAAGTGGACCAAGAACGGTCCCTTGCGGGACTCCAGACAAAACTGGAGCCCACTCCGAAGATTCACCATTAACATCAACCCGCTGTTTTCTGTAGCAAAGAAAGGAATCTATCCATTTGAGGGTCTTTCCCCCAATTCCATAGCCAAATAACTTAGATTTAAGTAGTTCATAAGGAGGGGTGTCAAAAGCCTTCTCGAAGTCCAGAATAAATGTGTCCACCTGTACCCCTTTGCCCAAGATTTTTGCCCAGTCATTAATAACTGTGCTTAGCTGAGTTTCACAACTGTGCCTTTTTCTAAATGCTTGTTGTCTGTCTGACAAAAGTTTATGTTCGTCCAAGTGGGCCATGATGTTTGAGCAGACTAGATGTTCCGGCAATATAAGATCCAGTCGAAATAAAAGGTCCAGTCAATCCCAATATGCCCCAACTTTGGCAGAAGACCATATTTCAATTAAATCAGTATATAGTATGCCCTTTTATATGTAAACTCACTCCTAATGCCTCAGAAATACCTTCCTTTCGTAGAAATTTCGTCCTTTCGCTGTTTAGTTATACCGCCCGATCCCGGCAAATATAATCTTCTCACAGCCCCAGTCTCCCGCGCGCTTGCCAAAATTGAGTAAAGCGTCTGCTGTTGATACCTAAACATTTTGTATAAAGCCTGGTAAAAAGCCGTTTCTGTGAAGCTTTGAAGGTATATCCTTCTTTTCAAATCCTTTACCATCATTTTTATACTTACAGGCTCGATTTCCCCGCCTTGCAAATCATTGAGGCAAATGTGGGTGGGGTATTCCCTACTCATATAGACGTAACCCGAGATCTCTGGCTGTAGTGACCTACATAAAGCCGCCAAATCAGAAAATAAAAAAGGCTTTTAGAACGTCAGAGAAGGCTCGGATTAATATAGACGGATCCAATGTTTTGACACGTGACCTTGTTTACTTGTCACTGCGCATGCGCAAAACTACTTTTCCTTTTGATAACGATCTTCCGTGGTTGGCAAAAAGCCGCTGGTTCCATATAAACACATTGTAAACAGCTTTAATATTACGGGCATATTTTAGTTGACTGTTACAGAAAATCGATCAAATTACACTTCTTCTTCTTCTTCTTCCGGTTTCGCCTTAACCCCCGGAGGGGACACAGACGGTGTATTACATACACTCCAGTTTTGCAGGATGAAAGCCTACACAGTAATCATGTAATTACGGTAGGGTTCTTTAACCTGCACAGGGGATGGTTCTCCCTGCACAGGGGGCCTCCAGTTAACGTCCCGATCCGAAGGACGGTGCACTTTATGAATCCGGGACGTTTCGCCCCCGAACCATTTCCTCCCCTAGTCGTTTCGTCCCTCAGACGTTTCCCCCCTGGTCGTTTCCCCCCTAGTCGTTTCGCCCACCTAGTCGTTTCGTCCCCCTAGTCGTTTCGCCCCCCTAGTCGTTTCGCCCACTTCCCAATGTAATAGACTAATTTTCACTTTTATTAGCATTGTTAAGAGGCAAATATTTAAGTAGCATCATCGCCCTGTCACGTCAGCCTAAGGATAACTTATCCTTAGTTACCAGCCGGCACCGGGCCTTAAAAGTGGCGACTCGGGGATGTGTGACTAGGACTTGTTACACTAAAATTATTTAGACCTGTTCCTGTTGCTTCAAAATTTTAGTGTAACCATTTACCGGCCATTTTTTTTTAATTCTTATTTTTTTTTTAATATTTTTTTATTTTATTTTTTTTAATTCCTATTTTATTTTTTTTTTGTTCTTTTATCTTTTTTTTTACATTTTTTTCTTTTTTATTTCTTTCTTTCTTTCATTCATTTTTTTTTTCATTAATTGTACAATTATTTCACACTGCATCATGACTGGTCACAGGAACATCTCTGGTTTCGTTTGTCGGTCCATACAGTCGGCTGCATCCTCTAAGTAGCCTTGCTGTTGAAATCTCTCCCGCATTATAGTTGTTCCACAGCTCATTGACTTTTTCATCCAGTCTGCGGTATGCTGGATGCGTGTCTCTCCCACCCTGTCCATTGGCCACAAGTGTGTGTGAATTCAGGCCACAAGACGAACTTCAACAGTCACTTGCTCAGCTTCTTTCCTCAGCAAAGGCACCAACTTGTAAAATGACAGTCCTTTGTGGCCCGCCCGATTATTAATCGCATTAATTGCGTGATTAATGTGACAAACAAATAAACAACGTGATAAACGGCAGTGAACAAAACAGGTAATAATTATAATAATTCCTAATTATCGTTCCCATTCAAAGAACATGTTCTTCTATCTCTCTCTCTTTCTTTCTGTCGGTCGCATATATCAATCTTTTATATATAAAAATTAGGAAAAAAATAGGGGCGAAACGACTAGGGTTTGGGGGCGAAACGACTAGGGTTAGGGGGCGAAACGACTAGGGTCCAAAAAAGGAGGCGAAACGACTAGGGGGGAAACGTCTTGGGGGCGAAACGTCTTGTTACCCACTTTATGACATTCATCCCTGCAAATGATGCCAATGGAGCGTGTTCGGACACCGAAATTTTCACACCGCTGCCGGGGATCGAACCCGGGACCTCTAGCATCAGAGGCAAGTGCACTAACCACTGAGCTATCACGCTCCACACTTTAAATGAGTAGATAAATATGTTCTAAACTTCATTCCTGCATCTTCCGCATTTTTAGTCATTCGTTTTGCGCATTTTTATTACAAATAATTAAGACCATCCCGCCCCGTTACCTGCCTAGGTTTAACAGGTAATTATCATCAAAACATCCGCAAATATTCTAGAAACCAATAATTTCTAGCTAAGACATGTCTATCTTAAAAGTTTAAAGGTCAATTTCGTTGTTTCGATTCCAAACAAAAGACAAGTTTACAGAAAATTACATCGCATTTACAATGGCGACAAACGGCCAAAGACGTTTTTTGCCCACCACCGGTAAGTCCCGGCAAATAGTATTATTGAGTGATGACGTAGTGTTTGGATGTGTCTATTTACTGTTTACTGTATCATGTTTTCTTATGTGGCATGTGCTCAAGAAGATACCTGCGAATTTATTCAGTCTTCAGGCTTTAAGCTCCAATCTAAATGATTGTAAAACAACATTTTTCATTTTTAACATTTTATGGATCCATTTTTGACGGTCACCGGAAAGACCGAAATGGTTTACAGAGGTTTCGCCACCAAACAAGTTCGCCATCGGAGGTTTCGCCACCAAGAGCTTTCGCCACTAGGAGGTTTCGCCCCTCGGAGATTTCGCCACCGAAAATGGATATATACATGTATATATATAAAAATGGATGAAAGGCATAGTTTGGAATCCAGACCACACCACGGGGAGGTGCTTTTCGTTATGGTCCGTTTATTAAAAGTCAGTGGTTTACAAAGTCAATTTAAAATATAATTTTAAAATAAAAGATTAAAAACATGTGCTGCCTCAGACCTCATCAGTTGCCTGCATTGGTGATGGTGAAGGTGCCAGTCCCATGATGTGTGAACATCCGCGAAGAAGAGCTGAACTAGTGAGCTTGCCATTTTCATACATAGCCCAAATGTCAAACAGGTAGGTATTAGGTAGTCAGCAGCACGTGTCGCAACAAAGTCTTTCATGACCTTGTATAGAAGGACCAAACGACTGACTATGTGCCGTTGGCCAAGGGTATGCTAGTTGAGATCCTGAAGCATTGCTGAGACACTAGATGTATATCGGTAGTCTCTGGTTACACATCTAGCAACCCTTCTTTGAACTGATTCAGGTTTGTAGGAGTATGATGCTGTGTAGGGGAACCACACAGTAGAGGCATACTCTAGCTGTGGGCGAACCAGAGTTTTAGATGCTGTGGCCTTCAGGTCCCTATTGTGGACCCGAATATTTCATTTTAAGAATCCTAGGGTCTGGTTAGCTTTTTTTACTTATGTTATTCACATGGTCTGTCCATCTTAGGATGATGACCCCAAGATATTTGGCGGAGGTTACACTTTCAAGTACACAGCCATGAAGAGAATAGTTGGTCTGGAGGGGAGTTTTACGTCAGGTCACATGAATGACCTGACACTTAGAGGGATTAAAACTCATATCCCAGATATTAACTTTTGCAGTATAAAATTCTAACTTTTCTATAACTAAGACTGACTTGTCAGGTGAGACATGTATCTTAACGGATTTGGTTACCACGTTTTGTTATATTTTAAATATTGCAAGTCTCGCTACTTTGGACATCTTCTTCCTGATGCCCGGGACATCCGTGGAGCGTGGGCCATGTTTGCTGATGTTGGCTCGGTGGGGGACGCCTATCTGGATCGGGCGTCTCTTGCCTGATGCCTCCAGCTGACATGTCTCATGAGCTACGTCGGTCGGTGTGTGCTCGGAGGGGGGGGGGGTGCTGTGTTTGCCGGGTCTTGTCCATCATCCGTTTCGGTTTCAAAACTTTGGGGTTTAGACACACTGATGAAGATTAAATAGTATATAAATCAGTTGTTATATAATCATCAAAGGGTACTACTTATCAATAAATAAATTTATTAATTTCTTTTCTTAAACCCTGCTAAAAAATTAAACAGTTATAAGGAACAAATATAAAAAGGTGGCGAATCCTCCAATGGCAAAAATCGAAAAAGTGGCGAACCCTCTCCTAGAGGTGGCGAAACCTCTGATGGCGAACATGTAAAGTGGCGAATCCTCTGACATCCACCGAAATCACCACAGAAATCACACTGGGTAGCTCAGAAATCATCATTGTATGATTGGATATTGTTGGGAAGGTCATGGTAAATGACATAGATGAAATATTTGATCAAACTGTCTCTGAACCCGTAGTTTTAAATTCTACCAAACTCAATTGTTTGATATAGACGGATCCAATGTTTTGACACGTGACCTTGTTTACCTGTCATTGCGCATGCGCAAAATTACTTTTCCTTCCAATAACGATCTTTCGTGGTTGGCAAAAAGCCCCTGGTTCCATATAAACACATTGAAAATTGGTTTAATATTACGGGCATATTTTAGTTGACTGTCACAGAAAATCGATCGAATTACACTTTAAATGGGTAGATATATATATATTAGAGTTCATTCATGCATCTTCCGCATTTAGTCATTCGTTTTGCGCATTTTTATTACAAATAATTAAGACCGTCCCGCCTCGTTACCTGCATAAGTTTAACAGGTAATTATCATCAAAAACATCCTCAAATCTTCTCGAAACCAATAATTACTAGCTAAGAAATGTCTATTATAAAAGTTTAAAGCTCAAATTTGTCGTCTCGAGTCCAAACAAAATACAAGTTTACAGAAAATAACATCGCATTTACAATGGCGATAAACGGCCAAATACGTTTTTTTTGCCCACCACCGGTACGTCCCGGCAAATAGTATTATTGAGCGATGACGTAGTGTTTGGATGTGCCTATATGCAGATGACGTGGAGCGTGATAGCGGTCGGGTATGAAACACCCTTCCCGATCCCGATCCGAAAATCCCCGATCCAAAATTTTTTATTTGCCCTAATTTATTAATTAGAATATATTTTAAACACTTTTTGGGTTTATTTTATTACTTTTAAGTTTTTAATCATTATTTATGTATAATTTGTTTAAATAAGTCCAATTTGTGATTTTATCCTAAATTATTCCTCTCTCAGGGGTATGAAAGACCCTGCCGATTTTTCGTAAAAATATTGTATTCTTCCGCCTCTAATTAAAAAAATAAACAATAACTAAATATAAAAATCAACATAACGGAATTGTTAAATACTTTTATGGCTTTTCTAGAATAAAGGAGAACTTAAAAAGTGTTTCGGAGGTGTTTTTTGCATATTTTTATCAAAAATGATTACCGATCATTATTGCTATTTATAGTTACGAAAATTGAACCGAATGTGAAAGAAATGACCGGAGACGGACCGATCATGAGTTTCACATCGTCTCAAAAATTGTATGTGAGATATATAATGACCATTGTGCGAATGCTAGAAGTTTCACCATGTCCTGTTTATCTATTTCTGATTGTTGATACAATGTGAAACTCAAGATCGGCCCGCTGCCGATGATTTCTTTCACATTCGGTTTAATTTACGTAACTATAAATAGCAATACTGATCGGTAATAGTTTGGGATATAAATATGTAAAAAAAAACACCTCCAATACTCTTTTATGTTCTCTTTTATTCTACTTAAGCAATCACAGTATATAACAATTCCGTTATATTGATTTTATCATTTAGTTACTGTTTATTTTTTTAATTAGAGGCGGAAGAATACAATATTTTTACGACAAATCGGCAGGGTCTTTCATACCCCTGAGAGAGGAATAATTTAGGATAAAATCACAAATTGGACATATTTAAACAAAATATACAAAAATAATGATTGAAATACTTAAAAGTAATAAAATAAACACAAAAAGTGCTTAAAATGTATTCTACTTAATGAATTAGGACAAATAGAAAATTTTGGATCGGGGATTTTCGGATCGGGATCGGGATCGGGAAGGGTGTTTCATACCCGACCCGTGATAGCTCAGTGGTAAGTGCACTTGCCTCTGATGCTAGAGGTCCCGGGTTCGATCCCCCGCAGCGGCGATAAAATTTCTGTGTCCGAACACGCTCCATTGGCATCATTTGCAGGGATGAATGTCATTAAGTGCACCGTCCTTCGGATCGGGACGTTAACTGGAGGCCCCCTGTGCAGGGAGAACCATCCCCTGTGCAGGTTAAAGAACCCTACCACAATTACATGATTACTGTGTAGGCTTTCATCCTGCAAAACTAGAGTGTATGTAATATACACCTGCCTAGAATGTCCGCGAGGGCGTATGGCAGTATATATAGAAAGAAAGACGTGCTCCTACTATCTGAGAGCAAGGAAGATCTACAATCCTGTCTGGATTCGTTGCAAATGTATTGCGACTACTGGAAGCTAAAAATTAATATTGATAAATCCAAAGTTATGATTTTCAGTGCAGAAAAGATAAAAAAAGAAAATTTTCAGTTCAAACTTAATGATTCAGTTATTGAAATTGTTGATAAATACAAATACCTAGGTATATTACTTTCCTATAATGGAAATTTAAAACATGCTGCTGATCACATGTATCAAAAAAGTTTAAAGGCAGTATTTTCACTTCAATCAAAATTACTTGATCATGATTCAATGAGCAACACTTTACAGTTTAAGTTTTTTGATACTCTTATACGCCCGATTTTAACATATGGGGCTGAAGTTTGGATTGGTGACTACAACATAAAAGAGAAAACTCTCGACACATTGCCTTTTGAGAAAATTCAAAATCGATTTTGCAAATATTTACTAGGTGTACATAAGAAAACATCGAATATAGCTTCTAGACTGGAGTTTGGTCGAGAACCAATACTTAATTATATATGCTCACAAACGTTTAAATATTACTCTCGTTTGTGCCAGCTTCCAGAAGATCGCTTACTTAAAGAGGTGTTTGAACTGGATAGAACATTGAGTCAAGAAGGGTACAAATCATGGTATTCTTGTATATGTAACTTTATGCAGAGATTTTCAACTACTGAACAAGAAGTACAGTCTTGTAACATGTCAGAGATCATCTCTACTAAATACTCATCTAACATAAATAAGGAATTATCGCATATGAGAAATCAGGTTCAGGATAATAAACTAAATACTTTTTCAAATATTTATACACAATTTTCTTTGCAAAACTATCTGTCTTTTGGACTTCCAAAATCTAAAACTAGAGAACTTTCGAAGATTAGGATAAGTGCTCATGACTTACTTATAGAGCGAGGTCGTTACTTTAGACCACCTGTTCCTCGTGAGAGTAGAATTTGTACCACTTGTGATACAATAGAAAATGAGGAACATTTTATACTTTATTGTACGAAAAATTCTGATATAAGAATTAATTTATTTCAGAAATTGAACATTGAATACCGTGGCTTGATTCCAAATACTGACGCATCATTGAAAGCTTTTGTCCGCTTAATGAACCCAGTAAGTATAGAGGAGACAAAATATATTTGTGACTTTATAACGGCATCTCTCAGCCTAAGATAATTTGGAATGCTCATTATTATTTCATACCATTTCATCACTTTCATCTCGAATTGCATTGTTAATTATCGTATATTGTATACATGTCTTGGAGGACACCGTCTATTATGTCGGTTTTCTAAATAAATCTTGTATCTTGGTAGGGTAGGGTTTTGTTGGATTTCGTCTGGTTGTTTTTGGTAGGGGGAATCGCCATGGAAATCACTGAAATCACCACATAAATCATCTTCATCTTCCAATAATGCGCTAGCCTAGGTTCCTCTGGAACATTCTTACACACATGTCACCCTGGGATGATCAGAAATCACCATTGTATGATTGGATGGGATTGGGAAAGAATTTTAAGGTAGGGTTTTCTTGGGTTTGGTCAGGTTGGGTTTGGTTTCAACTTTGGTAGGGAGGAATTTGGTCTGGGAATTACCGAAATCACCATTGTTTTTAGTTCGTCAGTCAGGTGCATAACCTATACAAGTTATTTTTTTATAACCTGTTTCAGTAATAAAGTCACATACCACCATTGAATTTCAAAGTGAGGCTATAGAAAATAACTTGTTTAGGTTATGTCACAAGTTCTTTAGGATTTTTGGACGGGTTTTTAAAAAAAATCCGTCCTTTAAAATAGCGATGTCCGGGCGGGCGGACGGGCGGGCGGGCGTCCTGCGGGCGGGCGGGCGGGCGGGCGGGCGTCGTCCCAGATTTACCTTTTGGTTAACCTTTTTTCAAAGTGATATTTTTCATCTATTCTGTAGCAGATTGTTTTAATATCAGGACTGAAGCATAAGTGGAGGTACCGCTTTCATGTATTATCCATAAATGGCGCAAAAGACTAAAATTTTGGCGGAAATTGTCATTTTTCAAACTTGTGTTTTTCAGGTTTACCTTTTGGTTAACCTTTTTTCAAATGCCAGTGTAGTGGATAGAGTGCTGGACTACGAATCCTATTGTTGACTATGAATCTGAGGGGCGTGAGTTCAAACCCCGGTGGAGACATTTTTTTTTTTTTTGTTCTTTTTTTTTTCTTTCTTTTTTCATTGTTTTTTTTCTTTATTTTTCTTTTCTTCTCCATAAACACATATGAACAATTATTATCTTCCTCCCCTGATAGTTGCTAGTAATAATACATACATGCATGCACAGGCATGGAATTTTCTTTTTCTTTTTTTTTTTTTTCGTTCTTTTTTTTAGCTCACCTTAGCACGAAGTGCTCTTCGTGCTCAAGGTGAGTTGATGTCCGTCGTCCGTCAACAATTTCTTTAAACGACATCTCCTCCTGGGATAATGGCCCGATTTCAAAATTATTTTACAGAAATGTTCATTAGGTGACCCTTTTTCAAAATTGCTAAAATCAGTGGCCACTAGAGCTAAAAATAGAGCTAAAAATAGAAAAAAAAACTTTATTTTTTTTTCTTCGTAAAACACATAAACAAATCAACCCCCCCCCCCCCCCCCCCACACACACACACACAAATAATTGTTACTGGGTTAGGATATTGCATTTGTTCTGTACATACATGCATACATAGTTTTACATACATACAGAAAAACACATAAACAAATAAACCTTCAACCCTAAAAACTTTATTTATTTTTTCTTCTTAAAACACATAAACAAATCATACCCCCCCCCCCCCCTCCACAAAAAGTTGTTGCTGGGTTAGGATATTGCATTTGTTCTGTACATACATGCATACTTAGTTTTACATACATACCCTACCCACCCCACCCTACCCTAGCATACCCTACCCCACAACCCCACCCCACCCCCATCCCAAAACAACCCCAATCCACCCACAACCCCACCCCATCCCACCACTCCCCACCTTACCCGACCTCACCCCATCCGACCCACCCAAGCCCACCCCACCCCACCACACCCCATCCCACCCCACACCCCACCCCACCACAAATTCCACCCTGTCCCACCCCACTCCTAACACACCCCACCCTACCCCACACCAGCACACCCCACCCTACCCCACCCATGCCACCACCATCCTAACTGTACTGAAAAAAAACCCGTCCATAATGCCATTAGGCATTTTTCTTGTTAAATTGAAAAATACGAAAATATTAACGTGAATGCGTTAATATTCTCATCACCCCACTCTTGTTTGAAACACGAGCGTACAAGTTTTTAGACGATGCATACAAAGAATTTTGATTTCAATCATCAAATAAAGGTCTTCTTTCCATTTTAAAATTGTCGCCGCATGCGGCAAAATTGCGATAAGGTGGGAATTCAAGTTTTAAAACCATTAATTTTACCGTTTTGGCGCTCAAAATCCACTCAAAAAACGATTTTTTCTGAATGAAAACTCGATCGTGTTGACGAATCCACCATCTTGTTAGAAAGAGCGCTTCTCGTGGAATCTTGCAATAATGTTTGGGTACGTTTACTAACCGGAATGGACCCAATAACCAGAACGGACCTGGAATAACCGGAACGGACCTTTATTTTAGTCATAAGTTAGAAAATTATATGTCTTTGGTCATATGTATTCTGCTATTAAGTGTAGGTTGACTTAAGAAGTATGCTAGCCGCATTAGTAAATACTAGAATACTGGATTTTACCCTGGAATAGTCTTGACCTAGTCCGGTGATCCTGACCAGATAAAAATTGAGTTATCTTACATGCCTACAATCTAAATGACTTTACTACCAGAATCCCGGAGAGTGTATGCAAGAAAAAGATTATTTTATTGTTTGGGGACTAGACAGAAAAAATATGTCCTGCAGTACCACTGTCCAGCATCACTGAAGTTGTTGGACTGATATAATTTAATAGTTTTACTAAGAACATACAAACATATTTACATTTTAAAAAGACTCTGTGTTGTATTGGTAACGCTACTCGTCTCATAAATCAAACAGATTCTAGCTGCTCGTTAGAACCGCCCCCACATTGGCGATTCTAACGAGTGCCCACAATCTATTTTTTTGTTTCATCTTTACGTCTCACCAAAAGCTAAGGTCATATGGAGACCTCGGTTTAAAGACTCATCCGAAAGTCTTGAGAAGTCGTATAAAGTGTAATTTACAGGTTTTTAATAAGAACATGAAAACATATTTACATTTAATTAAGAAGCCTCTGTGGTGTATTGGCAAAGCTACTTGTCTCATAAACCAAACAGATTGTGGGTGCTCGTTAGAACCGGCCCCCACATTGCTGGTTCGAACGAGTCCATCGGGGCTTTAAGAAATATATGGGCTTATAAACCCTATTGGTTTCATTTGGCGACAGGGCTTGAGATATCATTTCATCTCAATGTCGGGTAAACGTCCCGTAAATTGGAACCGACGTCTCCAAAATCATCTATACAGTGTTGACGGGGACGTTAAACCTCAAATAAAATAAATCTAACGAGTACCCCGTCAGTGGAGATAACTTATTTGTTGTCTAATAAGTTTGTGTTCCTGAACCAACGGTACAGCCTAGTCTTTTGCTGCCTAGTTTTTGAAACCCATTCTGTCTTTGTTACTTTAAATCGCTTGTGTGTGTCCGACAATCTTAATTCACCCATGTCATACAAAGCACCATGCAGTTCTTTGAACTGTCCGTCTACCAGCTCTTGAATACCGGTTACTAGTTCCGTAAGCGGTTTCGATTTCCAGTCTGCAGTGGAAAAACTTTATTACGATGCAAATTCTACATCTAGATTCAAAATAATCAAAAGACATGAAGCTGAACTGAAATGGATTAAATTTTTACAGACCCCTTTTCCACTGGGATTTAATGACAACATTTATCATGAGGGTAATATTTCCAGAATGCCGGACTTTGATATTTTCTCACTCCTGGAATGTCGAAAACGCAGAACTAGATCTCACGGCACCAGGAAAAATGGTAACTTTAAACGTAAATCACGTGCGTTTAAACGAAACAATACTAGACTGAAGTGACTGTCAATTATATTATTAAATCATGGACGCCACTCTATGCTTTCATTATTAAGTTCATTACCCGTTTCTGTTTTACGTCTTCTGGACACCGAGGCGAATAAATTCTACGATAGTTCTCATCAGTTATATGATGCGGCTCTCTTAACTAGAGGCTATACTCAGCATACTCTCCGTCCTTACATTGATTCTGAAATTAATCATAAACGTCATTTCTTCAAAATATCCTTCATTAACAAGGGTATGGATTTTATAGATTTGCCCAGTATCTTCCGTGAGAGATCGGTGCTTTCTTCCATTCCTGCTTATTTTCAAAATACTGAAACACCTATAATTTGCTATAAATATAACAAACCTGTTAGATCTATCATTTTTAATTTCAATAAACTTGTTTCAGATCTTGATATTGATACTAATACTCCTGATTCATGTGATTGTAAAAACTCCAAGTATTGCTATCCTGCTGCTGGTCATGTAATTACTGGCAATTTGAAAATTATTCCTGATTCTAGGATAAGGAATATAATTTCTAAAGGACCGAAATATCGGTTTCCTTCTAAAATTGATTTCAGTAAATGTAGAGATGAAATCGCTGCTTCCTTGAATGAATTCGGTAATCGATGGTGTAAGCGAGAGTATGTTGAGTATAAAGCCCTAAAGGACTGGAAACTTAGCATTTTAAGACTAGTGAATAAACGCATTTCTTTCTATTCTCAAAATACTAACTTATTACCTCCTAAGCCCAAGACGTCTTTACGTCATCTTAAACTAGGTATTCAAGAATTTCATAAGAAGTTTGTTTTGGCCCCTGCAGACAAGGCCGCTAACAACGTCGTTGTGTGACGGCTCCACTATGTTAACACGCTTAAGCAGGAGCTTGGTGGTACTAAGGCCTATGAACTTCAGCCTTTGGCTGAAGAGAGAGCTATAGTAGATAAACATGTTTGTCTTTCAGCCACCAAGTTTGCTGTGTGTGTTAACGAAGGCCAAGACAAGCTTCCTACGCTATACTGGTTACCAAAACTTCATAAAAAACCTTACAAAGCACGGTTTATTGCAAATTCTAGTTCTTACACTACCACTGAACTTTCTAAATTATTAACTTCCTGTCTTACTGCTATTAAAACGCATGTAATTAAATATTGTGATAAAGTCTTTGAAAGATCAGGAAGAAATCTGTTTTGGTCTATAAAAAATTCGAATGAGGTTTTAAATAAATTGAAATCTAGACAGTTTCGTGCTTCTTGTCTGTCTACCTACGATTTTTCCACTCTTTACACTACACTTCCTCATAATCTTATAAAAGAAAAGCTTAATGATTTAATTGAATGGGCTTTTCACAGAGAAGATTCTCTCTATCTTGCATGTAAAGTCAGAAATGCATTTTTCACTTCTAAAGAGCATAAGAATTATACACTTTGGTCATGTCAGAAAGTGTGTGATGCCCTCACCTTTCTACTTGACAATATTTATATTAGATTCGGTACTAAGTTATTTAGACAAATTGTGGGTATTCCGATGGGTACTAATTGCGCACCTCTTGTGGCTGATCTGTTCTTGTATTGTTATGAAAGAGACTTCATTTTGTCGCTTTCCATTGATAACCAATCTGAAATTATTGAAGCTTTTAGCTCTACTTCTAGATATTTAGATGATTTATTAAATATTGATAATACCTATTTTGATGGTTTGATCAGTCAGATTTACCCCCTAGAACTTCAGTTAAATAAAGCAAATTCTTCTGATACCGAGGCCCCGTTTTTGGATTTACATCTATCTATTGCAGATGGATTTGTTTTACGTGCAAAATTTATGATAAACGCGATGACTTTGATTTTGAGATTGTAAATTTTCCTTTTTTGGATGGTGATGTTCCTCGTGCGCCATCCTATGGCGTTTATATTTCGCAATTAATTCGATTTGCTAGAGTGTGTAGTCATGTAACTGACTTCAACACTCGTAATAAATTATTAACGGCTAAACTTCTTAATCAGGGTTATCGGTACCATAAACTACGCAAAGCCTTTTCAAAATTTTATAGACGCCATTCTGATTTAATTTCAAAATTCAATATTGGACTTAAATCTCTTCTGCAACAAGGTCTATCGGAACCCGAATTTTATGGTGACTTAGTATATAAATTCAGAAAAATATATAAACGCAATGACTTCAGCACCCAATTTCGTAAAATCATTCTTCAATATAAAAAGATTGGGTACAACATGGATGTTATACGACAGACTGCATGCATGGTAGTTAACCCAATCACGGTTGGCAACTTTGCTTCCCTCTTTAATTGCACGCCGGTGGGTCAGGCCTCAGATTCTATGACGGCTCCAACGTAAAGGCTTATTGAAAATTAAAGAGATAATGTCGGTTGGGCGAGGATTGTGGCCACGTAAAATCGATTTAAGCCCCCCAGTGGAAGTCTTCCACTGACCGTTCCAGGGCGGCTCTTCTGTGGCGATTTATTTATGTTGTTGTTTGTTACTTACTGTGTGTATCACTTGTGTCTTTTAGTTTTGGATGGCCATATGGCCATTTTTGGGAAAGTAACTGTCCATATGGCCTTCCTTTGTTTAGGTTTCCATTATGGTCTGGTCGCTTAATGTTTGTATTTCTTTCCCTTTGGTGTCTTTTGTGGATGGAGTAAGTTAATTGTATCAATTCCTGATCTTTGTTTTACTTCTACTTTGCATGCTGGTTTAGAACGTGCACATGGTTAATAGATTCACAGTTGTAAAAATGTGTTCCCCGTTAAACCCCAGTTTTCTACATATAAAGGGTCATATGTACATGGGACCTCATTTCAAACCGGCACAGAACATGGACATTGAGGAAAATAAAAATCAAAAATGAGTTCCTTTAAGAGCAATGAAAACATTCGTAAGAAAGAAGATGGGTCATACTACGTAGTTTCGGCTAATAAAGCCTCATCAGTGACCCTGTAATGATCCGGCAAAGAAAGCCAGAGGAAACATACTGCAATTTTGCGAATTTCGAATAGGCAGTCGAATAAGAAGAGATTTAAGTCCAATATTGAATTTTGAAATTAAATCCTATTAGGGAAAGAATATGGAAAGATGGGACTTCGGAACATAAAATAGAATCCTATTTCTAGGCTTAATTTTTTAGGGCCTTTGAGTGAGTATAATACATTTGTTTGATTGATTTGAGGTTTAACGTCCCCGTCAACACTGTAAAATACAGAATCTTCCATCAAAAAATTGCCTCCTCTCACTCTTTATTTCCCTACTACCTCATGTATTCAGTATATTCATTAGATAATTGGATAAAATAATGATTGTAAAGGCCCGTTCCGGTTATTCCAGGTCCGTTCCAGTTATTGGGTCCATTCCGGTTAGTAAACATACCGATAATGTTTTAATGGCGCAAAACGCCGTGAATATCAAAAAAGAAGAGAAAAGCTAGGCCGATTTCAACCGATTCTCGAAAAACCAAATATAACGCTAATGAGTTATTATTTTTTTTTTTAACTTGTTCAGGTTATGCACCTGACTGGGTCGGGTATGAAACACCCTTCCCGATCCCGATCCCGATCGGAAAATCCCCGATCCAAAATTTTCTATTTGCCCTAATTCATTAATTAGGATGTATTTTAAGCACTTTTTGTATTTATTTTATTACTTTTAAGTATTTTAATCATTATTTATGTATAGTTTGTTTAAATATGTCCAATTTGTGATTTTTTCCTTAATTATTCCTCTATCAGGGGTATGAAAGACCCTGCCGATTTTTCGTAAAAATATTGTATTCTTCCTCCTCTAATTAAAAAAAATAAACAATATCTCAATGATAAAATCAATATAACGGAACTTTTATATACTTTGATGGCTTTAATAGTATAAAAAGGAACTTAAAAGAGTGTCGGAGGTGTTTTTTTTACATATTTATATCCCAAACTATTACCGATCATTATTGCTTTTTATAGTTACGTAAATTAAACCGAATGTGAAAGAAATCATCGGCAATGGGCCGATCTTGAGTTTCACATTGTATAAAAAATCAGAATAGATAGACAGGACATGGGTAAACTTCTAGCATTCACACAGTGGTCATTATATATCACACATACGATTTTTGAGACGATGTGAAACTCATGATCGGTCCGTCTCCGTCATTTCTTTCACATTCGGTTCAATTCTCGTAACTATAAATGGCAATAATGATCGGTAATCATTTTGGATACAAATATGCAAAAAACACCTCCGAAACTTTTCTTAAGTTCTCCTTTATTCTAGAAAAGCCATAAAAGTATATAACAATCCGTTATGTTGATTTTAATTTTAGTTATTGTTTATTTTTGTAATTAGAGGCGGAAGAATACAATATTTTTACGAAAAAATCGGCAGGGTCTTTCATACCCCTGAGCGAGGAATAATTTAGGATAAAATCACAAAGCGGACTTACTTAAACAAATTATACATAAATAATGATTAAAAAACTTAGAAGTAATAAAATAAACACAAAAAGTGTTTAAAATATATTCTAATAAATAATTTAGGGCAAACAGAAAATTTTGGATCGGGGATTTTCGGATCGGGATCGGGATCGGGATCGGGAAGGGTGTTTCATACCCGACCACCTGACTGTTCGTGGTACCAAAATAAAGTTTACTGTACTGTATGATAATTGTGAATAAAAGGAGTTACTGACAGTACTGATAAGGTGATTAAGGTATTAATTGTTAATTAATGTGATTATTGATAAATGGATTAGATATGTTTACTGGGTGTGCCATATTTACCACTGACAGTCTTTAAGAGTTTTAAAATTCCATCAAGTCAACAAGCCAATGCGATGAAGACAAAGAACAGGGATAAGTGATGTTGTTTGGGGTGTACATTATTTATCATATTTCAGCTTAAAACATAGATCGTGCCTACTGCATGATTAGAAGCTCCTCATTGAGGCGGCTATAACGTGTATCCACAATCTATGTTTTTGGAATAACTAAGAGAATACATGTTATGTAATTACATGTATATAGGAGTGATGCGGATGACTCATTTACCATGTCTAATTCAAGTTCGTTCATTAGGAAAAAGTGGGGTTTGCAGGGGTGTATTTTTTCTTATTTCTGCTCAGAATGTACATTGTGGATACCCTATTCAAATATAATGAAATTTTTGCACGAAAAATACGAATATTTCCTGAAATAAAACATCGTGTGAAATATGGCATTCTTTAATATCTACAAAAGGTTAATTTTCTGGTGAAAATTATTGACACTTGTCTTATTTTTATTTTTTCTCCAAACATAGATTGTAAGTACAACAAAGGTTGTGAGAGCTGGTTAGAAGCGCCTCTTTGAGTCAACTTTAACGAGTTCCCACAACCTGTCTTGGAGCAGAAATAAGAGACAATCTATACCCTGTAAACTCCCGTTTTATCTGTATAAAGTGGGGTTTCGTGCCGGGGATCTGTTAAAGGACTTGTTCAGGTGATGAATAGTTGCAAGATTTGCAGCCTTAAAACTTAATTGACATCATGAAGTTACTCATTCAGACTGAGTGAGTGGCCCCGAGGCAATGATGAGGGATTAATACAGTTACATGCAGTTAACCAACAGCTCCCATCAGAGACATCAAAGGGAAAGAAACACAAACATGAAATAACTAGACCCTATTGGAAACATCAATAGCGGAAAGCAAAATGGACAGTTCCTTTCCCACAAAATGGCCAGTTGGCTATCCAAAACAAAAAACAAAGCGATACATATACTCAAAGACAAACCAAATAAAAAATAAACCACAGCAGAAGAACCACCTTGGAACGGTCAGTGAAACGAATTCCACTGGGAGGGAATCCACTTTACGCGGCCGCAATCCCCACCATTACTTCTGTCGCAGTTTGGACAAATAACTTGTTCAGTCCGCATCGGCCTCCTAACTCATCAGAGCAAAATCTCTGAGAACACAAAAATCAAACAACCACAGAAATAAAACACTGGTGATGACTCGACAGCAAGAAACCACTGAAATGCTGGAGCAAAAGAAAACCAACAATTAGACCACGATGGGCCCTACCATACAGTAACCATAGACAAAGCATCAGGCCCCAACCAACTTTACATAAATTTCAAATTCAATTCTCAGTAAGCCTTTACGCTGAAACCGCCATAGAATTTTTGGCCTGACCCACCGGCAGGCAATTAAAGAGAGAAGCAAAGTTGTCAACCGTGATTGGGTTAACTACCATGCATGCAGTCTGTTGTATAACATTTATGTTGTACCCGATATTTTTTTTATCGAAGAATAATTTTTACAAAATTGGGCGCTGAAGTCATTGCAAGTATATATTTTTCTTCATTTATATATTTAATCAATATAATTTAGTTATTTATAAGTAATAATTATACTGATTTTATTGATAATACATACTGCCAAATTCAATGCTTAGTGTAGAAGCCTCCGTGGTGCAGTGGTTACGCTACTCGCCTTGTAAACCAGGAGTCGCAGGATCGATCCCGGGCTTCTCTAGACTTTCGGATGAGTCTTTAAACTGAGGTCCCGTCTCCATATGACCTTAGCTGTTGGTGGGACGTAAAACTCAAACACTCACTCACTTAGCACTCACTCAATGCTTAGTGGGATTTCGGCAACTTTGATTTGCATTTGTAATGTCTTTCGAAAGGGCCTAAGCCGTTACGCTTAGTAATGTAAAAGAAACAACTAGATCAGTTAGATATGTTATGGAGGCAGTATACTATGAACATGAAGTCAAGTAACTTAGCAACCAACATTATTTACGTTACGTCATAGACTGGATATGACATGTCTCCCTTTCTTTCAAGAGTTCGTTGTCTGCTACGAAAAACCTTGAGATTATGTAGTAAAAATATAATAAGATTAAGGATTAATGAATTTATATTATTCCCTGTCTTGTTCGTTGTTTAATATTGTTTTATTGTCTTGTTTTGCCCTTTTGAGAATCTTACACATACATTCCTTCTGTCATTTCTGAGATTCACCGATATCTGCAAAGGTTAATTATCCCCACGTTTTTAAAAAAAAGTGGGGATATTGTTATCGCCTCCGTCCGTCTGTCTGTCTGTCCGTCTGTCTGTCCGGCTATCTCCTCTTAAACCGTTAGCCGAAATTCAACCAAATTTGGTATGCGAGTTGCTTACATGAATGGCTTGCGCAAGAGCAAATTTTTTTTTTGTCCCCGCCCCCAGGGGCCCTGGGGAGGGGTCAAAAGGTCAAATATCAATAAAATTCAATTACAAAGTCAATTTTGAAGATTTTGATGCCAAACTTTGCACATGTACTTAATTATGAAAAAAGTAAAACATATTGAACGGGATTTTCGCTGTGACCCCTAGGTCACGCTCTGGGGGTCGGACTTGGGGGGGTCGGGGGTCAAAATTAAAGTTTTTCAGAACATAGTCATGTTGCATATCTATGCGTAGGGGATAATGGGTAGAATAAACTACAAGTAAAATTTTGACCCTGGGGTCAGATTGGGGCCCTGGGAGAGGGGTCAAAGGGTCAAAATTTAAGTTTTTTGGAACATAGTCATGTGGCATATGAAATTGAAGGGCATGATTAGTAGAATATAATACAGGTAATATTTTGACCATGGAATCAAATTAGGGCCCAGGGTGAGGGGTTTTCGGTACTTGGCCCCTCTGTAGAAAACGTGGGGATTTGCGATGGCGCGCCATCGACAGTATTCTAGTATGTATTTGCTTTTGAATGTGTCAGGCTTCCAATATATTTACGTCTTCAATTAACATCTGTGTGAATGATTTTCTATTTCGTCCCTGCCTCTGCCAATGCTCTCATTTAGGATTTATCATCTGTCTGCACCAGCTTCTCTGAACCAGAGATCACTGCTTCTCTTTTTCAGTATGTCTATGCTACATCATCAGATTTATATTACTTAAATTCCTCTGCTTTAGCTTCTCTGCTTAAGCTACTAAAAATTGTCACTGACAACATTCAGTTTCCTCTTATCAGCGCTTTTGCCACAACTTTGCTGAGAAGCCTCCGTGGTGCAGTGGTTACGCTACTTGCCTTGTAAACCAGGTATCGCATGATCGATCCCGGGCTTCTCCAGACTTTCGGATGAGTCTTTAAACCGAGGTCCCGTCTCCGTATGACCTTAGCTGTTGGTGGGACGTAAAACTAACACTCACTCACTCACAACTTCACTGTGTCAGCTTCGCTACTTCTGTTGTCATAATCAGACCAGTGAGCATCTGCATGCTCGCTGCTACTTCTCGTCGTTTGGACACTTTAGCTGTCAATAATAATCTATTTCTTCTTTTTGAACATCTGCGTGTTCTTTGCTATTTCCCAGTGCCTGGGCGCCATAGCTTATCTGCGTTTTCTCTTGGCCCGTTTCGGATGTTACAATGGCGACAAGGATAAAAGGAAAAGGGAAGAGGAGGAAGGAAGAATATGGTCTAAAGCAGAGAAAGAGAGAATGAAGATGAAAAATATTTGACATATTGTCCAGCAGCCTGGAGAAAAAAATAAACGCAGTAGAAAATCAAGGACAAGTAGAAGATGGAAAAACTCAGACTACCAATGAAATATTATATGTATAAAGGCAGACGTATTTGATAAGCAGTATGAGAGAAAAAGAGAGGCTATAGAAGTTGCAAAGAGCCAATAGGAAACGCTAAGAGAGGCAATAGAAAATGCCAAGAGAGGCAATAGAAGATGCCAAGAGGCAATAGAGAATGCCAAGAAAGGCAATAGAAGATGCCAAGAGGCAACTGAAATGCCAAGAGGCAATAGAAGATGCCAAGAAAGGCAATATAAGATACCAAGAGGCAACAGAAGATGGCAAAAGAGGCAATAGAATATGCCATGAGAGGCAAAAGAAGATGCCAAGAGGGCAATAGAAGATGCCAAGAGAGGCAATAGTGGAGATGTCAAAAGAGGCAATAGAGGAGATGTCAAAAGAGGCAATAGAAGGTGTCAAAAGAGGCGATAGAAGCTGTCGAAAGAGGCAAAGAGGCAACAAACGATGCTGCATACCCAACAAAGACACGCTAGCAATATCAGGAAGATAAATTGCGATAACAGAAGTGTGATCAGAAACAAAAGCGACATGTTAATGAACATTTACTGTTGGACTTATCTTTGACCACATATTTCATATTTTATACTAACTCAAATAGGAACACATTGTTTTATTGCCTCCTTGCAATCCTTATTCAACAATTGCTAAAAATCATAGACATAAACTGTCTTTTAAAAGAAAAGGAGAGATATAATATCCTGTGATCAGTCTATTATTTGATGCCCAGTAATAGATCTATTTGTGATGTGAATTACGTTACGTCGCTTATGACGTTAGTTACTGTTCTATAGTTACATTGTTATCATCTGAAGAATACATCTATCACACAACTGATAGTCTTTTAATTAATGATATCACCCGAAAGGGCTTTGGCCTGTTTCGGATGTTACAGCATTCTTAAATAACTGACGATTATAGTTTATGAAAGTGTTGAATAATTAAAGAAAACAAATGTTAACTAGACAGTTTAACAGACAATAACAATCCGACCCTAATTTATATATACCCTAATTAATTACAATGATAACTTTAGTATCGTATGATACCCAACTTTGATTATTTCGGTGATTTCCATGGCGATTCCCCGATCAAACTAGTCCCTACCAAACCAAATCTGAGCAAATCCAACAAAATAGAAGTGAAGGCAATGATCAGGAATCGATACAATTAACCCATAGCTCCCATCAGAGACACCAAACCACACCCTACAATGTCTTTCCCAACCCTATCTAATCATACAATGGTGATTTCTGATCTTTCCAGGGTGATTTCTGTGGTGACATCTGTGGTGATTTCGATCGATTTTGGTGATTTCGGTCTTCCCGGTGACCCCATTTTTGAAGTTAATTTGTCCGGGAAATTCCCGGATTGTGTCCTGGATGTTGGTGGTTGTGGTGTGTTATCCCTAATATCTCTACTTCGGGTGGTCAGAAATTATTAAAAAAATAGTATCAAATAAAATTTTAAGCTCCATTCTACAAGATTATTTAAACATTTCATTTTAACATTTTAGGGTTCATTTTTTAATTTGTCCAGGAAATTCCCGGATTGTGTCCTGGATGTTTTGTTAGTTGTGCATTATCATAATATCTCGACTTGTGGTGATCACTGATTGATAATTGTTTCAGATAAAATTTTAAGCTCAGTTCTTGAAGAATATCAAAAAAAAAAAAAATTATACTCCTCATCGATGTGTATCGATCCTTGTGACTATAATGCCATTGACTATAATGACTTTGCCAGATGAGTTTGAAGATAGTCAGTCTCCGGACAAACTAAGTGATCATGATATTGTCTCCGGATATTTAAAAATTCACATTCCACCAAAAAGGAAACCTCGGAGGAAGGTGTACTCATATCAGAAAGGTGACTATGAAACTATGAGGAAGGATGCGCTCAGATTTGCAAGGGAGAAATACTTAAATGGTCATTCAGATGCTCGGTCTGTCCAGGAAACTTGGATTTGATAACTTCTTTCATTCATATTTCGGCAGGGAACGAAACAGACGCTCGCCAATGCGAGTATACACCTTATTTGCATTATCTGCTGGTTCCCAGTCTGAAGATTATCAGTGTTTGGAAAACAGGTAACCAGACCCCCCTGACCTTTCAAGGTCAGGGGTCTGGTTTCCTGTTTTTCCAATATTGATAAAGTGTAAGCTGGGAGCCAGCAAATAATGCAAAAATGGTGAATAAAAATTTGCTGACGAGTAGAATTCGCGGTACGCTTGCCTGACCTGGCGACTGTGGAATTTGAAAGCAGTCTGTCACCTTCGCTAAGCTGACACTTTTAAGTTGATTGCAGCTCATGTTTACTGTTATACAATAATGGTGTTAAGCTGCATTGGTTGTTTGGATAATTGCTAAGCGATTAATGCGACTTTTACCGAAGCAAAAACTAGAAGGTTGGAGAAAATATGGTGTCCAAACAACATCCGTGTTATATCCGAATTCGTGTTATAACCAATCATGCTCTAGGGCCTAAAAATGGTATGGTTCCGATTTCCCGACCGACCTATCATAATTCCGCCGACTGTAATTTATATTTTCGCAAAATCGAAAAGAAAAAAAAATGGCGACCAACCCGGTAAAATAATCCCGGTTTTCATGCGTATTTTTTGTGTTGGAAGTAAGCAATTGCCTGATTGCCTGACACGAGTTAAAATCGTGTCCGACAAGTTCAATTTCACGGTCCGGTGTCCACCAGGCAACCCGAAACTTTGATTGCAATTTGTTCCAGGGTCATAAAACCGTGTCTCGGACGCATTAAAAAGGACAATGGTGCACGATATTACTTGCGATATGATCTCTCTCCATAATCAGATTTCTTTTCTTTGAAGTCTATTGTGACAATAAAAATTATACGAAACATGTTTTACCACATGCAGCGATGGGCTAATCAGCCACGTGTCCACGCTTCAACGATCATAAATAATGCAGGCAGTTTTTAATATGAGTGTTGTGTAATCTCGCAAGTATTTTCGCGAAGGATATCCATGAACAGACAGATGCACAGGATGATCAGAGTCTTTGCTTGTCGCACGTGTTTAGTTTTTGTTGTGCCGCGCTGAATTGTTGAAGGTATATTTGTTGCAGTCTGAAATTTTCCCGCATTTTTCAATAACACATGTAGTGCACGCACGATTTTTGCATTGGTAAACATGACAGTACAATAAATGAAAAAGGTTAACTTTGGCAGCAAAGAATACATTATTAGAATGAAAACCGGAAACTCGGTTTTATTGAGTTTCTTCATAAACAGCTCTGTTGTGTGCAAGGCTGAATACCCACCCTAGCATCGATTTCAGCGGTACTCGATTTTCAAATTACCAGCAGACTCGATGCGTCCAAAGAAAATAAAACCTGTGCGGTAGGTGAATACACAGATCAGCCTGCGCAGTCTTATCAGTCTTTTGCTGTTTTTGTTCAAAGAGCTAGATGAACAGACTGATGTAGTTGTTTTTGCTGGGTGCTGGCTCACCAGCATATGGAGTTTACGTTTCACAGTTAATCCGTTATGCTAGAGCCTGTTCAAAGTATCAGGACTTTATGGAACGTGGGAAGGTGCTCACTACCAGGTTGTTATGCCAGGGGTATCAAAAAACCAAACTGGTATCAACACTAAAGAAGTTTTATGGGATGCACCATGATCTTGTGGATCCGTACAATGTGGCCATTTCCAGAATTATTTCTGATATGTTTGCCAATGGAAAGCCATAGGAAGACTTCCAAAATCTCGGACATTCCCTTCCCGGCATTTACACCTTATCTTCGTTCGGGTCGATGGGCATGGTGGGCGAAGCTTGCTTACCAAGTAATGCTTAATATCCGCGGACGCCTGATTTAATACACTCTTCTGAAGTTCTGGAGTCCATGTCTGTTGATCCGAACATTGATATTTGCCATTTTGTCAATGGAATAACGATTTTGGATTAACGCTTTGGTACTACGACCTAAACTACTTAAAATGTATCAGAAACGACGGTGGGATCATTTTTCTGCATCTCACAAAAAACGATAGCTAATGAGTGCTAGGATTTTTTTATTTTTTATTTTTTTATTATTTGAGGTTTAACATCCCCGTCAACACTGTATAGGTCATTTTGGAGACGTTGCTTCCGATTTTTTGGGACTTTTACCCTACATTGAGATGATATGACATCTCAAGCCCTGTCGCCCAATGAAACCAATAGGGTTTATTAGCATCGACGGTCCGCCTCGCACCGCGGTTCCTGGACAGGCTTAGATCCTCTAAGTGGTTTACCAGTACTAGTGTGCGGGCCGGATTCAGCTCTAAGTGGAAGCATCATGCGGCCCATATATTTCTTCAAGCCCCTATATTGAGTGCTAGGAAGTCCTATTGTGGTGTCATTAGAAATGCACTGAATGAGTATGCACACACAGAAAAGACTCAGATCAGCTGAAAATGCTGCAGTCTGACCTGAGTTTACTGTTCACAATGTTTCATTTCTCGGAAAGCTTAGACACTGCCGCTGATTAGACTGCCTGTATATGCCATAGCCTTTGCTTACGCACATGGCGACCTTTCACACTCAATTGTTTAATTGGTGTCACTTGCACTTGTTATCAAAACACTGTTATGATTTCTTAAAGTGGGATAATTAAGTACAATAATTAAAGGGATTAGCAGTCAACTAGCTAGGCATACTGCAGCTCAATTTATCAATTTTAATTGCGTATGATAAAAAAATCCTCCATACTGACCCTAATTTGGTTTCGAAAAAACAAAGTTGTCAAATATCTGATGAAATCCGAAACAGAACATTTTTAAGGCCTAACGGGGCTGCGGTACAGTGGCAATGAAGTAACAGAGGAGTGGTTTGAATTTATTGGGGATGTTTAAGAAGAAAATGTTTGCTCCATTCTTTGTCCTTTTACATCTAGAAAAAAGGTTTTTTTTCTGGCGAGTGTAAAATTAGTCTTGGCGAGTGTATTTAATATTCACTCCCCAAGTTCGGCGAGTGTGAACAAAAATAGTTTCTTTCCCTGCTTCGGCCGAAAACCATTTCCCCTCAAAAACTAGCAGGTCTGTATCTTCAATTCCCTGGATCATAACTGAGATTAGAAAAAAAATCGCAGAAGGATTGAAATTCGTGCAAAGGCAAAAAGGACATGAAGCGGTAAACTCAGGACAAAATTTTGAAAACTTGAAACATGAAATCAAGACTGATATAAAAAATCAGCACGATTTGTATGTGAATAACTTGGTAGGCGATCTTAAGACAAATCCCAGAGACTGCTACAGATATATTAATATCCAGAAGAAAGACAGGCAAGGTATCCCACCCCTTAATAAAAGAGGAGGGAACGGGGTTGCTGAATCAGACTCTGAAAGGGCAGAGGAACTTTTTGGTCAATTCAATAATGCTTTTAAAAAAAACTGAGTTCACGGAGGTTCCATTGACTGGAAGATCAGCCCAATTCATGGATAATATTGTTGTGTCAGCTGCAGGAGTAATCAAATTACTTCAAGGCTTAAACCCCAGTATAGCCTTAGGACCAGATGAACTTCATCCTAGAGTCCTGAAGGAACTAGCAAATGAGTTAGGTCCAGTTTTTGTACACCTGTTACAACAGTCTCTTGATAAGGGTGAAATCGCCAAAGAATGGCTCCTAGCGAACATTTGTCCACTCTTCAAAGAAGGAGATAGGGCTCTTGCCCGTAATTACCGCCTTGTGTCTCTGTGTAAATTCCTGGAACATATAGTCTGCTTGAACATCATGGCCCACTTGGATGAACATACGAGCGTAAGCTTTTGTCAGACAGACAACACGCATTAAGGAAAAGGCACAGTTGTGAAACTCAGCTGAGCACAGTTATTACTGACTGGGCAAAAATCTTGGACAAATGGGGACAGGTGGACACATTTATTCTGGACTTCGAGAAGGCTTTTGACATCCCGCCACATGAACTACTTAAATCTAAGTTATTTGGCTACGGAATTGGGGGTGGGGGGGGGGGAGACTCTCAAATGGATAGATTCCTTTCTTTGCTACAGAAAACAGCGTATTGTTGTTAATGGTGAATCTTTAGAGTGGGCTCCAGTTTTGTCTGGAGTCCCACAAGGGACTGTTTTTAGCTCACCTGTCACGTAGTGACGAGGTAAGTTATTGGCACACTTTTCGTCCGTCGTGCGTCCGTCCGTATGTAAACGATTTCTTCAAACGACATCTCCTCCTAAACCCCTGATCAGATTTTGACCAAACTTCACAGGAATGATCCTTAGGTGGTCCCCTTTCAAAGTTGTTCAAATGGTTCCGGTCCGTTGCACATATAGGTCACAGGAGCCAGAATAGATTTTTTTCACCGAAAACTTAAAAAATATTCTCTGAAACCCCAAGGCCCAGGACTTTGATATTTGGTATGAAGCATCATCTAGTGGACCCCTACCAAGATTGTTCAAGTTATAGTGCTGGGGCTCAAAATGCCCCCGCCCTGGGGCCCTTTGGTTTTACATGGGTTTATATGTGGAAAATCTTTAAAAATCTTCTCCTAGGTCTTTGATATTTAGTATGAAGCTTCATCTAGTGGACCCCTACCAAGATTGTTCAAATAATAGTGCTGGGGCCAAAAATTAGGGATGTAACGATAGTCCGAAAATGACTATTGCGATAGTAATGACATTGCAGGAAGAACCATTGCGATACTATTACTATTGCAGACTACCATTGCAATACTATTGCGATACTATTGCCTGAAACTTATTTCTTGTTTTAGAAGGAAATAAAAACTATTTAAACCTACAACTGTTTTCTGTTTGTATTATATGCATAAAAGAAATAAAACAAAAGATAATTTACACAGAGGGTCAATTGGTGTAAACTCCTGTTTGCTTTTCTCCCTGCCCCTCCAAGAGGAAACAGCTCCACAGGAGCATCTTTTTTCCTTCAAGTGTAAATCCTCCTGGAGATTCATTTTAATCTACCAAGTACATATAATTCAAAGTGAGAATGTACCATCAGTTTCTTAATCAAAATAAAATAAATTTGGCCCCAAATTTTCCCAAAAAAACATCTATAAATTTAATCCAAGTTTTCTATCAAGTTTTAAGCACAATTACTTTATTTCTCTCCGACTTCAAGTGCGGTAATAAGGTAGAAAATACTGTAGTTGTCAGGTCAATAACGGTTCTTTATCAAGTTAATTGGAGACATGTCATAATCGCTTATCCAATTAGTAATTTAAGATACAATTATATGAACTAATTTAGCTTGACAAGCATGATTAACACGAGCTGCAGCCGATAAACACAAAAGATCAAAATTGTCAGCTTAGCGAGAAAAGAGTATAAAGAATGTAACTTAGTTTATAACTTAATTATCCAGCCACAAGACGAGGATTCATCCATCCAAACCGAGCCCAAACTTTCAAACCGTTTAGCTATCGAGAGTTAATTAAATTATAATTGTCCAGCCACAAGACGAGGATTCATCCATCCAAACCGAGCCCAAACTTTCAAACCCGCCCTACAAGCAAGTTCAAGGCAAACATCAAAATTTTCCGCCATCCAAATCGCCATAAAATCCACTGTCCACAATCCACCGCTACCGTTTTTTTTGCTAGAGATAGGTAAATGATGTCATACGACCCCAGCAACCCCACATGTGTTAAATGTCATTGTTTTATTTTATTGGAACGTATTTCTTTCATGGTAAAATTGTTTGGAACTCTCGATAGCTAAACGGTTGTGAAAAGAGGTGGATAGAAAACTGCACCCTGCTCCCGACTTAACCCGGACACAACTCCCGACTTATCCCCGGAAGCTCCTGTCAATCACTAACAACAGCATACAGATGTGCCCGCACAAATGAAAGCTTTCGACTTTTCCCACCCAGCGTCTGCTATTTGGCACCAAAACAGAACCATTCACGAGACAGTAGAATAGTCCGTTTTTATTACGCATACATTTACCTTTAGATACAGCTGATCGTCTCATTGATTGTGGATTATATTTTATGATTGAGGGATAAACGCAAATTAGATACAGAACTTGACTTTATTTTCACACCTTGTCATGCGGAACATTATATAGACATCGATAGCGCCGGAAGCTTGTGTTAACAGTGTGTTGGTCCGTGACAAATATGGTCGGAGTTTATAACACGATTCGGTTAAATAAGACAGTCCTTTTGTTGGACCGGCCAGAGTTCTGTGTTATAATTGGGTTGAAGTTGTAATTGTTTTCTAGTGCAATTTTTTGAATACACGGTGTCCAAGATTTAAAATTAATTTCTCGGCTTTATATACATGTCTGGATGCCCGAATTATGTACGTTCTTTGCAAGGCGACACGTATTTCATTTCCTTTGATGTCTGCTTTTGAGAAAATTTAAATCCACTAAAACATCAACCAGAACAATTTTTGCACCTTTTGAAGCGGTAGTGCATGTGCAGACATGCCATGCTTCACGTGCTAATGCGGGCGGCAACCTATGATAACAAATACCGCTGTGGAAACACGCAATAAATTTAGCTTTTCTTATCTTTGACTTACAGACAGCTTGCAGATATGCGCGGTCGTCCGGGTCAATTATTTCGAAACTGTTAACTGTTGAAATGTGCATCAGAAAGCTGTAAATAGACCAGTCCAATGAGAGGATTTTTCAGCGTGCTTACTCTGTAATGACATTGGGTGTTAAGTGGTTAATGTATAACAAATAGGATGCATAAACACCGTGGAGCTGTAGGCTACCGCCAAATCACGATTCGGCTGTAATTTTATCGCCTTGTTTCTTGCGAAAAGCAGCCGTTGACCCCCACTGACACGGGAGATTCTTGGATTATAATTTAATTAGGACAATATACAGTTTGACGCTTGACCGGGTACAGAAATGAAAACAACTTCGGGAATTATCTGACCAACTTGTGATATAGAAAACTATTGAAACTATCGATAGTTCAAAACACTTTCGGCAATAGTCATCGATGTTTAACTTTACCATCGATGCAGTACTATCACCGTCTATCATCGACACCGGAAATAGAATCCCGGTGAATCGATACAAAGCGAAAGTAGACATGGAGCACGGTGAGTGTAGCCTTTATTCCTGATCTATTTTCTGCAAGTGCAGGGTAAATTGATTTCCTTGAAATAACAGAGGGATTTCTGCAACATTTTATGCGTTTTTCGAAGCTGTATGTTTCGATTTAAAGTCAAGAACACAAGCTTATCGATGCTTGGTACTGAGTGAAGCCCAGCATTTTCGAACATCGGTTTCAGATTTTATAATTTCTTGATTTATTCCCCGCTTAAACTTTCTTTTACCTGTTTCCGTTTATAATGGGTAGTAAATGAAAACTTTCTCTGGTCATGGTTTTATCATGCACTAAGCGTATTTATTAAAAAGTAAAAATCCATGTGTACGGCGTTTAGTTGTTTACAACCAGATAGCTGTACGGAATATAGTCAAAAAAGTGTACGGCGAATAGGAATGGCTACTCTTTTATTTAGAATCAGAAATGTTACTGGTGACACGTCAAATGACATTCATACACCAGGACCTGTGATGGGAAGTTAGTCCCTAGCTCTCATTAAAGAGGTAAACTTAGATACACAATCCTCAGCATCTTCAGCTGCTGAAATAATCGAATCGGGAAGGGCATTCCAATCTCTAATAATTCGGGGGAAGTATGATTCTTTATAAATGTCAGTTTTTGCAGTAAGGGTCTGAAACTCCAATGAATGATGCTTTCTACAGTGCCTAGCTTCGGGAACAAGGCCATCCGTTGGAATGCTGGCAGCACCTCTTAGACATTTGTATAGAAGTATGAGCCTACTGTTTTCTCTTTTCCTTGAGAACCTCCCATCATAATTTTCCTAGTAGTCCAGTCATGCTCCCAGTTTCAAAGCAGTAATTGCTTGTTACAAACCTAGCAGCTCTATTCTGAACGTTTTCAATTGCTTCATTAAGGACCACTCCGCTAGGGTCCCAGATACAACTATCATGTTCCAAGATTGGGCGAACAAGAACTTTATAAGCTACCTCTTTTACATCATGAGGACACTGATGAAGATTTCGCCTCAGGAAATCAAGCGTTCTATTTGCCTTAGTACACATGTTGCTAATATGTGTATTCAATCTCAAATTATGTGTGAGTCTCACATCAAGGTATTTAAGGGAACCCACGTTTTCGAGGACTGTTGTTCCCTCTGAGGTGTAAGAAGCCTCAATTTTATTTATTCTCTTCCTAGTTAATTGCATAATATTGCATTTAACGGGCTGAAATTTCATGTTCCATTTTCGGGCCCAACATCCCGATCTACCTATATCATTCTGAAGTTTCAGTGTATCATCTGGATCTCTAATTGCCTGGTAGCAAAGGCAATCGTCTGCGAACAGTCTTATTACTAAGTCAGTGTCAGTGGAAACAGCATTGATGTACAGGCAGAATAACAGTCCCTTGTGTGACTCCAGACAAAACTGGTGCCCACTCTGAAGATTCACCATTAAGTTCAACGCGGTTTTCTGTAGCAAAGAAAGGAGTCTATCCATATGAGAGTATTTCCCCAAATGCGATAACCAAATAACTTAGATTTAAGTAGTTCATGTGGTGTGGTGTCAAAAGCTTTCTCGAAGTCCAGAATAAATGTGTCAACCTGTCCCCCTTTGTCCAAGATTTTTGCCCAATCATTAATAGTTGTTCACAACTGAGTTTCACAACTATGCCTTTTCCTTAATGCATGTTATCTTTTTGACAAAAGTTTATGTTCATCCAAGTGAGCCATGATGTTTGATCAGACTATATGTTCAAGGAATTTACACAGAACACAAGTCAAAGACATAGGGTGATAATTATGATTAAGAACCCAATCTCCTTTTTTGAAGAGTGGGCTAATGTTCGCTAAGTGCCATTCTTTGGGTTTTTCACCCGAGAGACTGTTAAAACAGGCGGACAAAAACTGGATCTATCTCTTTTGATAGTTCCTTCAGGAATCTAGGATGTAGCTCATCAGGTCCTAAAGCTTTAGTGGCGTTTAAGCCTTTAAGTAACTTGATCGCTCCTGTCGATGACACAACAATAGTATCCATAAATGGGGCCGATCTTCTTGTCAATGGAACCTCTGTGAACTCAGTTTTATTAAACGCATTATTGAATTGACCAACTAGTTCCCCTGCCCTTTCAGAGTCTGATTCAGCAACCCCGCTCCCTCCTCTTTTATTAAGGGGTGGGATACCTTGTCTGTCTTTCTTCTGACTATTGATATATCTGTAGAAAACAGAGGTGGAGGCAAAGATCAGGAATCGATACAAACAACCCACAGCTCCTATCAAAGACGCCAAAGGGAAAGAACCACAAACATGAAACAACAGACCCCAACGGAAACACCAACAGCGGAAAGCCAAAAGGACAGCCCCCACCCCACAAAAAGGCCAACAGGCCACCCGCAATAAAATAATTTAAGCGACACAAATACCCAAAGACAAAAATAAACCGCGACAGAAGAACCTCTTGGATTTGCCTTTACATCACCTACTGAGTTATCCACAAACAAATCTTGCTGCCTTTTTTATATATATATCAGTCTTGATCTCACGTCTCAAGTTTACCACTTTTGTCCGGAGTTTACCACTTCCCGTCTTTTTTGCCTGTGCATGAATCTCATTTCTTCTGCGAAAGAGGACGAGCATTTATTTCATTCTATATTGCTAAACGCCAATGATGGACAACTTCATTTTCCCCCACTTTTGAGGGTATATATGCTTTCTCCGGCCAACGGATCATGGAGAAATCTATCTATCTATCTATCTATCTATCTACTGCGATTGGCCAGCCTCGGGAGCTCAGTCGGATGTGCGTCTGACTGGTGATCATGAGGACGTGGATTCGATACGTGTCGGGGTCGGCAACATTCTGTCATGGAGATTGATCATGAAATCTTTTCTACGGTCATTCTCTCCTCATTGTCACCCTTCCGCTGATTCAAGAAGGGTAACCGCTTACATATAATATGTTCTAGAAAGGGTTATTCTTTGGAAGCAAGGAATACACCACAGAGCTGGAAAATATGGAGTGTAGATGTTTATGGGCCAGACTAGCTAGTTTCGGTCATTCAGGCCTCATCAGTGACCCTCAAATATTTTCGAAATTCCACAATGGAATCAATGATCCCAAAGGACAAGAAAATTTAAACTACACTATGATGTAGGGCAGGGAGACTTTTTACGGCCGCCACACATTCCCAGACAACAGCTGTAGTGACGTTAAATATGTTCTAGAAAGGGTTATCTTTTGGAAGCAAGGAATACACCACAGAGCTGGAAAATATGGAGTGCACAGTAAAAGTGCGGAGGATAGGTAAACTGTTCGGAAAAAATGACTGGGCCGTTGAACTGCCCTAAACATAACTACTGCGATCGGACACATTGACCATTACTCTCAGGTGTACATTACACATACTCCAAGTTGCAGGATGAAAGCCTACACAGTAATTATGCACCTTTTGCCATGTCATCCCCAATGAGGAACTCATCTGGCACCTCTGTTTGCACCTTTGAATTTGCTTGCAACCTTCCGAGATTGAAAAACTTCCCACCAAAACGATACCGAATCGGTATACCATTGTCACCCTCCTGGAAAACATCTTTGTGCATGGAAGCGGACATCATGCTGAACAGTGTTGGGGCTATCACACAACCCTGCTTGACTCCATTTGTCACAGGAATTGGATCTGAGTGATTACATTACATGATTAGTTTAAACAATGGTTTATTAGCGATTAGCGATCGCATATAGTTTACTAATAAACTATTGTTTAAACTCATCATGTAATTACGTAAAGATCTCTAACTTGCATAGAGGAGGATTCTCCCTGCACGGGGGTAGAGGGCCCTAGTTAAAGTCTCGATCCGATAGACGGTGCATTTTGGATAGACTGTGCATCCCGGCAAATGATACCAGTGTAGCATGTTTGGACACCGTAACTTTATTACCGCTGCACCTAAACGAACCGCGGAACCTAGAGAAAGTAGTGCGAATGGGACTGGCCATGCATCTTTATTCTGTTGTATTCATAGGGCGAAAAGTTTTAGATGTCATTTCATCTCAAAATGTTGACATTTTAAGCCTCGTAATATAGTGTAATCACTCGTAAGTCATGGCCGAAAGTTCCCGTAAGGATTTTAAGTGCATAACCGCCATCTACCCCTTACGAGTCTTCCGCGCATGTATATTTGAACAGGCGTGATTTCATAATGCGCACTTCTTTTTAACCCACAATAACACCTCTGTGGCAAAATATGGTCTTAAAACTATACATAGTCATTAGTTCCTAACTAACATTACTATATTGTGAAGGGTTCTTGCTAATATGACGAGAGAATGGGTGAAAATTGTTGAAGTGTGTTTATAAAATTCTGATGACACTGGATAAAGATGTTGTGACAGACAGGTGAATCTATTTGATTTATCCCCAGTTCTTGCCGACCATTGTTTACATTTCGAAGCAGCATGTTCGACAAAATATAACACCCGACTTTGATAGGACATACATGCAGAGCAGTACAGTCCTCGTGGATGTTAGAGAAGCATCAGAAAGCCGGTCGGTATACTTTTAAAATGTTATCAGCTATAAACATTGAACTATTCGCCGTACACTTTCGTTTACGCTAATTTGCAACAAGCTGTACACCACACTACTATTCGCCGTACAACAGGTAATTTACGTTTAGGCAAACATTTGTGTTGAAAGTACAATTTGAGGCGAGTTTCTTTTGCAAATTATTTTTTCCAGCATTGTTCTTTCTGATTAAGTGAAAAAACTTCAGTAGAAAGGCATAAACATTAAACAAAACAACAACAAACTTGTCAAATCCATTTTGTTTACGGTACCAGCTGTCGAATATTCGGTCTGTAATTGCACAATTGTGCGTTTTATAAGAAAGCACTTCTCATGGCAGCAGCAAATTATGTCCACTACTGATATTTGATAACAGTAATCTTAACCTAAAGCTTACAAGCAGTAAAATAATCCATTTTCGAGAGGCACCCCTTCTCCTGCAGCTATTACTTTCGATTCACCGGGATTCTATTTCCGGTGTCGATGATAGACGGTGACTATCGGCCCAGTGCCTATCGCAATGCATTGATAGTCCGATGCGTTGTTACACTCCTACAAAAATGCCCCCACTCCGGGCCCTTTGGTTTTACATAGACTTTTATAGGGAACAAGGCTTAGGTCTTTGATATTTGTTATGAAGCGTCAGCTAGTGGACCTCTACCAAGATTGTTCAAATTATAGCCCTGAGACCAAAAATGCCCCCGCCACATGGCCCTTCGGTTTTACATAGACTTATATAGGGAAAATCTTTAAAAATCTTCTTCTCTGAAACCACAAGGCCCAGGTCTTTGCTGTTTGGAATGAAGCTTCATCTAGTGGACCCCTACCAAGATTGTTCAAATTATAGTGCTGGGGCCAAAAAAAGCCCCTGCCCCGGGGCCCTTTGGTTTTACATAGGCATTGGCCACCACCCATCGGGGCTTGAAGAAATATATGGGCTGCATGATGCTTCCACGCAGAGCTGAATACGGCCCCCACACTAGTACTGGTAAACCGCTTAGAGGATCTAAGCCTGTGCAGGAACCGCGGTGCGAGGCGGATCGTCCATACTAATAAACCCTAGTGGTTTATTGGGTGACAGGACTTGAGATGTCATTGCATCTCAATGTCGGGTAAACATCCCACAAAATTGGAAGCAATGTCTCCAAAATGACCTTTACAGTGTTGACAGGGACCGTTAAACCTCAAATCAAACAAACAAACAATTTACATAGGCATATGTAGGGAAAATCTTTAAAATCTTCTTCTCTGAAACCACAAGGCCTAGGTCTTTGATATTTGGTGTGAAATTTCATCTAGTGGACCTCTATCAAGATTGTTCAAATTATAGTGCTGGGCCCAAAAATGCCCCCGTCCGAGACCCTTTGGTTTTACATAGACTTATATAGGGAAATCTTTAAAAATCTTCTTCTCTGAAACTGCAAGGCCATGGTCTTTGATATTTGGTATGGAGCTTCATCTAGTGGACCTCTACCAAGATTGTTCAAATTATAGCCCTCGGGCCACAAATACGCCCGCCCCAGGGCCCTTTGGTTTTACATAGACTTATATAGAGATAATCTTTGAAAATCTTCTCCTCTGAAACAGCAAGGCCCAGGTCTTTGATATTTGGTGTGAAGCTTCATCTAGTGGACCTCTATCAACATTGTTTAAATTATAGCCCTGAGGCCAAAAATGCCCCCGCCCCGGGGCCATTTGGTTTTACATAGGTTATGTAGGGAATATCTTTAAAAAAAAACCTTCTTCTCTGAAACCGCAAGGCCCAGGTCTTTGATGTTTGGTGAGTAGCTTCATCTAGTAGACCTTTGCCAAGATTGTTCAAATTATAGCCTTTGTTGATATTTGGTATGAAGCTTCACCTTTTTTGACCTCCCTCAACATTATGCACATTATAACCTTGGGATCAATAATGGCCCTCCCCGGGACCCACTTGTTACTCTATGGATCAGGTGAGCAATCCAGGGCCATCATGGGCCTCATGTTGGTCCACTATTGTTTTCCCTGTACATCAATGACATTTCCACTGACATTGACTCAGAAATAAGACTGTTCGTAGATGACTGTGTTTGCTGCAGGGAAATTAGAGATACAGATGAATCATTGAAACTTCAGAATGACATAGATAGATTAGGATGTTGGGCCCTAAAATGGGACATGAGATTTCAGCCAGTTACGGTAAATGCAACATTATGCAGATAACTAGGAAGAGATCTAATAAAATTGAGGCTTCTTACACCTTAGAGGGAACTGTCCTCGAGAATGTGGACTCAATTAAATACCTTGGTGTGACAATTACACACAAGTTGAGATGGAATACTTATATTAGCAACATGTGTACTAAGGCAAATAGAAGACTTGATTTCCTGAGGCGTAAATTTCATCAGTGCCCACAGGATGTAAAAGAGGCAGCATATAAAGGTCTTGTTCGCCCAATCTTGGAATATGTTCAGAATAGAGCTGTTAGATTTGTAACAGGCAATTACTGCTTTGAAACTGGGAGCATGACTGGAATACTTGGAAAATTAAGATGGGAGTCTCTCAAGAAAAGAAGGAAAGACAATAGGCTCATCCTTTTATACAAAGGTCTAAACTTAAAAGGTGCTGCTAGCATTCCAACACTGAACAGATGACCTTTTCTCCCGGCTAGGCACTGTAGAAATCACGAGTCACTGGCATTTCAGACCCTTACTGCAAGAACTGACACTTATGAAGAATGGTTCTTCCCCTGAACCATTAGAGATTGGAATGCCCTTCCCGATTCGATTATTTCGACAGCTGAAAGTGCTGATGACTGTGTAACTTAAGTTTACCTCTTTGGTTAGAGCTAGGTACTAACTTCCCAAATATCATAGGTCCTGGAATATGTATGTAATTTAATGTGTCACCAGTAACTATTCTGATTCTGATTGTGGCAGCTCTATTGAGTACCCACAACCGGATTGTGTCCTGGATGTTGGGGGTAGTGGTTAGTTTTCCTTAATATAGAGCTATTGTTTTCACCTCATTTGTGCGCATTTGTGTGTGCGTGTGCGTTCCCGTCACACTGCGTTAAAGTTTTTCAAATGCTTATATCTCAACAGTCACTCATCACATAGCACTCATATTTGGAACTTAAGTACCTGGGAGGGTCTTCTGATGTTCAAAGACAACAGACCCCTGGGTTCATGCCCCAGGGTGGGGCTAGGGGTCAAAATTTAGAACACCTCTGTAAACTGTGTTAAAGTTTTTGAATTGCTTATATCTCAACAGACACTCATCACAAGGGATTCATATTTTACAAGTTGGATACCCGGGCGTGTCTTCTGAGATTCCAAGACAACACACTCCTAGGTTCATGCCTGGGAGGACGGATGGGGTGGGGCTATGGGTCAAAATCTAGGACACCTTTGTAATTTGTTATACATGTTTCCAATATGCTAACAAGTTATAAACAAAATTGGTTATATATCAGCCAACCATGTGACATTGGTTCAAGTGTAAAAGGGTGAAGGTCATGGTGACCTACATTTCACGGTCCAGTGATGTTGCCTTATATCTTGAAGACTATTTGTTGGAGAAATGTCATACCTGGGATATTAGTACCATGTGACCCCATGATTGACCTCAAAATATATCTAGGTCACTATGACCTATATTTCATGGTTCAGTGATTTTGCCTTATATCTTGAAGACTATTTGTTGGAGAAATGTCATACCTGGGATATTAGTACCATGTGACCCTATGATTGACCTCAAAATATATCTAGGTCACTGTGACCTATATTTCATGGTTCAGTGATTTTGTCTTATATCTTGAAGACTACTTGTTGGAGAAATGTCATACCTTGGATACTAGTGCCATGTGACCCCATGATTGACCTCAAAATATATCTAGGTCACTGTGACCTATATTTCATGGTTCAGTGAATTTGCCTATTATCTTGAATACTATTCGAAGGAGAAATGTCATACCTGGACTATTACATCCATCCACCTAATATATCTAAGTCACTGTGACCTATATTTCATGGTTCATTGATTTTGCCTATTATCTTGAATACTATTTGATGGAAAAATGTCATACCTGGATTATTAGTTCCATGTGACCCCATGATTAACCTCAAAATATATCTAGGTCAGTGTGACCTATATTTCATGGTTCACTGATTTTACCTATTATCTTGAATACTGTTCAGTGTGGCCTATATTTCATGGCTCAGTGATTTTGCCTATTATCTTGAATAATATTTTAATAAAAAAATGTTATACCAGGGATATTACTTCAATGCAACCAGATGATTGACCTGAAAATATATCTAGGTCAGTTTGACCTATATTACATGGTTCATGTACTTTGACTTATATCTTGAATACTATTGGATGGAGAAACTTCATATCTGAATATTCAATTCCATGTGACCAGATGATTGACATAGAACTATATTTAGGTCAGTGTGACGTATTTTCAAGGTTCAATGATTAGCCTTATAATTCAGACACAATTTGATTCTGAAATGTAATATCTGGAATATATGTTCCACGTGACCTGATGATTGACCTTAAACTATATGTAGGTGAGTGTGATCTATATTTCATGGTTCAATAGTTTCACCTCATATCTTGAAGACGTGAAACAGGCGAGCTATGCTGTCATGGGACAGCTCTTGTTACCTCTTTGAGGTCTATTTTTGAATTTGATTTGTCCGGGATGCTCTCGGGTTGTGTCCGGGATGTGTGGAGTAGTGGTGCATTATCATAATATCTTGACTTGTGGTGGTCACTTATTGACAATAATTGTATCAGATACAATTTTGAGCTCCAATCTAAGAGAATGTTAAATATTTTCTTTTTATACAATCCTTTCTGATAAAAAAAGTAGGAAAATATCACGTATCACTGTAAACTACCCTTTTCTCATTTGAGAACACACAATCCAAGTTTTAGAGCAAATTTGAGAGAAATAATGCATACCCCTGTTAACCCTACTTTTCTTTATATAAAATTGGGTTTCACAGACATCTCAAGTTTAACATGATGTCGCTCATGTTGCTTTTCACAAGATGGAAATGGCCAATTATTTGCTGCTGAATAATATCATGTATCACAGTAAACCCCACTTTTCTCTGCGGACAAAACACAAACCATGTATTTGAGGAAATACGAAATAAATAATGCACACCCGTGTAAATGCTCCTTTCTCTGTGTAAAGTTAGATTTGCTTGGGTTGTCATTACATGGCTTTCAATGATGTCACACATGTTGCTGCTCAAAAGACGGACAATTCCATTGATTTGCTGGTGAATTCAGACCTAAACATATTCTATGAAACCAAAATTTTGCACTTACGATTATCACAGCAAATCATGGTATCAATACACTCAGGCAGTTTGTAGAAGCATCAGACTGGATTTTTATTTAGTCAAACTGGCGTTAACAGGGGCATACATTTGTTTCTCATTACTGCTTAAAAACGTAGGTTGTAGGTTCTCTGTTCTGTGGAGTTTTTACAGTCTTTGTTTGGAGAAGAAATAGGAATAATGTGGGATATTTTGATTTATCTGAAAATTTTCATTCTCAGTATACTTGACTATGTGTGTTTTCGTAATGGAATAAAAACCTGATCATTACGATAACACATCTGTGCGAAATAGTGGATTTTTAACATCTCCAAAATGGCTACTTTTCTGATGAAAATCTGTGATATTTTTCTTATTTATACTGCAAACATAGGTTGTGGGTGCTCGTCAGAACTGGAGTACCCACAACCTATGTCTTGGAGCAGAAATAAGAAAAATAATGTATCCCCCCGTAAACCCCGGTTTCTCTATATAAAGTGGGGTTTAAGGGGCTGTTCACTTCACGGATTTGTTCATGTGATGATTTACGAAATCTCCGCTTAAAACACACAGTATGGTTCTGTACTCGTTAGAACAGCCTCGGTGGTGTGATTTTAACAAGTACCCACAATCGATGTTTTGAAATAAGGAAAATAATTGTATACCATCACAAATACCCGCTTTTTCTATTTTTAGCTCACCTGAGCCTTTAGGCTCATAGGTGAGCTTATAGTATAGCCATGGTCCGTCGTCCATCCGTCCGTCCGTCCGTCCGTCGTCCATCCACCATTTTCAAAGATCTTCTTCTCCTATACTGCAGGGCCAATCAAAGCCAAATTTCATATGGAGCCTCAGTGGGATGGGGGAACGAAAGTTTGTTCGCGGGGTCTGGATCACATGACCAAGATGGCCGCCATGCCCATATATGGTAAAAAGCCTTCAAAAATCTTCTTCTCCAGAACCATAAGGCCAGTGGCCTTGAAACTTGGCATGTAGCATATGGTACTCGGGCCCATCATGGTTTGTACAAATGGTGACCCCGGGTTGACCTTGACCTATTTTACAGCAATGTCAAATTTGTCGACTTAGGCTTTTGCATGGGGCAAAGTGAAAATGATGGATTTATAGGAAACCATTGAAGACAGTGTCACCAAAATTTGTAGATCAGGTAAAGTAACTGAATACATGAATGAATATGGATCAGAAAGGTCAAGGTCATTCATTGGCCTTGTTTGCGGGTCTGGATCACATGACCAAGATGGCCGCCATGCCCATACATGGTAAAAAGCCTTCAAAAATCTTCTTCTCCAGAACCATAAGGCCAGTGGCTTTGAAACTTGGCATGTAGCATATGGTACTCGGGCCCTTTATGGTTTGTACAAATGGTGACCCTGGGTTGACCTTGACCTATTTTACAGCAATGTCAAATTTTCCGACTTAGGCTTTTGCATGGGGCAAAGTGAAAATAATGGATTTATAGGAAACCATTGAAGACAGTGTCAACAAAATTTGTAGATCAGGTAAAGTAATTGAATACATGAAGATCTATGGGTCAGAAAGGTCAAGGTCATTCATTGGCCTTAGACCAAGGTCATTCAGGATCCATATTTCAAACATCTTTTTCTCCAAAACTGCTGAGCCAATTTAAGTAAAATTTAATATGGAGCCTTTGTGAGTTGAACAAATGAAAAAATGCCAATACGGTCTAGATCACATGACCAAAATGGCCATCACGCCATATATGGTAAAAAGCCTTAAAAATTCTTCTCCTCCAGAACCGTAAAGCCAATGGCCTCGAAACTTGGCATGTAGCATATGGTACTCAGGCCTATCATAGTTTGTACAAATGGTGACCCTGAGTTGACCTTGACCTATTTTACAGCAATGTCAAATTTGCCGACTTAGGCTTTTGCATGGGAAAAAGTGAAAATAATGGATTTTTAGGAAACCATTGAAGACACTGTCACCAAAATTAGTAGATACGGTAAAGTAGCTGAATACATGAAGATCTATGTGTAAGAAAGGTCAAGGTCATTAATTGAACTTAGACCAAGGTCACGCAGGTTCCATATTTCAAACATTTTTTCTCAGAAACTACTGAGCCAATTGAAGTGAAATTCAATATGGAGCCTTTGGGAGTTGAACAAATGAAAAGCTGCCAATATGGTCTAGATCACATGACCAAGATGGCCACCACGCCCAAATATATAATATGGTAAAAACACTTCGAAATTCTTCTTCTCAAGAACCGTAAGGCCAATGGCCTTGAAACTTGGCATGTAGCATATGGTACTCGGGCCTATCATAATTAGGGCCCCGCACTGAAAGTGTGGGTGCCCTATAGTAATCACTCTGTCCGTCCGTCTGTCTGTCCGTCCGTCTGTCCGTCCACAAATTTTTTTATCCTCCATAACTTTTTATTATTCCTGGATGGATTTAAATATTACTTGGCATCATTCTGTCCGTCCGTCTGTCTGTCTGTCTGTCTGTCCGTCTGTCCGTCCACAAATTTTTTATCCTCCATAACTTTCTTATTCCTGGATGGATTTAAATATTACTTGGCAGAAATGTTAACCATAATGTGATGGAGTGTTGCGCGCAAGACTCAGGTCCGTACCTCAAAGGTCAAGGTCATACTTAGAGGTTAAAGGTCAAAAAAGGGTCTTTCCTGTGTCCAATTAATAACTTTGTTATTATTCCTGGATGGATTTAAATATTACTTGGCAGAAATGTTAACCATAATGTGACGAAGTGTCACACGCAAGACCCACAGCCGTACCTCAAAGGTCAAGGTCATACTTAGCGATAAAAGGTCAAAAAAGCGTCTTTTTTATTGTGTCCAATCTATAACTTTCTTATACCTGGATGGATTTAAATATTACTTAGCAGAAATATTAACCATAATGTGACAGTGTGTCACGCGCAAGACCCAGGTCCGTACCTCAAAGGTCAAGGTCATACTTAGAGGTGAAAGGAAAAAAAAACGTCTTTTTTAACATCAACATTTTCCTACTCCTCTGATAGCGCTGCCGGGGCCCTAGACAGATTCACTGACAGCTCTAGTTTGTTCAAATGGTGACCCTGGGTTGAACTTGACCTATTTTACAGTAATGTCAAATATGCTGACTTAGGCTTTTGCATAGGAAAAAGTGAAAATAATGGATTTTTAGCTCACCTGAGCCTTTAGGCTCATAGGTGAGCTTATAGTATAGCCATGGTCCGTCGTCCGTCCGTCCGTCATCCGTCTACCATTTTCAAAGATCTTCTTCTCCTATACTGCAGGGCCAATCAAAGCCAAATTTCATATGGAGCCTCAGTGGGATGGGGGAACGAAAGTTTGTTCGCGGGGTCTGGATCACATTACCAAGATGGCCGCCATGCCCATGTATGGTAAAAAGCCTTCAAAAATCTTCTTCTCCAGAACCATAAGGCCAGTGGCCTTGAAACTTGGCATGTAGCATATGGTACTCGGGCCCATCATGGTTTGTACAAATGGTGACCCCGGGTTGACCTTGACCTATTTTACAGCAATGTCAAATTTGTCGACTTAGGCTTTTGCATGAGGCAAAGTGAAAATTATGGATTTATAGGAAACCATTGAAGACAGTGTCACCAAAATTTGTAGATCAGGTAAAGTAACTGAATGCATGAAGATCTATGGGTGATAAAGGTCAAGGTCATTCATTGGCCTTAGACCCAAGATGGCCACTATGCCCATATATGGTAAAAAACCTTCAAAAATCTTCTTCTCCAGAACCATAAGGCCATTGGCCTTGAAACTTGGCATGTAGCATATGGTACTCGGGTCCATCATGGTTTGTACAAATGGTGACCCTGGGTTGACCTTGACCTATTTTACAGCAATGTCAAATTTGCCGACTTAGGCTTTTGCATGGGGCAAAGTGAAAATATTGGATTTATAGGAAACCATTGAAGACAGTGTCACCAAAATTGGTAGATCAGGTACAGTAACTGAATACATGAAGATCTGTGGGTGAGAAAGGTCAAGGTCATTCATTGGCCTTAGACCCAAGATGGCCGCCATTCCCATATATGGTAAAAAGCCTTCAAAAATCTTCTTCTCCAGAACCATAATGCCAGTGGCCTTGAAACTTGGCATGTAGCATATGGTACTCGGGCCCATCATGGTTTGTACAAATGGTGACCCTGGGTTGACCTTGACCTATTTTACAGCAATGTCAAATTTGCTGACTTAGGCTTTTGCATGGGGCAAAGTGAAAATAATGGATTTATAGGAAACCATTGAAGACAGTGTCACCAAAATTTGTAGATCAGGTAAAGTAACTGAATACATGAAGATCTGCTCTAAGTAGGAAAATTGTCACCAGACAGGTGAGTCCTACAAAATTGGAAGCAACATCTCCAAAATTACATAAATAGTGTTGATGGGGACATTTAATCTCAATTCAAACAAACAAAACAGCATTCATTCAAAATATCAGTTGGACCAAATTTTTCCCTTCAAAAGCCGTGGAAGTAACATTCTACTATTTCAATACAGGTACATGTATGCAGCATGCGTCATCTTATTATGAGTTAAAGCAATTAACTTAACAAGACGTCTAATCTCGTTAAAAATTAATGACCCAGTCAAATCACTCAGTCAGTACACCTAATTCATTGCCAGCCAAAAAATGGATGCAGCTAAATTTCATCGTGGTTTCAACTTGTCGCATTTAATAACATTTCAATTTATCTTAAAATATTTTCTAAGGTTATTCCATCCCTTCCACTGATTCAAGAAGGGCAGTTGTCTGTTTCTGGCGAAAGAAAGCGCACTGTACTGCTTAACCAGTGTTTATATATATATATGTCTTCCAGGGAGGGTGGTGGTAAGTAAAGCTAACCGTTTCGATATGTCATGAACAGTGTTGACTTGGTCGTTAAACTCAAAGATGAAAAGTCCATATTATAAAACTGATTATATGACAGTGCATAACATATACTTGTTAAACTTCATATTTATACGAAAAGCTCTCCGGATCGGAAAGCTTACATTTGGGGGTGTTCTTTAGCCGAACTTCAATAACTGGAACGTATTTTGGACCATGGTAATTTCTAGGGATATGGGTAGTTCAAACCACTGAGTTTTAATCATAGTGCCAGATCTTGAGGCATTATTAAGATCACTTAATGGTATCTTTGTGATCTTCTATAAAATAAAGTAATGTTGTAAGCACTAAGGCTGACACGATTATTCGTACATTCGATTAATCGATCGATAAATTCCACAAAAATGATTATCATTTCTGATTTGCTTTTAATCGATTACTTGATAGGTACAATTTACTACCCAAAGTTATGCCTAAAATAGCTGGATGAGTGGCAAACAGTGCAGACCCTGATGAGACGCCGCATTCTGTGGCGTCTCATCTGGGTCTACACTGTTTGCTTAGGCCTGTCTGTTCAAATATACATATGATAAAGTGCAACATATGGTAAGAGTCATGCTCAGACAGAAAGCCAGACAGGTAAAATTATGACAAAAACCTCAGCGATTACTAATCGATTATCGATCGCAATGACAGGACTGATATTCGATTATCTTTTCAGCTCCTATTAGCCAGCCCTAGTAAGCACTCATTAGAATCATCTCAATGAGGCACCTATATACCACAAGAAAAGAATCTAAATATGGATATCTGGAGATGCTGAAAGAAATGAAAGGGATAGCGCAAAACAACCCCCAACATCCAGGACACAATTTCCCCGGACAAATAAACCCTTATCTTGCTGAACATTCATTTAAGTCACACCCATTTCTCTCTGTCATCCAATCAAATTACTTGATGTAATTTATTGCTACAAATTCATAAACTGAATGCCAAATAGTGTAGATCCTGATCAGATGGCTTTTCCAGAAGCCATCTAATCTGGATCTACACTGTTTGCAAAGATAGGGGTTGTCGTGAAGAGCAAGATAAGGGTTAACTTCAAAAATGGACCCCTAAAATGTTAAAAATTAAAACCATTTCTAATAATCCTTTAGAATGGAGCTTAAAATTTTATTTGATACTAATTTTATTAAATTCTGACCACCCAAAGGGGAGATTTGAGGGATAATGCACCACTACCCAACATCAAGGACACAATCCGAGAATTTTCCGGACAAATTAACTTCAAAAATGGACACCTAAAACGTTAAAAATGAAAACTATGTTTTTATTTCATCCTAATTTTTATTAATTTCTGACCACCCGAAGTGGAGATATTAGGGATACGCGTTTTCCCCGGACATTTTCCAGACAGTTTCTGGGCATTAGTATACACCAGCTAAGAGCAATACCTTGACCTTGATACTACAGAAAACAACATCAGAATCAGAATTGTTACTGGTGACACGTCAAATGACATTCATACCCCAGGACCTGTGATGGGAAGTTAGTCCCCACATGTAGCTCTCACCAAAGAGGTAAACTTAGCGACACAATCCTCAGCACCTTCAGCCCTTGAAATAATCGAATGGGGAAGGGTATTTCAATCTCTAATGGTTCGAGGCAAGAAGATTCCTTATTTAAATGTCAGTTCTTGCAGCAAGGTTCTTAAACGCCAATGAATGATGATTTCTACAGTGCCTAGCTTGGGGAACAAGGTCATCTGTTGGGATGCTGGCAGCACCCTTTAGACCTTTGTATAAAAGTATTAGCCTGCTGTCTTTTCTCCTTTTCTTGAGAGACTCCCATCTTAATTTTCCAAGTATTCCAGTCATGCTCCCAGTTTCAAAGCAGTAATTGCTCATTACAAATCTAGCAGCTCTATTCTAAACTTTTTCAATTTCTTCATTAAGGACCACTCCACTGGGGTCCCAGATACAGCTACCATATTCCAAGATTGGGCGAACAAGTCCTTTGTATGCTGCCTCTTTTACATCCTAAGGACACTGATGAAGATTTTGCCTCAGGAAACCAAGCGTTCTATTTGCCTTTGTACACATATTGCTAATATGTGTATTCCATCTCAAATTGTGTGTGAGTGTCACCCCAAGGTATATAACGGAATCCCCATTCTGGAGGACAGTTCCCTCTAAGGTGTAAGAAGTCACAATTTTATTTGTTCTCTTCCTAGTTATCTGCATAATGTTGCATTTAACAGGCTGAATGAAATCTCATGCCCCATTTTCGTGCCCAACATCCTAATCTATCTATATCATTCTGAAGTTTCAGCAAGTCTTTTGTATCTCTAATTTCCCTGTAGCAAACACAGTCTTATTTCTGAGTCAATCAAGAACAGTCCCTTGTGGGACTGTTTACTCGGAGTATTTTACAGTCCCAAAACATCAGACGAAACTTTCTTTCATGCTTTTGATCTTAATTTGGAGGCTGCTCTAGAAGTAACAAAAAACATTTTCATACTGGGTGATCTTAATGATGATTTACTTAGAACAAATTCTTACAGGCTTAAAAACGTTTTGATATCAAACTCTTTAGTGAATATTATCAATGAACCAACCCGGGATCGAGCTCTGCTAGATCCGGTTATTGTTTCAGATGAATGTCAAATTCTGGATTCGGGGATAATCGCAAACCCAAGTGAAATATCCGATCACTCCGCTACATACCTTGTTACTGTCAATAATTATTCCCTTTCGTCTTCATTTAAGCGTACTGTCTGGCTTTATAAAAATGCTGATTTTCAAAAATTAAATAATCTGATAACTGCTTTCGACTGGAGTTGCTTGTTGCAGGGATCGGTCAACGACGCTTGCTTGCTATTTAAAGATACTTTTTTAAAACTTGTCAACGACTGCATCCCTAGTAAAGAAGTAACGATCAGACCTAGCGATAAACCCTGGTATGATTCTGAGATCCGTATATATTCTCGAAAACGAGACCGTTTAAAATCTAAAGCGTTAAAATCAGGTAACCAGGCACACTGGTCAAAATACAAAACATTTAGAAATAAAGTTAACAATCTTAAAAAACACGCCAAGGAAACATTTTTTAATAATTTAGAAATTTCATTGACCGAATCCTTCACTAACAACAAAAAAGACTTTTGGCGCCTCATTCGTCATTTTACGAAGAAAAAGAACACCACAACTACTATACCGCCTTTGAGTACAGTTTTACCCTCTAGTGAAACTAAATATCATGTATCAGATACTGAGAAAGCAAACTGTCTAAACGACTATTTCGCATCAATATCCTCCATTGATGACTCAAATGTTAGACTGCCTCCATTTACTCCCCTAACGGAACAAAGCCTCGAGAGAATCGAAATAACTGTACAAGAAGTGAAAGACATTATTGATTCTGTGTGTCTAAACAAGGCATCTGGACCGGATTTGATAAGTCATAGAATGCTTAAAGGTGTCTCTTCTGCCATTTCCGTACCTCTGTCTATGATGTTTAATCGTTTTCTTCAAGAATGTGAATTTCCAGATGAGTATAAATCCTCTCTGGTCATTCCTCTTTTCAAGAAGGGTGAAAGTAATTTGCCAACAAATTATCGCCCCGTATCACTCCTAAGCTCAGTAGGAAAAATAATGGAAAGAGTTGTTTTTAAGCATATATATAACTTCCTTAATGAAAATAACCTCATCTATAAATATCAATCTGGTTTCTTACCTGGTCATTCTACTACTTATCAATTAGTTGATATCTTCCACCTAATTTGCCAATCTTTTGATGAAAAGCAGTACTCGTGCATGGTCTTTTGTGATATATCTAAAGCCTTTGACCGTGTTTGGCACACAGGTCTTTTATTCAAACTTCGCCAAAATGGTATCAAGGGCCCTCTCCTGACTTGGATATCTAATTATCTGTCTAACCGCAGACAAAAAGTGCGTGTCAACTCCTCTGTCTCTGATGTTAAGCATGTGTCTGCGGGAGTTCCACAAGGTTCTGTGTTGGGTCCGTTGTTTTTCCTCGTATATGTTAATGATATAACAAACAATCTTTTAAGTTTGACCCGGCTATTTGCAGATGATAGCTCTCTTTTCGTCTCTGCATCTAGTGTCCAAGATATTGAAGGTATCCTTAACCATGATCTATCTGTCATACTTCTTTGGGCTAAGCAATGGCTAGTAACTTTTAATCCACTTAAAACAGAAGCCATCATGTTCTCTCTGAGACGAAATCATGCTATGCCAAATTTACGTTTTGACAATACGGATATAGAATTTGTAGATTCTCATAAACACTTAGGGGTCACTTTATCTTGTAATGGACAGTGGCACACGCATATCGAAAATATCTTGAAGTCTGGGTACAAGGTTTTAGGGATGATGAGACGACTGAAATTTTCATTTAGTCGCCAAGCTCTTAACCAAATGTATTTTTCATATCTAAGGCCGTTGCTCGAATATTCATCTATTGTTTGGGATGGGTGTACCAATCAAGATCGCGATGCTCTTGAAAAGCTACAGAACGAAGCAGCCCGGGTGGTCACTGGCTTAACTAGATCAGTCTCATTAATAAACCTATATAATGAGTGTGGATGGGCAAGTTTAGCAGAGCGCAGAAAATATCAAAAATTATGTTTCATGTACAAAGTTGCGAATGGACAGGCGCCTGAATATCTATCGCAACTTATGCCACCTTTGGTGGGCGAAGTCTCTAGTTATCACTTAAGAAATTCTTCAGATCTTTCTAATTATTATACTCGAACAGAAACTTTTCGTAAGTCCTGCATGCCGTCTTCTGTTTCTTTATGGAACGAGTTAACGCCTGAAGTGAAATGGTGCGATTCATTTTCTAACTTTCAGTATAAACTTAAACTGCACTTATTTGGTAAGGTAATCGTTACCTTAGTGTATTGCAGGCAAGAATAAGGAACAACTGCAGTAATTTAAACCATGACCTTTTCCGAAACCATTTGACAGATGATCCTTCATGCCGATGTGGCTTTGATATTGAAGACGCTAAACATTTTTTCTTTGACTGTCCGAATTATGCTGTGGTACGAATTGATATGTTTAGGAAAACACGTAACCAACACCCCTTGAATACTTACAGTCTGTTATACGGTAAACAAGGTGTTTCTGATAGTGATAATTTCTTTCTTTTTCAGGCAGTGCACCAATTTATCAAGGACAGCGGAAGGTTTAAATAAATCAAGCATTTATATAGTTAACAGATGATGGGTTGTGTTCATGTCCACTTTGGAACGGCGGCAGCGCGTGACTGGACCATACAACAACTTCTATCCAGCTCTCTCTCTCTCTCTCTCTCTCTCTCTCTCTCTCTCTCTCTCTCTCTCTCTCTCTCTCTCTCTCTCTCTCTAATTATTTCTCTAATTTGTATCATTTTGTATATGTTATGTAATTTTGGCCATTGTTCACTTTTTGTACAAAACTGTAGGGGAAGGGCCGTAACTAATGTTGGTAGAACTTGTGGCCCAACCCCATATGCTATCATGAAAGGCAATAAAATATGTTTAACTAAAAAAAAAAAAAAATTAACCTTGTGGGACTCCAGATAAAAATGTTGCCCACTCTGAAGATTCACCATTAACAACACGCTGTTTTCTGTAGCAAAGGAAAGAATCTATCCATTTGAGAGTATTTCCTCCTATTCCATAGCCAAATAACTTAGATTTAAGTCGTTCATGTGGTGGGGTGTCAAAAGCTTTCTCGAAGTCCAGAATAAATGTGTCTATCTGTCCCACTTTGTCCAAGATTTTTGCCCAATCATTAATAACTATGCTCAACTTAGTTTCACAACTATTCACCTTATTTGCATTATCTGCTGGTTCCTAGTCTGAAGATTATAAGTGTTGGAAATACAGGTAACCAGACCCCCCTGACCTTTCAAGGTCAGGGGGGTCTGGTTACCTGTTTTTCCAATATTGACAATGTGCGAGTTGGGAGCCAGCCAATAATGCAAATATGGTGAATGCCTTTTCCTAAATGCATGTTGTCTGTCTAACAGAAGTTTATGCTCATCCAAGTCGCCCCCGCCCATAGGGGCTTGAAGAAATATATGGGCTGCACGATGCTTCCACGCAGAGCTGAATCCGACCCGCACACTAGTACTGGTTAACCGCTTAGAGGATCTAAGCCTGTCCAGGAACCGCGGTGCGAGGCGGACCGTCCATGCTAATAAACCCTATTGGTTTCATTGGGCGACAGGGCTTGAGATGTCATTTCATCTCAATCTCGGGTAAAAGTCCCACAAAATTGGAAGCAACGTCTCCAAAATGACCTTTACAGTGTTGACGGGGACGTTAAACCTCAAATCAAACAAAACAAATCATCCAAGTGGGCCATGATGTTTGAGTACATTACGATAACACATCCGTGTGATAAAGTGCATTTTTCAAACCTCAAAAAAAGGGTAATTTTTCTGACGAAAATTTGTGATATTTTTCTTATTTATACTCCAAACATAGGTTTTGGGTGCTCGTTAGAACCGCCTCATTGAGGCGGTTCTAACGAGTACCCACAACCTATGCCTTGGAGCAGAAATAAGGAAAATAATGTTTACCCTCGTAAACCCCAGTGTGGTTTAATGGGGTCTTTATTTCATGGACTTGTTCACGTGATGAGACATGGGGCTCAAGAGGCATCAGCCTAACATATAACCCTCATCATCCTAAAGTAAAGTAAGATAAATCTTTGACTGCGGACAAAAATAAGCTGTAGGACTCTTTAACCCTTTTTGTACCAAATGGAATCTTCCTCCTTATAAATGACAGGAGTTAATTTCAAAATTTAGCGGTGACAGGTCGGGTTTTCATCAAATTTATTTGGAAAATTACTATTCTTTTAGCAAACAGCGTAGGCCCTGATCAGACGCTGGGTTCTGCGGTGTCTGACCTGGGCCTGCATTGTTTGCCAGGGTACCCGTTTTGGGGTTTCTGGTACTAAATGGATTAAGCTGCACATGAGATGATTCTCCAGGTGCCTCTTAACATCCCAATAAGATGCCTGGTAAATCTGAACCTCTACATTACCTCCCCTTGTAATACATACACATCAAAGCACTACGTCATCACCCAATCATACTCTTTGCCGGGACTTACCGGTGGTTTACAAAAAACGTCTTTCGTCATTCATCGCCATTATAAACACAACTTTATTTTCTGTGAGCATACCTTTGATTTGGATTTGAAACGATGATCTTAACCTTTAAACAATTGAAATATACATGTTTTAGCTTGTAATTAATGATTTCTAGACGAATCGGGACTGTTTTGGTGATATCTACTTGTCATATTTATGGAGGTAACATGGTGGGATGGTCTTATAGCTTCTGTTTTAATAAAAATGCGTATAACTAGTGATCCAAAGGAGAAAATGCACGAATTAATACTAGAATATATTCAAGTACCCATTTATGGTGTAATTCAACAGATTATCTGTGATAGTCAACTGAAATAAATGCGGAACAGAACCCCTATTTCCAGTATGATTATATGGCGCCAGATGCTTTTTGCCAACCACAACGAACGATAATCCATGTCAGAGTTCAAGGGGAAGTAATTTGTGCATGTACAATGAAATATTAACATAGTCACGTGTCAAAACATTGGATCGGTATATTTGTTATGAAATATTTTTGCAGGCATGCAAAAAATTATTGTATAAAGTGAGGTTTTCTTGCGTATTCATCACAAAGACTTTTTCACATGATGTTTGTTTGTTTGATTTGAGGTTTAACCCTTCTCTTGCTGAATATTCATTTAAGCCACACCCATTTCTGTCTATCAACCAATCAAATTACTTGATGCAATTTATTGCTACAAATTCATAAACTGAATGCCAAACAGTGTAGATCCTGATCAGATGGCTTCTTCAGAAGCCATCTGATCTGGATCTACACTGTTTCCAAAGATAGGGGTTGTCGTGAACAGTATGATAAGAGTTAACATTCCCGTCAACACTGTAAAGGTCATTTTGGAGACGTCGCTTCCAATTTTGTGGGACTTTTACCGGACAGTGAAATGAAATGACATCTCAAGCCCTGGGGCCCAATGAAACCAATATGGTTTATAAACATGGGCGGGCCGACTCGCACCGCTTTGCCTGGGTAGGCTTAGATCCTCTAAGCGGCTTACCAGTACTCTTTTGCGGGTCGGGGTCAGCTCTGCGTGGAAGCATCATGCAGCCCATCTATTTCTTCAAGCTCCGATGAGCAGGGGCTGAATTCACATGATGTAATATGATAATAAGTGTATAATTTGCCCGTATAGAAATTCCTAAAAATCGGACCCATGGAGGACTTCCTGTATTTCTCCTAAAATTTCAACAAATTGTTCCACGATCAAGCCAGCCCACAATAAAAGCAAACAGTGTAGACCCTGATCAGACTTCTCCTTCAGCCTGCCCTGTTTTTCCCAATACCTAGAATCATTACAGTATTAGAAGCAAATTAGCTACTTGAAAATTCAGTTTGCTACATGGTCAAACAATTGGAAGCAAATTAACCCTTATCTTGCTGAATATTCAACTTAGCCACACCCATTTCGTTGTATCAACCAATCAAATTACTTGATGTAATTTATTGCTACAAATTTGTAAACTGAATGCCAAACAGTGTAGATCCTGATCAGATGGCTATTTCAGAAGCCATCTGATCTGGATCTACACTGTTTGCAAAGATAGGGGTTGTCGTGAACAGCAAGAGAAGGATTAAAGGTTGCTGTCTGGAATAATGCCCAGATCAGTTTTGACCCCTTTAAAGGGGACCCCTTTAACAGTGCAGGCCCAGATCAGACGCCACAGAATGCAGCATCTGATCAGGGCCTGCACTATTTGCGAACAGGATTTTCTGTTTGTTTGTTTGTATTGGAGTTTAACGGCCCAGTCAACACCATTTAGGTCATTTTTGGGCCGGTCATTTTACCTATCCACACTTTTCCTGGGCAGGCTTATACATAAGGGTTTAATTAGTACAGTGCTCATATTCTTTCGCCTGAAACTGACAACTGCCCTTCTTGAATCAGCAGAAGGGAGAGAGTGACTGTAGAAAATATTTAATGATCAATTTCCACGAAAGAATGTTGCTGACCATGGCAGATATCAAACCCACATCCTGATCACCAGTCAGACACGCATCTGATTGAGTTACCGAGGCCGGCACAGAATTTTCCGTCAAAAATAGAATCAAAAACCAAAAATAGGGCTACCACCCCTTATATGACAAATGGACTTGTCCAACATTTAGCAATGGAAGAGTCCACTAGTAGACATTGGATTAACTTGACATTTCACATGTTTTGTTTGTTTGATTTGAGGTTTAACGCCCGGTCAACACTGTAAAGGTCATTTTGGAGACATTGCTTCCAATTTTGTGAGACTTTTACCCGACATTGAGATGAAATGACATCTCAAGCCCTGTTGCTCAATGAAACCAATAGGGTTTAGAAGCATGGACAATCCGACTCGTGTGCACCGCTTTGCCTGGGCAGGCTTAGATCCTCTAAGCGGATTACCAGGACTCATGTGCGGGTCGGATTCAGCTCTGCGTGGAAGCATCATGCAGCCCATATACCGGTATTTCTTCAAGCCCCAATGGGCAGGGGCCGGACAGTTCACATGTAATGTCAAGCCTTATTTTTGTCATCACTTGTAGGGATGCCCCAAGCAGTGTTCAACATTAACTTTTTACCCAGTGTATACTAGTGGACTCTTCCATTGCTATCCGCGGCATCTGATCTGGGTATGCACTGTTTGCCAAGGTACCCATTTAGGGGTTTCCCCGCATGAAATGGGTTAAATAACTGGACAAGGTGGTCCTGTAATCCTGTAACTCTTGGGTTGCAATGGACCTGATCTAAGTTCAACTGATCCAAAGAAATGATGAAAATCATTCTAAATTGATACATTAGTTCTACAGCCATCAGATTAATTCTATTATTATTTATTTACATAGGCAGTAAAACTACTGCAACAAACTAAAAACAGAAACCGGTTTGAAGGTTAATGAGTTTAAAACATTGATTTTAATAACCATGGTGACATATTTTCAACTAGACCATTCCGACCAGCCAGCCACTGACTTTATTAGACCTGACCAGCTTTTCACTAGACAATGTCCATCGGTCTTGGGTTAATGTCGAACCCTGCCCAAGCCAGGCAGGGCTCCTACGGGGACAAGTAGCTGCCTTAAATAAATACCTACTTTCCATCACATGAACAGGTCCGTGAAATGAGTACACCCTAAACCCCAATATATATAGAGAAAACTGGAGTTTACGGGGGTATACATTAATTTTCTTACTTCTGCTCCAAGACATAGGTTGTGGGTACTCGTTAGAACCGCCTCAATGAGGCAGTTCTAACAAGCACCCAAAACCTATGTTGGCAGTAAAAAGAAGTAAAATATCACAGATTTTCATCAGAAAAGTATCCATTTTGGGGATGTGAAAAAATGCACTACGTCGCACGGGCCTGTTATAGTAATGCAAACCAGATAGCAACTACTTGCTTCTTGCAGAAAAAATGTTAATTTCCAAACTTGATTTGTTACACAAACAAGATGATACTCATCTGAATATCAACTTTTTCACTTCAGCTAAAATTTGGAAATGAGCTTTAGTGTGAAGAAGTTCGAGACAGAAAATGAGATAGAAGAAAAGAAGAAGAAAAAACAAGAAGAATGGGAGAAAGTGAGAAAACCTGATGAACCCCTTGGTAAGCAGGATCTAATTGATTAACCCTTTTTGACGGCCCCCGCCCATAGGGGCTTGAAGAAATATATGGACTGCATGATGCTCCCACGCAGAGCTGAATCCGGCTCACACACTAGTACTGGTAAACCGTTTAGAGGATCTAAGCCTGTCCAGGAACCGCGGTGCGAGGCGGCCCGCCCATGCTAATAAACCCTATTGGTTTCATTGGGCGACAGGGCTTGAGATGTCATTTCATCTCAATGTCGGGTAAAAGTCCCACAAAATTGGAAGCAACATCTCCAAAATGACCTTTACAGTGTTGACGGGGATGTTTAACCTCAAATCAAACAAACAAAATTAACCATTTTTGTACCAAATGAAATCTTCCTCCTTATATATAGCAGGAGTTCATTTCAAAATTTAGGGATGTCAGGTTGTGTTTTCATCTGAATTTATTTGGAAAATGGCTGATCTTTTTGCAAACAGTGTAGGCCCTGATCAGACACCGCAGAATGCGGTGTCTGATCTGGGCCTGCACTGTTTTTCCAACTACCCGTTTTAGGGGTTTCCGGTACAAAATGGGTCAAACTAATCATAACGAAGTTGTGAGTGAAAATTACGTGAAAAACCGCAGTCACTCATTGGGCTAAAAAGCTCCTGTTTTTGCTGGGAAAAAAATCAGAGTACCAAACAGAATCTTCCTCCTTATATATAGCAGGAGTTCATTTAAAAAATTTAGGGATGTCAGGTTGTGTTTTCATCTAAATTTATTTGCAAAATGGCTGATCTTTTTGCAAACAGTGTAGGCCCTGATCAGACACCGCATAACGCGGTGTCTGATCTGGGCCTGCGCTGTTTGCTGACTACCCGTTTTAGGGGTTTCCAGTACAAAATGGGTTAAACGAAGTTGTGAGTGAAAATTACGTGAAAAACCGCAGTCAGTCATTGTACTAAAAAGCTCCTGTTTTTTGCTTGGAAAAAAATCAAGCTTTTGCACTGCTATAGGTACTCACATTCATAGTTATTTGTTCAGCAAAATATCAGGGTACAAATCATTTAACCCTTTTTTTCACCAAATGGAATCTTCCTCCTTATATACTGCAGGAGTCCATTTCAAAATTCAGGGGTGTCAGGTTGTGTTTTCCTGTTATAATTTATTTGGAAAATGGCTTACCCGGTAACTTTTTTCGCAAATAGTGTAGGCCCTGACCAGATGCCTCATTCTGTGGCATCTAATCTAGGCCTGCACTGTTTGCCAGTTACCCATTTTGGGGTTTCTGGTGCAAATGGGTTTTGTTTGTTTGTTTGATTTGAGGTTTAACATCCCTGTCAACACTGTATAGGTCATTTTGTAGACAGGGCTTCCAATTTTGTGGGACTTTTACCCGACATTGAGATGAAATGACATCTCAAGCCCTGTCGCTCAAACCAATTTGGTTTATAAGCATGGACGATCCGACTTGCACCACTTTGCCTGGACAGGCTTAGATCCTCTAAGCGATTTACCAGTACTTGTGTGCGGTCGGTTTCAGCTCTGCGTGGAAGCATCATGCAGCCCATATATTTCTTCAAGCCCCGATGGACGGGGGGTGTCAAGATTGCTTGAATCAAAGAGTTAACGTTTTGACTACATGTACTAATGAGTTTGTTAAGATAACAAGCTTTAAACAACCGTGTTTACCGTATGTATTCAGACAGACAGGCCTGGGTAAAAGTGTAGACCCAGATGAGACTGCAGAATGCGGCATCTCATCAGGCTCTTCACTGTTTGCCACTCAGCCAGCTTTTAACCCTTATCTTGCTGTTCACGACAACCCCTATCTTGGCAAACAGTGTAGATCCAGATCATAAATATTCAGACACTTCAACTCCTTTCCATACTTGTTCTAAAATTTGAACAAGTACAATTTTCTACCCGATATTGTCTTAACTCTTATCTTGCTGTTCGAGACAACCCATATATTTGGAAACAGTGTAGATCCAGATCAGATGGCTTCTGAAGAAGCCATCTGATCAGGATCTACACTGTTTGGCATTCAGTTTATGAATTTGTAGCAATAAATCACATCAAGTAATTTGATTGGCTGATAGACAGAAATGGGTGTGGCCTAAATGAATATTCAGCAAGATAAGGGTTAACCTTTCTCTTGCTGAATATTCATTTTAGCCACACCCATCTCTGACTTTGAACCAATCAGATTACTTGATGTAGTTTATTGCTACAAATTCATAAACTGAATGCCAAACAGTGTAGATCCTGATCAGATGGCTTCTTCAGAAGCCATCTGATCTGGATCTACACTGTTTCCAAAGATATGGGTTGTCGTGAACAGCAAGATAAGAGTTAAGACAATATCGGGTAGAAAATTGTACTTGTTCAAATTTTAGAACAAGTATGGAAAGGAGTTGAAGTGTCTGAATATTTAGTGTAAATACGGTACTGAACAGAACACAGCCTTGTCTGTCAGTCTGAAGAAACTTAGTTTATTGCCTATAGAGTGATTGAGTGTGTTTGAGTTTTATGTCCCACCAACAGCGAAGGTCATACAGAGATAGGACCTCGGTTTAAAGACTCATCCGAAAGTCTGGAGAAGCTCGGGATCGTACCCTGGACCCCTGATCATTGCCTCTAGAGGATCTTACAAAAGTGCTCGTGTATTAGTGAATTTATTAAACAAGTTGAGGAAAAGGGTTGAAATGCAAGGCTTCACCAAGCATTTTATGCCTTTTTCTCAACAAGTTTAATAAATTTAATAATGTAAGATTCTATTTTATTTATCATATGACATTTAAACACATTTTATTCACGATTTGTTTTCAAAAATGTCAATATTTTGGCATTAGTAACCCAGACATCGTCGTTAAGGACGTCATACATGTAACTTTACAGGGCATATCTAACTAATTTGCATATTTAATCCACTAGTGGATTACCAAATTTAATAAATGGCGTTTTTACATTCTCTGGTGCAACGTCATATGAGCTAGTGCACAAGAAAACCTACTTAAAGGCTTGATTGATTTAGCCACACCCTTTTCTGACTTTCCACCAATCAAGTTACCTGATATAATGTATTTCCAACAGGCACACTGTTTGGAACCAGATCAGACTGCTCTTAGAGGAGTAGTCTGATCTGGGTCCACACGCTTGCAAAAATGACTTCTTAAAGTAACGGCAGACGTTACAGCAGATGACAGTTGTCATGATTGGCATTTTATGGGTTCAATATATGTTTAAAAGAAAAACTTGTCTTACCAGAAATTTTAGCTGGTCTTAATAGCGAAATTTGTCAAATTGACTATACACCCCAACCTCTTTATAACACTATTGTTGGAGTCAAAGCAGAAACCGTGTTAGTTAAATAACCGTGTTATATCCAAACAAAAATGTGAAAATTATATAGAGAAATGACAATAAATGGTCATTTTTCTATATAATCTTCACATTTTTGGGATCCTTCTTGAAACTGTGTTATATTAAAAACCGTGTTATAATGAACCGTGTTAGAATGAACTGTGTTATAATGAGGATGTGTTGTAATTTCAGAGTGTCCTGAGGAACCAGTTGACAACAGGTGTCTATTTGACAAGCTAGAAGAACAGAAACAGAGAAAACAGGATGAATATGACGAACAGTTTGCTCTCAGTAGGTGAAAAACAGTACATGGGTTGTGGGTCCGGCGATACTTCAATTCCCATGGCCAGCATGATTCAGATTTCAGCGATCATAAAATGTTTGCACCAGCTGAATATGGAATTTTTTATTGATTTGTTTCGTGGTAATTTATTCTGTTCCATAACTACTGATTTGCCTCAGAAGATATAACCCACACAGAGGGTTGACAAATCGTTAAACATGAAGATGTGCTGGCTGATTGTGGTCTTTGCTGGTCACACATGCACAACGATCATGTTATGTTTGGCATGGCCAAAATTATGTAGACCATAATGCATCATGCTAACAAGTCCGTGAAATGAACACCCCTCTAAACTCCACTTCATATAGAGAAAACTGGGGTTTACGGTGATATATATGTTTTATTTCTGCTCCAAGATATAGGTTGTAGGTGCTCTTTAGAACCACCTCAGTGAGACGGTTCTAACGAGCTTCTACAGCCTATTTTTGTAGTATAAATAAGGAAATTATCACATATTTTCATCGGAAAAGTAGCCGCAACCGCCATTGCATTATGTCACATTGATGTGTTATCGTAATGGCTTCCTTTATGGAGAAGCTGACCTTGTGCTTCATGTTTTTATATGCTTATTTCTCAGGAAATTTATGGTAATTATCCCCAGGAAGTGGGGATATTGTAATGGTCTTCGTCGTCTGTACCTACATCCGTACATACGTCCGTCCGTCCATCCGTCTTACCGGACAACTCCTCCTAGACAGTTATAGATAGAAACTTGAAACTTTAGGAACTGATAGATCTTTGTTCTGGGGAGTGCATGACACTTTAGGAATTTTGATCATACCCCTAGAGGTGGGCCCAGGGGGTGGGGCCCGCAGGGGGGGTCAAAAAAAAAATTTCCAGAACATGGTCGTGTAACATATCAAAGTGAACGGCATGATGAGTAGATTATGTAGTGGCGTGGGGATATGCGATGACGTGCCATCGACTGCGCAATTATAGTTATAAAAGCCTTCATCATCACGAATCAAATGATGTTTTAATCATACATTATGAACACACACCCGCGTGCAGTGTTATTGATAAGCTTTTGCCCGAGGAGTACTGTTACTCCTCCAACCAAAGACTATAGGTGTACCCTGTGATTCTTTGAGAGTATCGGTACTCCTAAATTCAAAACTAGGGTCATATCTTCATCTGTAATCACAGGATGGCTGTTAATGGCACTTATATTGCAATGACCATATATAAAAGACTTTAAACACATTTTCATGTTAATAAGCTGGCGGACAGCAAAATGAAAAATTACTTTTTCTTCTAAAGAATTTAAATCCAGCCAATGTGGTCGTATTCTTCGAATGTGTTTTTGGATTTCCCAGACGCCATTGAAGGCTCGTTTTAATTAGACTGTGCAGGCTGGTCAGAGTCTTCAGTCGTCACACAGATCATACTGCCATCAAAATGTTTTCAAACCCATGTTTGTGTCTGCAGCAGCCTTATGTGCTACGCTTTCAAAGGCGGGGGGAAATCTCCTCTAATTGTAGCAACTGCATGCGATTGGTAAAAGGCGAGAAATTCAGCGCTCAGTAAAAAATACAATAAAACGTGCGACAAGTGAAGACTCAGATCAGCAAGCGCATCTGTGAAAGCTAATCAGTCTGTTCCGGTTGCTGTGTTTGCGTTCTTTTATGATGCGCTGCCAGCTGTTGTTGCTTCTGTTTTGTTTTACCACAAAATACAGAGTAATCCATTTCAACGTGAATTTCTGCGATTTGGGAGAAATAGCCATGCATTTGATTTTTTTTCTTGCGTTTTTCTGGAGAAACTTTGTCAGGTTCTCCACAAACTTAATTTTTTATCGTCTGCGCGTCTGTTTTGATATTTAATTCCTAACTACATGACAATGTGAATCTGTAGATCTGTCGAACCCATTTTTTTTCTCGAAGATGACACTCCGTAGAAGTCAATGTGGTTGCCTAACAATATTCAGGATCGTATTTTTATGCACGCTTGTCATAAAGTTACTGTTCATGCTTCAGGTGTTGTGAATAAAGTTGATAATGCGGGTGGCTTTCCCTTAGATAATAAATACCGTTATGTAATCACGCATCAATAATCGGTTTCCTAATCATGTTGATAGTGGTCATAACTTGAGGCTGATTAAATATAAGCTCAATATATGATCGTCAAAAGGTAAGGTTGAAGTGTTTCAGCGTAATTTTAAGAAATGCCATCATTCATGAATGGATGAATTTCGAATCGTTCTTGAAGATTGGAACAGTTTTTGTTGAAGACTATGATGCGGCGAAAATTACCGAGATTTTGATTGCTTTTTGTCAGGCGTCACGTTTTTTTTTTTTTTTTCATTGCCGGTACGACTGCAATGGAACGACCTTGGCGTATCGCCAATTTGAGGGTCGTATTTGGTACGACTCTTTCTTCATTTCTAGGCGTATTTGCTCGATTTTAGAGTCGTATTTACGACGATACGACCCTTATCAATTACCCTGCGCGTGACATAGTACTTTCTTTCATATCTTCAAAATGGCTACTTTTCCAATGAAAATTAATTTGTAGGTTGTGGATTCTTGTTAAGGCAGTTCCGGTGAGTATACACAACATTTGTCCAGGAATAGAAATAAGCTAAATAATGTTTACCCCTGTAAACTCCAGTTTTCTGTATATAAAGTCAGGTTTAGAGGGGTGCTCATTTTATGGACTTGTTCATGTGGTGTAGATCACTCATTCTCAAATGAATTGGGATATTGCAGTCGCTGTACATTTTCTGAAATCAAGCAGTCAGTTTTAACCTATGCATATGTTTATATGACACAACAACATTTCCCAAAAATATCATGATACACCTGTTTAAAAGTACTGTTTCAAGGAAAATGAGTCGTGGGAAAACCTAGTTTTGTAATATTCGAGACTGTCGCTTTTCGAATTCTCTTTGTTTGCGCACTTACAAATTTGCAATTCCACTAGAAAGGAAAGGGTTAGGTGGTTTCTATAAATATTAAATATTCTGGGTATGGAAATAGCGACCTTTAGCCGGACCACAGGGAGTCTTACTAAGTATTTCTCTCCGATTACGGCTGTCGCCGAAATTAAATATTCTGGGTATGGAAATAGCTACCTTTAGCAGGACCACAGGGAGTCTTACTTAGTATTTCTCCCTGATTATGGCTGTCACCGAAATTAAATTAAGCATTGTAATGCACGAGACAACGTTTTTCTTATTTTTACTTCAAAACAAAGTTGAAGTTTTTATACACGGAAATGTGACCAAATCAAGGTTCTATACTGTTATAAGCATATAAGGTCATATGATGCTACCTGTACAATAGGCAATAAAAAATACATGTCGTACAAAAATGTGCATGATTTTGTTGCAAAAACGCATGTAAAGTTAGCGATCATTATACCAGGCTTATTATTATTGCATTGACATTGCATGCAAATTGTCTTCGATGGAGATAATTTGCATGAAATGCCAAAACGCCTTTTCTGGGAAAAATAAATAGAGGATCTTACATGAGTGCTCATGTTTTATTAGCTCACCTGTCACGTAGTGACGAGGTGAGCTTTTGGGATCACTTTTTGTCCGTCGTCCGTCGTGCGTGCGTCCGTGCGTCCGTAAACAATTTCAAATAAGTATATCTCTAATACCCCATGGCCAATCTTGATCAAATTTCATGTGAATCATCATCAGGTAGGGGAAAGGCTGCATAAGGTTTTTGGGCTGATCAGATTGGAATTCTGGTTGCCATGGCAACATATAGCTCCCATAGACTTATAATGGGAAAACATTTTAAAATCTTCTTCTCTGAAACCACAGGGCCAAGAGCTTAGATATTAAGCATGTAGCAAGGGCAAGTGGTCAACTACATAATTCCTGCCAATCATGCCCCTCGGTGCCAAATGGGCCACACCCTAGGGCCCCTTCGCTCCCATAGACTAATAATGGAAAAAAAGCTTCAAAAATCTTCTTCCCTGAAACCACAGGGCCCAGAGCTTAGATATTTAGCATGTAGCAATGGCAAGTGGTCACCTACATAATTCCTGCCAATCATGCCCCTGGGTTCAAAAAGGGCCACGCCCCGGGGCCCCTTCGCTCCCATAGACTCATAATGGAAAAAAAGCTTCAAAAATCTTCTTCTCTGAAACCACAGGGCCCAGAGCTTATATATTTAGCATGTAGCAATGGCAGGTGGTCACCTACATAATTCCTGCCAATCATGCCCCTGGGTTCCAAATGGGCCACGCCCCGGGGCCCCTTCGCTCCCATAGACTCATAATGGAAAAAAAGCTTCAAAAATCTTCTTCTCTGAAACCACAGGGCCCAGAGCTTATATATTTAGCATGTAGCAATGGCAGGTGGTCACCTACATAATTCCTGCCAATCATGCCCCTGAGTTCCAAATGGGCCACGCCCTAGGGCCCCCTCGCTCCCATAGACTCATAATGGAAAAAAAGCTTCAAAAATCTTCTTCTCTGAAACCAAAGGGCCAAGAGCTTATATATTTAGCATGTAGTAACAGCAAGTGGTCATCTACATAATTCCTGCCAATCATGCCCCTGGTGTCCAAACGGACCACGCCCCGGGGCCCATTAGCTCCTATAGACTCATAATGGAAAAAAGCTTCAAAAATCTTCTTCTCTGAAACCATAGGGCCCAGAGCTTAGATATTTAGCATGTAGGAAGGGCAAGTGGTCAACTACATAATTCCTGCCAATCATGCCCCTGGGTTCCAAATGGGCCACGCCCCGGGGCCCCTTCGCTCCCATAGACTCATAATGGAAAAAAGCTTCAAAAATCTTCTTCTCTGAAACCACAGGGCCCAGAGCTGAGATATTTGGCATGTAGCAATGGCAAGTGGTAACCTATATAATTCCTGCCAATCATGCCCCTGGGGTCGAAATTGGCCACACCCCTGGGCCCCTTAGCTCCTATATACTCATAATCGAAAAAAAGCTTCAAAAATCTTCTTCTCTGAAACCACAGGGCCCAGAGCTTAGATATTTAGCATGTAGCAACGGCAAGTGGTCACCAACATAATTCCTGCCAATCATGCCCCTGGGTTCCAAATGGGCCACTCCCCGGGGCCCCTTAGCTCCTATAGACTCATAATAAAAAAAAGCTTCAAAAATCTTCTTCTCTGAAACCACAGAGCCCAGAGCTTAGAAATTTAGCATGTAGCAACAGCAAGTGGTCACCTACATAATTCCTGCCAATCATGCTCCTGGGGTCCAAACAGGCCAGGCCCTGGGGCCCCTTAGCACCTTTTGACTCATAATGGAAAAAAGCTTCAAAAATCTTCTTCTCTGAAATCACAGGGCCCAGAGCTTAGATATTTAGCACGTAGCAACGGCAAGTGGTCACCTACATAATTCCTGCCAATCATGCCCCTGGGTTCCAAATGGGCCACGCCCCGGGGCCCCTTCGCTCCCATAGACTCAAAATGGAAAAAAGCTTCAAAAATCTTCTCCTCTGAAACTGCAGGGCCCAGAGCTTAGGTAATTAGCATCTAGCAACGGCAAGTGGTCACCTACATAATTCTTGCCAATCATGCTCCTGGGGTCCAAACAGGCCACGCCCTGGGGCCCCTTATAGACTTATACTGGAAAAAAACTTAAAAAAAATCTTCTTTTCCAAAACCATAAGGCACAGATTTTGTTTGATTTGAGGTTTTACATCCCTGTCAACACTGTATAGGTCATTTTGGAGATGTCTCTTCCAATTTTGTTGGACTTTTTACCCAACATTGAGATGAAATTACATCTCAAGCCCTGTCGCCCAATGAAACCAATAGGGTTTATACGCATGGACACCGCTTTGCCTGAGCTTAGATATTTAGTATGTAGCAATGTCAGGTGGTCTCTTACACTAATGATTTTCTGGTACACAGGTGAGCGATATAGGGCCATTGGGTCCTCTTGTTGAATTTATTAAATGAGTTGAGGAAAAGGGATAAAATGGAGGCTTGCCGAGCATTTTATGCCTTTTCATCAACGAGTTTAATAAATTCACTAATACATGAGCACGAATGCAAGATTCTATTTATCATATGACATTTAAAATGCATTTTATTCACGATTGTTTACAAAAATATCAATATTCCGCCATTAATAAACGCGACGTCGTTAAGGGCGTAGTACATGTAACGTTACGGGACGTATCTAGCTAATTTGTGTATTTAATCCACTAGTGGATTATCGAAAATATTACATGGCGTTATTACACTCTCGGACGCGACGTCATGTGATAAAAAATATTTTAAAATGTTACAAGTGTGGAAAGCAAGTTGGCTGAAAGGTTTAGCAATTAAAATAACAGGACGCCCAGTCGATGGCACACCATTGCAAATTCCCACGCTTTCTCCACAGGGGACTAAGTTCCAAACAGCATACATGTATATTTTTAATAGAATTTTATTGACATTGGACCCCTCCCCATGTTGCCAATCTGACCCCAGGATCAAAATTTGAGTTGTATTATATTCTGCTTATCATCCTATTCGATTTGATATGCCACATGACTATGTTCCGAAAAACTTAAATATTGACCCCACCACAAACACACACACACACACACACCCATCCCCCATTACTTCAGCAAAGTTTGGTATCAAAATCAGTAAAATTGCCTCTTAATTGAATTTTATTGATATTTGACCCCTCCCCAGGGCCCTTGGGAGCAGGGCCACACATAAATGTACCCTTTTCACACCCCACTTAGTATGCAACACACACCAAATTTGGTTGGATTCCGATTAACAGTTTTGGAGGAGATAGCATAATGAACGGACGGCGGAAGGGATGCGATTTTAATATCCCCTTCACTTTTTAGCTCACCTAAGCTGAAGGCTCACAAGGTGAGCTTATAGTATAGGTAGGCTTCCGGCGTCCGTCCGTCGTCCACACCTTTGAACTTGAATATCTAAGGGACTAGCTGGCCAATCCCAATCAAATTTTATGTGCAGCATCACTGGGTTGGGGTATTGACTGCATTAGGTTCGGGACCAGTTTTGATCAGAACTGTGGTTGCCATGGAAACAAGAAGGTTCCATAGACTTATAATGGGGAAACCGATGTCTCCACTTTTTCTCGGTCATTTCTGATCCGATTTTCATCAAACTTGCAGATAACCAAGAGGGGCTTGCAGTCTACATGGAGTTCCAATTTGGGCTGCACGGGACGAACAGTTTTGGAGTTACCTGCCCTTGGGCATAAATATAAGTGAAAAATGGTGTCTCCAGCTTTTCTCAGCCGTTTATGATCTGATCTTTTTATAACTTTTCATAAACGAGGACAAGCATAAAATCTTGGACCAGTTCAAATTTGGTTTTGAATCTGACCAGCGGTTTTCCAGTTACATCCCCTTGAGCGTGAAAAATTTTCCCATAGACTTATAATGGGGAAAACGACGTCTCCACTTTTTAACAGCCATTTCTGATCCGATCTTCATCAAACTTGCAGATAACCAGGAGGGGCTTACAGTCTACATAGAGTTTGAATTTTGGCTGCACATGATGAAACGGCTTTAGAGTTACCTGCCCTTGAGCATAAATATAAGTGAAAAAATGTTGTCTCCAGCTTTTCTCAGCCATTTATGATTTGATATTTTTTGTAACTTTTCATAAACGAGGACAAGCATTAAATCTCGGACGAGTTCGAATTTGGTTTGAATCTGACCAGTGGTTTTCCAGTTACATCCCCTTGAGCATGAACAATTTTCCCATAGACATATAATGGGGAAAAGACGTCTCCACTTTTTCTGATCCGATCTTCATCAAACTTGCAGATAACCAGGAGGGGCTTACAGTCTACATGGAGTTCGAATTTGGGCACGGGACGAACAGCTATGGAGTTCCCTGCCCTTGAGCATAAATATAACTGAAAAATGGTGTCTCCAGCTTTTCTCAGCCTGTTAGGATCTGTCCTTTTGTAACTTTTCATAAACAAGAACAAGCATAAAATCTTGGACGAGTTCGAATTTGGCTTGAATCTGACGAGCGGTTTTTTCAGTTACATCCCCTTGAGCATGAAAAATTTATCCCATAGACTTAAAATGGGGAAAAAGACGTCTCCACTTTTTGTCTGCCATTTCTGATCCGATCTTCATCAAACTTGCAGATAACAGGAAGGGCTTACAGTGTACGTTGAGTTCAAATTTGGGCTGCACGGGACAAACAGCTTCTGAGTTACCTGCCCTTGAGCATAAATGTAAGTGAAAATGGTGTCTCCAGCTTTTCTCAGCCGTTTTTGATTGGATCATTTTGTAACTTTTGGTAAAGAGGACAAGCATAAAATCTCGAGCGAGTTCGAAGTTGACTTGAATCTGACCAGTGGTTTTCCAGTTACATCTCCTTGAGTGTGAAAGATTTTCCCATAGACTTACAATGGGAAAACGACGTGACCAGCTTTTCTCGACCATTTTAAATCAGATCTTCATCAAACTTGCAGATAACCAGGAGGGGCATACAGTCTATGTTGAGTTTGAATTTGGGCCAGGCAGGTCAAATGACTTCTGAGTTACCTGCCCTTGAGCATAAATATTAGCAAAAAAATGGTGTATCCAGCTTTCTGCAACCGTTTTTGATCGATCTTTTTGTTCCTTTTGGTAATCGAGGATAAGCATAAAATCTCTAATGAGTTCGATTTTGGCTTGAATCTGACCACCAGATTTCCAGTTACATCCCCTTGAGGGTGAAAAATTTTCCCATAGACTTACAATAGGAAAACGATGTCTCCAACTTTGCTTGGCTATTTCTAACCTGACCTTCATCAAACTTCCAGATAATCAGAAGGGCTACCATCTATGTTTAGTTCGAATTTGGGCCACATGAGACAAAAGGCTTTGAATTACCTGCCCTTGAGCATAAATATTAGTGAAAAAGAGTGTCTCCACCTTTTCTCAGCTGTTTCTAATCTAATCTTCTTGAAACTTTCAGTAAACTAGAACAAGCATAAATCTTAGATGAGTTTGAATTTGGCTTGAATCTGACATTCGGTTTTGCAGTTACAGCCCTTAGAGGGCAAACAATTTTTCCATAGACTCACAATGGAAAAACAACGCTACCAACTTTTCTCTGCCATTTCTGATCTGATCTTCATCAAACTTGCAGATAACCAGGAGGGACATACAGTCTACATAGAGTTCAAATTTCGGCTGCATGAAACAAACAACTTTGGAGTTACCTGCCCTTGAGCATAAATACTAGTGAAAAATGATGTCTGCACCTTTTCTCAACCTTTATGATCTGATCTTTTTGAAACTTGTAGCAAACGACGACAAGCATAAAACCTCAGTCAAGTTCGAATTAGGCTTGAATCTGACATTCAGTTTTGCAGGTACAGTCCCTAGAGCCTGAAAAGTTTTCCCATAGACTTACAATGGAAAAACAACATCTCCAACTTTCTCCACAATTTCCGAACTGGTCTTAATTAGACTTGCAGAGAACCAGGAGGGACATACAGTCTATGTTGAGTTCCAGTTTGTGCGACATGGGACAAAGGGCTTTGGAGTTAGCTGCCCTTGAGCATAAATAATATTAATGAAAATTTTTATCTCCACTTTTTTTCAGCCATTTTTGCTCTGAGTTTTTGAAACTTTCAGTAAACAAAGATAAGCATAAACCTCAGATGAGTTCAAATTTGGCTTGAATCTGACAGTCCGTTTTGCAGTTATTTTTGTTATGGTTTGTCATTGAGTGTTTGTATCGTTTATATTATTTTGTTTTGGATAACCAGTTAGCCATTTTGTGGGAAAGTAACTGTCCTTTTGGCTTTCCGCTATTGATGTTTCCATTAGGGGGCTGTTTCATGTTTGTGTTTCTTTCCCTTTGGTGTCTCTAATGGGAGCTGTGGGTTTAATTGTATCGATTCCTGATCATTGCCTTCACTTCTATTTTACAATGGAAAAAACGATGTCTCCAACTTTACTCAGCCATTTCTGATCTGATCTTTATCAAACTTGCAGTTAACCAGGAGAGCCATACAGTCTACATGTACGTCACACTCGAAGTTGGGTTATGCAGGATCAAGGGCTTTGGAGTTACCTGCCCTTGAGCATAAAAACTAGCAATAGGATCTTTTTGAAACTTTAAGAAAAGAAGGAAAAGCATAATATCTCAGTAGAGATTGAATCTGACAACTGGTTTAGCATTTAAGTTCCTTGAGTGTGAAAAATTTTACCATAGGCTTACAACGGAAAAACGACGTCTCCAATTTTTCTCAGGCATTTCTGATCTGTTCCTTTTTCGAACTTGCAGATAACCAGGAGAGGCCTACAGTCTATGTCACGTTCCAATTTGGGTCTCGCAGGACCAGAAGCTTTGGAGTTAGCTACATGTACCTGCCCTTGAATATAAATATGAGCGAGAAACGGTGTCCACTTTTTCTCTGCTGTTTTCGATACGATCTTTTTGAAACTTTTAGTAAACAAAGACAAGCATAATTATAATCTCAGATGAGTTCGAATTTGCCTTGAATCTGACAACCTGTGCTATTTCTCAGGTGAGCGATCATTGCCCGCTGGGCGACTTGTTTAAAAAAGCATGGGGATAATAATGCAACTTGCCAATTTTAGCAAGCCATCAAAAAGTTAAATTTGAACCTTGCCAAGGGCACCTTATCCTCTTTATAACACTATTCACTACAACGCAAGTTCAAACAAACATGGTTTGAGGGGAATGAGAACACCTTCAGGGGAGACAACTCCTGCAAAAGTATTTTTGTCTTCCATGTCAATAAGGGTCAACTCTTAAAGGAAAGAATTTGGCTCCTGAGGAGCAAATTCTTTCCTTTAACAGTAGACCTCTTTTTCAGTGTGACAGGGCTAATAGAAAAAGCAAACAGGAAGTCCCGAAAGTTGTCTCCCCCTTGAAAATTGGCGGAAAAATCTGACAGGTGTTTCCATTCCCGTTAAAGTTGAATCCTAAAAATATATAGATTATATAGAAAACTGGCCATAAATAGTGATTTTTCTGTAGGATCTTTTCCTTTTTTGTTAGGATATAACATGGTTGTTTAACATGGTTTCTGCTTTGGACCCCAAAAACAGTGTTATAACAGTTGTAATGTATAGTAGTTGCAGATAAAATTGACTAGCTATTGTTTCCACCTGCCTTTGGAATGATTTGTTAACAAAAAGGTAAAGCAAGTCACCTGTTGTTTTTGAGAATTCAACTGTAACACAAACAAAGCTGTGGCATTTATGGCCATTTCGTTCGCTTGCAGAAAGCATATGAAAGGCACTCTACCAAATCTTCCTGTGGACTCCACAAATTTGGCATAAATTGACCTGAATAGCTCCACCTAGTCAATCTTATCTGTGACTACTATACTGCTGTATTTGTTTCTCAGAGAACCAGGTGCGAGGGCTGGATGAAGACGAGAGCAAGTTTCTAGAGTTTGTGGAGAACAGACAACAGGCAATCTCACAAGAGAGAAAGCAGGAGGAAAAGATGATACTCGAAGAAATGAAAATATCCTTTTGATTTACCCATTTATCATATGACGTCGCGTCTGAGAATGTAATAACGCCATGTAATAAATTCGCTAATCCACTAGTGGATTAAATATGCAAATTAGTTAGATACGGCCTGTAATGTTACATGTACAACGTCCTTAACTACGTCGCGTTTACTAACGGCGGGATATTGATATTTTTATAAAACAGTTGTTAATAAAATGCGTTTTAAACAACATTTGATAAACAGAATCTTGCATTCGTGCTCATGTATTATTGAATTTATTAAACTCGTTCAGGAGAAGGGATAAAATGCTCGGCAAAGCCTCGCATTTTATCCCTTTTCCTCAACTCAGGCTTTCAAGTAGTCCTACTTTTTCCTACTTTTTCCTACTTTTCCTACTTTTTGGGTCTCTTCCTACTTTGTTCCTACTTTTTCCAGAAAAACTCCTACTTCTCCTACTTTTTTGATTTGTCCAAAAACCAAGATCCCAAATAAATAAATAAACAAATTAAGCATTTAAAAGTATAAATTGTATCTCAAACTATTTGTAGAATGCATTTTGTTACATGACAAATGTACTGATGATCCTCGACATTCATCTGCTGTTTTTAGCTGTACCACTAATTGCAATATGTTGATGTAAAGCAAAACTGCAATGACCATCTACAGTTTTGTCTTGTTGAACATGACAAGAATGTTTGCAGTCAGTAGTGTAGTGATGTTTTAACTAAATGACCAACTGGAGCTCTGTCTTGATGTGAATGGTAGAAAATTCACTACAGCAATGCTTTGATGCCCTAACTGCTGTGACAAACTGTTCTGTCTTGTTTAGCATTACAGAAATTCATTGCAGCAGTCCAGTGATTCCTTAACTGCAGTGACCAGCTCTAACTCTGTCTTGTTAGCATGACATACATTCACTTCAGCAGCGCAGTGATGCCTTAACTGCAGTAACCAGCTTGAGCTTTGTCTTGTTTAGCATGACAAAAATTCATTGCAGCAATAATTTGATGCCTCAGCTGCATTACTCAGCTAGAGCTCTGTCTTGGTAAGCATCGCAGGAGTTCATAGCAGCAGTGGTTTGATTTTGTAACTGCAGTGATCAGCTAGAGCTATGTTTTGGTAAGCAAGGCAGGAGTTCATAGCAGCAGTGGTTTGATTTCTTAACTGCAGTGATCAGCTAGAGCTATGTTTTGGTAAGCAAGGCAGGAGTTCATAGCAGCAGTGGTTTGATTTCTTAACTGCAGTGATCAGCTAGAGCTATGTTTTGGTAAGCAAGGCAGGAGTTCATAGCAGCAGTGGTTTGATTTCTTAACTGCAGTGATCAGCTAGAGCTATGTTTTGGTAAGCAAGGCAGGAGTTTATAGCAGCAGTGGTTTGATTTCGTAACTGCAGTGATCAGCTAGAGCTATGTTTTGGTAAGCAAGGCAGGAGTTCATAGCAGCAGTGGTTTGATTTCTTAACTGCAGTGATCAGCTAGAGCTATGTTTTGGTAAGCAAGGCAGGAGTTCATAGCAGCAGTGGTTTGATTTCGTAACTGCAGTGATCAGCTAGAGCTATGTTTTGGTAAGCAAGGCAGGAGTTCATAGCAGCAGTGGTTTGATTTCTTAACTGCAGTGATCAGCTAGAGCTATGTAAGCATAGCAGGAGTTCTTAGCAGCAGTGGTTTGATTTCTTAACTTCAGCAGTGCAGCGATGCCTTAACTGCAGTAACCAGCTTGAGCTTTGTCTTGTTTAGCATGACAAAAATTCACTGCAGCAATACTTTGATGCCTCAGCTGCATTACTCAGCTAGAGTTCTTCTGTCTTGGTAAGCATCGCAGGAGTTCATAGCAGCAGTGGTTTGATTTCGTAACTGCAGTGATCAGCTAGATCTATGGTTTGGTAAGCAAGGCAGGAGTTCATAGCAGCAGTGGTTTGATTTCTTAACTGCAGTGGTCAGCTACAGCTTGGTAAGCAAGGCAGGAGTTCATAGCAGCAGTGGTTTGATTTCTTAACTGCAGTGATCAGCTAGAGCTATGTTTTGGTAAGCATAGCAGGAGTTCATAGCAGCAGTGGTTTGATTTCGTAACTGCAGTGATCAGCTAGAGCTATGTTTTGGTAAGCATGGCAGGAGTTCATAGCAGAAGTGGTTTGATTTCTTAACTGCAGTGATCAGCTAGAGCTATGTTTTGGTAAGCATGGAAGGAGTTCATAGCAGCAGTGGTTTGATTTCTTAACTGCAGTGATCAGCTAGAGCTATGTTTTGGTAAGCATGGCAGGAGTTCATAGCAGCAGTGCTTTGATTTCTTAACTGCAGTGATCAGCTAGAGCTATGTTTTGGTAAGCATGCGAGGAATTCATTGCAGCAGTGTTTTGAGTCCTTAACTGACCAGCAGTTCATAGCAGCAATGCTTTGATACCATGTCTTTGATGCCTTACTAGAGCTCCGTCTTGTTTTGCATGACAGGAGTTCATTGCAGCAATGCTTTGACACCTTAACTGTAGTGATCAACTGGACCTCAGTCTTTAACACAAGAGGAATTCATTTCAGCAGTGCTGTGATGCCTTAACTGCAGTGACAAATTAGAGTTCTGACTTGTTTAGCTTGATTGAAATTCATTGTAGCAGCCATGCTGTGATGCCTTAACTGTGGTTACCATCTAGAGCTATGTCTTGTTGAACATGACAGAAATACATTACAGCAATGCTCTGATGACTAAACTGCAGAGACCCACTGGAGCTCAGTCTTGTTGAGCAAGACAGAAATTCATTGCAGCAATGCTGTGATCATGCCTTGACTGCAGTGACCAACTAGAGTTCTGTCTTGAGCATGAAAGGGATACACTGCAGCAGTACTGTGATGCCTTAACTGCACTGGGGTTCTGTCTTGTTGAGTCTGGCATCAGTTTATTGCAGCACTTCTGTGGTGCCTTAACTGTAGCTCTGACTTTTTGAGCATTGCAGAAATTGATTGCAGTAGTGCTGCTTAAATTTACCTTAAATGCAGTGACCAAGTAGAATTATTGTCTTGATAAGTATGAAAGAAATTCATTGTTGCCATGCTTTGATGCCTTTAACTGCAATGACCATTTAGAGTTCTGTCTTATTGAGCATGACAGGAATTCATTGCAGTTGTGCTGCTTAAATTTACCTTAAATGCAGTGACCAACTAGAATTATTGTCTTGAAAAGTATGAAAGCAATTCATATTTGCCATGCTTTGATGCCTTTAACTGCAATGACCATTTAGAGTTCTGTCTTATTGAGCATGACAGGAATTCATTGCAGCAGTGCTGTGGTGCCTTAAGTGAAGTGACCAACTAGAGTTCTGTCTTGTTGGGCATGGCAGGAATTCATTACAGCAGTGCTGTGTTGCCTTAATTGAAGTGACCAACTAGAGTTCCGTCTTGTTTAGCATGAAAGGAGTTCATTGCAGCAGTGCTGTGTTGCCTTAATTGAAGTGACCAAATAGAGCTGTGTCTTGTTTAGCTTGACAGAAAAACATTGAAGCAGTGCTATGATGCCTTAATTGCAGTGAAAAATCTGAGATCTGTCTTATGGAGGATGACAGGAATGCAAAGCAGCAGTAATGCAATGTCTTAACTGCAGTGATCGACCAGCAGGAGATCTTTCTTGTCTAGCATGACAGAAATTTATTGAAACAGTGCTGTGATGACTGAAGTGACCAACTAGAGCTCTGTCTTGTTTAGCTTGACAGAAATTCATTGCACCAGTGCTGTGATGTCTGGGGTGACCAACTAGAGCTCTGTTTAGTATGACAGAAATGCATTGCAGCAATGCTTTAAAGCCTGTGAGCATCAGTGAGCATCTAAAATTCTGTCTTAGTTTGCATGACAGGAATTCATTGTAGCAGTGCTATGATGCCTTCACCTGGACATCTTGTAGCTGATGCTTCTCACAAATGTAAATTTTCAAAATTCATTAATTCTTTGACATATGTCAGTATCTAGGTACAGATATCTGCCAGTGGCAAACTCTTGACAAAAGCATTGGAAGTTCAGACTGCAGTCATGAATAACTGTACTAGATGGGTTAGCCACTAACATTTTACAGGTGCCTGCTAACTTTGATGTAAAAACATTAGACTCAAATGCACAAATAAAACTGCCCAAAATGAAAAACTGGTAAAATGTATGACATATGGAGGTACGTTCATGTCTATTAGCTCCTACTTTTTTATATCAGGTTCCTACTTTTTTCCTACTTTTCTCCTACTTTTTGATATCTCAGGCTCCTACTTTTCTCCTAGTTTTTCACCAAGAGTCACTTGAAAGCCTGTCAACTCGTTTAATAAATTCAATAATACATGAGCACTCATGTAAGATCCTCTATATAATCACACATAGATTCTTCCATTTAAGGGGAATGGATACACATTCAGGGGAGGCAACTCCTGCGAAAGTATTTTTGTCTCCCTTGTCAATAGGGGTCAACTCTTAAAGGAAAGAATTTGCTCCTGTGGAGCCAATTCTTTCCTTTTTGAGTAGACCCCTTTTTTCGTGGTGCAGAGTTTATATGGAAAAGTGAACAGGAAGTCCCGAAAGTTGTCTCCCTTTGAAAAATTGGTGGAAAAATCTGCCAGGTATATCCATTTCCCTTCAAATAGATTTCAACAGGTTATTTTAAAGTTTAGAGGGTCTAGCAAAGGCCAAGACCAGGCCATGCATCTGCACAACCTGGTTAAGTCTCCACCGGCCATATTGAGGTAGATACACAGCCTGGTCTTGGCCTTGGCTGGGTGCACTCATGAACTGTAGTTGTTGCTTTGCCCTAGCTCATACTGGACACAGTGTGGCTATTCCTGCATGGTTTGCTCTTTTTTCAGTCTGAGCAGTTGTACATTCTGAAAGGGTTTTTATGCCCCCGCATCATATGATGCCGGGGCATATAGTTTTTCGGTTTTCCGTATGTGCGTACATGTGTACGTCCGTCTGTACGTGTGTGTGTACGTACATATGTGATCCTGTAACCTCAGGTTAAAGTTTTTGTAACAGGTAGAGCCTGAACTTTTTTATGAATGGCATTTGGCGGGGCATCCGTGTCCTATGGACACTTTCTAGTTTCAATCTGTGCTAGTTTGTGCAAAACTTAGTACTTTAGCTTCTTTTAGCACGTAGTGGCTGCATTTATTGGACTGTGTGGTGTGCAGCCCCATCTTTGTGGAGCGCTTTGGTGCAGTGGTAAAGCATCGGATTTGAGATCGAGAGGTAACCAGTTCGATCCCCGCAAGTGCTAAGTGTTGTTTCCTTGAGCAAGAAACTTTATCCACATTGCTTACTACTGGTTCCTACCCAGCAAAAGAGGGCCACATAGAAACTTAGTGCTACTACTAAATGTTTTACCCTCTCTAAATAAGGTTGATTATTATACCCGCTTTTTCGAAGAAAAATCGGGTATATTGTTTTCATGTCAGAGTCGAGTGTCTGTCAGTTTGTGTGTCTGTATGTATGTATGTGTGTGTAAGTACGTCTCTCATGTTTCTATGGAATGGATCTCCTCTGAGACTGGTTAAGATACACTTTTCAAACTTTGCCTGTGGATAGTACATGGGATGTAGCTGGCACTTGGCTACTTTTGGCATAACCTTGACCTCAACATGACCCCAAGGTCAAAGGTCAAAAAGTGATTTTGCCACATCATCTGAACTATTGGAGTTACACTTCTGAAACTTTGGTTATTGGATGGCCTTTGGAATAGAGAATAATTGGGCTACTTTTGGTGTGACCTACACCTCAACATCACCCCAAGGTCAAAGGTCAAAACGTATGACTTTGCCATATCTCCTAAACTATTGGAGTTACACTTCTGAAACTTTGGTTGTTGGATGGCCCTTGGAATATAGAAGATATTGGGCTACTTTTGGTGTGACATCAACCTCAACATGACCCCAAGGTCAAAGGTCAAAAACTATGATTTTGCCATATCTTCTAAACTATTGGAGTTACCCTTTCTGAAACTTTGGCTATTGGATGGACCTTGGAATATAGAATAAATTGGGATACTGGTACTTTAGGTGTGACCTTGACCTCAACATGACCCCCAAGGTCAAAGGTCAAAAAGTATGTATTTGCCATATCTTCTAAACTATTAGAGTTACACTTCTGAAACTTGGTTATTGGATGGCCATTGGAATATAGAATAAATTGGGATACTTTTGGTGGACCTCAACATAACCAAAGTCCAATGTCACAAAGTATCACTTTGCCATATCTTCTAAACTAAAAGAGTTACACTTCTGAAACTTTGCTTATCAATTAGAATGTTCTTTGCAACTTTTTTTAACTTATATATAGTTTTGGCTAGCTATCACGAAGTCATTAGTGTTATTAATAGAAAAAGCGGGTATTTATCGACTGCGTGATCGAGTTATTATTATTCTTATTCCATATGAGTGTGGTTCCATGTAGGAGTGATGGTGCTCTGGCTTATAATGTTGCAGTGATGTTTTGGCTGGAAAAGTTGCTGTGCCATGACAGCCTAATGTCACTGTGGTATACATATACTGTGAAATTCAGCTATTAAGACCACCTAAATTTAAGACTAAATCTGCTTTTAAAAAGCTTACACCTGTGGACACAAAAGCGTTCAAACATTGATGAAGTACCTTTCAATGAATCTCTGAATCAAATTAGTTTGACAAGCAAATGCCATTCATCAAAGTAGTCTAAACCTGGGTCAAGCAATTGATTGGTCTAATATTGTGGCAAGCACTTTTTTTCTCCATTTTTAGATCTATAAGACATTCAAGATGTATTCTGATTGGACAGGGCAAGGTCTACAATGAAATGTACAACATTTTGTGTTTTGAATTTATTCCTGTCTTGCAGCTGACTGACAGGGTGTAAGGAAATATTGAATGAAACATCAGATCAAATGAAATGAAGCTCATCAAAGTTTGAACGGATTTGTGTCCACTGGTGTATGTAGTAGGTTGCAGTTATTCTTTCTTTGTGTTTTCTGCTTACAGTGTCCTCTGGTCAGAGACCACCTTTGGGACAGTTCAAAAGTGGTCTTAAAGACCACTTTTGAACAGTCCCAAAGGTGATCTTAATAAAGGAATTTTACTGTATAAGTTCAAAATGGTGGAACAATGAAAATTTAGTTAACTTCAAAATACATGTTTTTTCTTAATAAAGGCCTCCAGCTGAAATATTGAATTAAGAGTAAAGTAGAAAAATGTGTATAATATTAAAGATTACGAGAAAATATTAGTGTATGCTATTTGGTGTTTTCAGCCCAAGCTATGGTCATGTTGAATGGAAGTGGGTCTTAAAAATGGTTCTGGTCTCGCCATATCACGAAAACAAGCCTATATTATTTTTACCCTCTTGAACCCCACTTTTATATAATAAAACTGGGATTTACAGGGGTAAACCTTATTTCTGCTCTAAAATATAGATTGTGGGTATTTGTTAGAACAATCTATATTTTGAGCAGAAGTAGAAAAATATCACGATTTTTCATCTAAGAATGTTTGTTTTCTCGGCGGTTAAGTTTACAATGTATTTGTATAGGCGTGTTTTCGTATTGATACATTCCAAGGGCTGCAAAGCCTACTTGGTATCCACAGTGACAAACAATAAACCCCACAAGCCTCCTTGGTGTAGTGGTTACGCTACTCCCCTTATAAACCAGGGCTTCTTCAGACTTTCGGATGAGTCTTTGAACCGAGGTCCCGTCTCCATATGACCTTTGTTGTTGGTGGGACATAAAACTCAAACACTCACTCACAATAAACCCCATATTTCCCATGTATATAAAATGAGGATTATGTATATTTTCATTTTTCAGACTGTACATCTTTTTCAATAGAGTGTCCGCTCCGGGGAACGGGAGGTCACGGGTTTGATCCCGGGCCGCGGCATACCAAAGTCGTTAAAAATGGTACTAGCTGCTCCTCGCTTGGCACTCAGATTTACGAGGCAGGGCTAGGACTGGTCGACCCAGTGTCAGGATAATGTGACTGGGTGTGGTATCATGTAATGTGTCTGGGACATGATACTTCAGTGAGGCAGCACTATAAAAGTGAGCATTGAGCTCCCTGTCGCAACCAGACACCGTCGTGATATGGCTGAAAAATTGTTGAAAGCGACGTTTAACCTGAATTCACACACACACATGCACAGGCACAGGCACATGCACATGCACATGCACACACACACACACACACTGTTAACTTTTAAGAAAGATCAGAAATGTGCTTTGATATTCTAGCCTTAACTGTAATGCAGGATGCACAGGTTGTGAAAGCCGTTGAGCCAAAAGCAGAGGACAAGAGGATCAAATCAGCTTCAACAACGCAGTCTCATAAGAAATCTCAGTCAGCGCTTCTGGCCGGAGCTGTTAAAAGAAAAAGGTAATGAACCATGTTGTTATGGCTTCTAAACCCTTAACCTTTAGCACTCTATATAGGCTTATTCAGCAGACGAGACAATTTGCATGAGATGTCTAATCCTATTTTCTTGGAAAATTAGAAAAAATATTTCAAAATGTCGTCTGCTGCGAAAAAAAAATACCCAGCATGCTAAGTGTCAAATGTCCTATTTAAAGACAGTTGTTTTCCTTCCTTATTTTCAGACAAGTTGCACATCACGATTACAAGTCCGTGAAACAAAGACCCCTCCAAACCTCACTTTATATAGAGAAAAAAGTGGGGTTTATGGGGTATACATTATCTAGCTTATTTTTTCTCAGAAACATAGGTTGTGAGTACTTGTTATAACCGCCTTATCGAGGCGTTTACAATGAGCACCCACAATCTATTTGGAAAGCAGTAATAAGAAAGATGTTATCAATTTTACCTTAAATTTGTCATTTCTGGGGCCATGTTGGATGACCTTTATATCACACAGACATGCTTTCCTTATGCAGCAGGTGATTAACATGTAATTTCAAGCCTTTCTGTCTCGGAAAAAAAACACTACAGAGTCTGAGAGAAACTTCGATGGCTTGAACAAACACATAGGGATCAGGTATCTGTTCATGTCTCTCTTTGTAGATGTAGTAGTCACATTATTCATTTTCTCGCATTAATTTTTGAATAGATGCATAAAGATTGTCTCCATTGGCATAATGCCCGTTATGCGTATTACGCATGTGCGTAATGTAGAATATTTACGATAAAGAGAAAGCACCTAAATAGTGTTCTCTGTTTATACATATTATACATAGGCTGCTCTTAAAGGAAAGAATTTGCTCCCCTTGGGAGCAAATTCTTTCCTTTAAGAGTAGCCCCTATCTCAGAGAAAGATATTTTACATAGAATTTTCCTTTTTGTGCATAATAATTTAGTTCTGGCTACACCTCTAACTTTCAAGTCGGGTTTAGCCGCCATAGGTGCAAAATAACCTTCAGCACAATTCTTGTTCTCTCTGTTCCCACAACCTATGGCTTGGAGCATAAATAAGAAAAAATAAACCGTATACCCCAAAAGGTCCAGTTTTCTGTATATAAAGTTGGACTTACAAAGGTGTTCATTTCATGGACTGGTTATGGTAAACTCTTACCTTGCTGTTCACGACAACCCTTATCTTTGCAGACACTGTAGCTCCAGATCAGATGGAGAAGCCATCTGATCAGGATCTACACTGTTTGACATTCAGTTTATGAATTTGTAGGAATTAATTATCCCCTCGCACAACATAGTTGTGAGGGGGGATATAGCATTTGTACCGTACGTACGTATGTACGTACGTACGTAAGTACGTACGTACTTTGTCAGCGCTCTAGCGCCTACATTTCTTGACCGATTTTAATATAACTTCACACAAATGTTCCTTACGACAATACCTCGAGCGAGTTCGACTTTCAAGGTCATGACCTCAAGGTCAAGGTCACTGTGGCTATTTTTAGAAAAACTTTGTCATCGCTCTAGCGCCTACATTTCTTCACCAATTTTAATATAACTTCACACAAATGTTTCTTTAAAAATATCTCGAGCGAGTTCGACTTTCAAGGTCATGACTTCAAGGTCAAGGTCACTGTGGCTATTTTTAGAAAAACTTTGTCATCGCTCTAGCGCCTACATTTCTTCACCAATTTCAATATAACTTCACACAAATGTTCCTTATGACAATATCTCGAGCGAGTTCGACGTTCAAGGTCATGACCTCAAGGTCAAGGTCACTGTGGCTATTTTTAGCTCACCTGAGCCGAAGGCTCATGTGAGGTATTAGTATACCACGAGCCGTCGTCGTCGTCCGTCGTCGTCCACACTTTCAAAGAAGTATATCTCCGGAACCAGTGGGCCAATCTTGATCAAATTTCATGTGAAACATTATCAGGTAGGGGGAAAGGCTGCATACTGTTTTCGGGCAGATGGGATTGGAACTCTGGTTGCCATGGCAACAAATAGCTCCCATAGACTTAACATAGGAAAAAGTTTGTCATCACTCTAGCTCCGTCAATTTTTTTCTGATTGTCTTCATTCTTGCAGATAACGAGGACAGGCATGAAATCTTGATCAAGTTCGATTTTGGGCTGAATCGGATTATTCACTCAGGAGTTACGTGCCCTTGAGCGTTCTTAACATAGGAAAAAGCTTGTCATCACTCTAGCTCCGTCAATTTTTTTCTGATCGACTTCATTCTTGCAGATAACGAGGACAGGCATGAAATCTCGATCAAGTTCGATTTTGGGCTGAATCGGATTATTCACTCAGGAGTTACATGCCCTTGAGCGTTGAAAAAATTGCCTATTGACTTAACATGGGGAGAATGTTGTCATCACCGTAGCTGCTTCAATTATTTTCAGATTGGCTTTATTCTTGCAGATAACCAGCACAGCCATGAAATCTCGGTCAAGTTCGATAACTGGCAGAATCGGATCATTCACTTAGGAGTTATCTGCCCTTGTGTGTTTTTGCATTAGGGTTAATGGGAATTTCAAAAATGTATATCTTAAAGACTACTTGGCCAACTTTGATCAAATTTCATGTGTCGCATTATTGGGCAAGGGGAAAGGCTTCATTAGGTTTTCAGGCAGATCTGAGTGGAACTCTGGTTGCCATGGCAACATCTAGCTCCCATAGACTTCACATAGGAAAAAGCTTGTCATCACTCTAGCTCCGTCAATTTTTTTCTGATTGACTTCATTCTTGCAGATAACGAGGACAGGCATGAAATCTCGATCAAGTTCGATTTTGGGCTGAATCGGATTATTCACTCAGGAGTTACGTGCCCTTGAGCGTTCTTAACATAGGAAAAAGCTTGTCATCACTCTAGCTCCGTCAATTTTTTTCTGATCGACTTCATTCTTGCAGATAACGAGGACAGGCATGAAATCTCGATCAAGTTCGATTTTGGGCTGAATCGGATTATTCACTCAGGAGTTACATGCCCTTGAGCGTTGAAAAAATTGCCTATTGTTTTAACATGGGGAGAATGTTGTCATCACCGTAGCTGCTTCAATTATTTTCAGATTGGCTTTATTCTTGCAGATAACCAGCACAGCCATGAAATCTCGGTCAAGTTCGATAACTGGCAGAATCGGATCATTCACTTAGGAGTTACCTGCCCTTGTGTGTTTTTGCATTAGGGTTAATGGGAATTTCAAAAATGTATATCTTAAAGACTACTTGGCCAACTTTGATCAAATTTCATGTGTCGCATTATTGGGCAAGTGGAAAGGCTTCATTAGGTTTTCAGGCAGATCTGAGTGGAACTCTGGTTGCCATGGCAACATCTAGCTCCCATAGACTTCACATAGGAAAAAGCTTGTCATCACTCTAGCTCTGTCAATTTTTTTCTGATCGACTTCATTCTTGCAGATAACCAGTACAGGCATAAAATCTCGGTCAAGTTCGATTTTGGGCCGAATCGGATTATTTGCCTTGGAGTTACCTGCCCTTGAGCATAAAAAAATACGTTGTGACCACGATAGCAACTTTATTTTTATTCAGATCAGCTTCAAACTTGCAGGTAACGTGGACAGGCATAAAATCTCAGTTAAGTTCGAATCGGAATATTGACCTCGGAGTTACATGACCTTGAGCGACAAAAAATTTGCCCATAGACTTTACATAGGGAAAATGTTGTGACTACGATAGCGACTTGAATTTTTTTCAGATCAGCTTCAAACTTGCAGGTAACGAGGACAGACATAAAATCTCGGTTAAGTTCGATTTTGGGCCGAATCGGATTATTTGCCTTGGAGTTACCTGCCCTTGAGCATAAAAAAATACGTTGTGACCACGATAGCAACTTTATTTTTATTCATATCAGCTTCAAACTTGCAGGTAACGAGGACAGGCATAAAATCTCGGTTAAGTTCAATTTTGGGCCGAATCGGAATATTGACCTCGGAGTTACGTGACCTTGAGCGACAAAAAATTTGCCCATAGACTTAATTAGGGAAAATGTTGCGACTACGATAGCGACTTGAATTTTTTTCAGATCAGCTTCAAACTTGCAGGTAACGAGGACAGACATAAAATCTCGGTTAAGTTCGATTTTGGGCCGAATCGGAATATTTGCCTTGGAGTTACCTGCCCTTGAGCATAAAAAAAAATACGTTGTGACCAGGATAGCAACTTTATTTTTATTCATATCAGCTTCAAACTTGCAGGTAACGAGGACAGGCATAAAATCTCGGTTAAGTTCGATTTTGGGCCGAATCGGAATATTGACCTCGGAGTTACGTGACCTTGAGAGACAAAAAAATTTGCCCATAGACTTAACATAGGGAAAATGTTGTGACAGAAATAGGGACTTGAATTTTTAGCTCACCTGAGCCAAAGGCTCCAGTGAGCTGATAGTATACCAAGGCTCCGGAGTCCGTCGTCTGTCGTCCGTCCATCCGTCGTCCACACTTTCAATGAAATATATCTCAGAAGGCAGTCGACCAATCTTGTTTAAATTTTATGTGTAGCACCATTGGGCAAGGGGAAAGGCTGCGTTAGGTTTTGGAGCTAGTCTGGTTCATTTGTTCCTTCATTCTTCTTTCTCTCCATATAGAGATAATAGACCAATGTTAAATTTTTAATCAAAGATTTCTCAGGAACTATAAAAGCTAGAAGCATCAAATTTGGTATTCAATAGAATAATGATGACTTATTTTGTGTAAGAGACATTGGGCTTTCTCAGCTTATTTGTTCATCTGTTCTTTAATTCTTCTTTCTCTCCATTTTGACCAATGTTAAATTTTCGTCAAAGATTTCTCAGGAACTATAGAAGCTAGAAGTCTCAAACTTGGAATGCAATGCAATAATGATGACTTATATCCTGTAAGGGTCAATGGGCTGGATTCTATTAGCAGATTTAGTAGTCAAGTCTGTGAATTGTTAAAACTTAAGTTCCTCAGGTGAGCGGTTTAGGCTCATTGAGCCTCTTGTTAGAAAAACTTTGTCATCGCTCTAGCGCCTACATTTATTCACCAATTTCAGTATAACTTTACACAAATGTTCCTTATAAAAATATCTTGAGCGAGTTCGACTTTCAAGGTCATGACCTCAAGGTCAAGGTCACTGTGGCTATTTTTAGAAAAACTTTGTCATCGCTCTAGCGCCTACATTTCTTCACTGATTTCAATATAACTTCACACAAATGTTCTTATAAAAATATCTCGAGCGAGTTCGACTTTCAAGGTCATGGCCTCAAGGTCAAGGTCACTGTGGCTATTCTTAGAAAAACTTTGTCATCGCTCTAGCGCTTACATTTCTTCACCAATTTCAATATAACTTCACACAAATGTTCCTTATGACACTATCTCGAGCGAGTTCGAACTTCAAGGTCATGACCTCAAGGTCAAGGTCACTGTAGCTATTTTCAGAAAAACTTTAGCATCGCTTTAGCTCCTACATTTTTTCACCAATTTCAATATAACTTCACACAAATGTTCTTTAAAAAAAATATCTTGAGCGTGTTCGACTTTCAAGGTAATGGCCTCAAGGTCAAGGTCACTGTGGCTAGTTTTTGAAAAACATTGTCATGGCTCTAGCGCTTACATTTCTTCACCGATTTCAATATAACTTCGCACAAATGTTCCTTATGACAATATCTCTAGCGAGTTCCACTTTCAAGGTCAAGGTCACTATGGCTATTTTTAGAAAAACTTTGTCATTGCTCCATTGCCTACATTTCTTCACTAATTTCAATATAACTTCACACAAATGTTTCTTATGACAATACCTCGAACGAGTTCGACTTTCAAGGTCAAGGTCACTTTGTCTATTTTTAGAAAAACTTTGTCATTGCTCTAGCGCTTGCATTTTTTCACCAATTTCAATATTACTTCACACAAATGTTCCTTATGACAATATCTCTAGCGAGTTCCACTTTCAAGATCAAGGTCACTGTGGCTATTTTTAGAAAAACTTTGTCATCGCTCTATCAATTACATTTCTTCACCGATTTCAATATAACTTCACAAATATGTTCCTTATGACAATATCTCGAGCGATTTCGACTTTCAAGGTCAAGGTCACTGTGGCTATTTTTAGAAAAGCTTTGTCATCGCTCTAGCGACTACATTTCTTCACTGAATTCAATATAACTTCACACAAATGTTCCTTATGACAATACCTCGAGCGAGTTTGACTTTCAAGGTCAAGGTCACTGTGGCTATTTTTAGAAAAACTTAGTTATTGCTCTAGCGCTTACATATTTTCACCAATTTCAATATAACTTCACACAAATGTTCCTTATGACAATATCTTGAGCTATCTCGACTTTCAAGGTCAAGGTCGCTGTGGCTATTTTTAGAAAAACATTGTCATCCCTCTAGCGCCTACATTTATTGATGGATTTTTATAGAACTTCACACAAATGTTTCTTATGATAATATCTCGAATTGCTTGGACTTTCAAGGTCATGACCTCAAGGTCAAGGTCACTGTGGCTATTTTTAGAAAAACTTTGTCATCGCTCTACCGCCTACATTTATTTACAGATTTTTTTTTTAATATATAATTCACACAAAAGATGCTTATGATAATATCTTGAGCAAGATCTTCTTTCACGGTCATGGCCTCAAGTCAAGGTCACTATGGCTATTTTTAGAGAAACATTGTCATCACTCTAGAACGTACATTTATTGATGGATTTTTAAACAAATTTTACACAAATGTTGCATATGATAATATCTCAAGCAAGTTGGACTTTTGCCATTTCAATTTTTTCCACACACGAAGTTGTCTTGTGCGAGGGAATTTGTATCGCATGCGATGCCTTGTTAAATCAAGTAATCAGATTGGTTCAACGCCCCCGCCCATCGGGGCTTGAAGAAATTAAATGGCTGCATGATGCTTTTACGCAGAGCTGAAACTGACCCGCACACGAGTACTGGTAAACCGCTTAGAGGATCTAAGCCTGCCCAGGCAAAGTGGTGCAAGTCGGCATGTCCATGCTTATAAACCCTATTGGTTTCATTGGGCGGCTGGGCTTGAGATGTCATTTCATCTCAATGTCGGGTAAAAGTCCAACAAAATCGGAAGCAACGTCTCCAAAATGACCTTTACAGTGTTGACAGGGATGTTAAACCTCAAATCAAACAAATCTGACTGGTTCAAAGACAGAAATGGGTGTGGCTAAACTGAATATTCAGCAAGAGAATGGTTAATATATTGTATTTACAGGCTGATACGAGACTTCATACTTTGCATAAAGTTTTCTATACCTCTAAATGTTGTGGTTGTTAACCCTTATCTTGCTGAATATTGATTTAAGCCACACCCATTTCTGTCTATCAACCAATCAAATTACTTCATGTAATTTATTGCTACAAATTCATAAACTGAATGCCAAACAGTGAAGATTCTGATCAGATGGCTTCTTCAGAAGCCATCTGATCTGGATCTACACTGTTTGCAAAGATAAGGGTTGTTGACACTGTTTGCAAAGACAGGGGTTGTCGTGAACAGCAAGATAAGGGTTAACATGAGAAATAATAATAAATTATACTTAACTACCTTTTCAGTGTGGAGGATAGTTCGCCAGCTAAGAAATCTAGGTCAGAAGGTAAGATCGTTTCTTCAGATTCATCCTTGAACTGAAACCATAGGCAGGGATAAACCTTTTTCTTTTTAGCTTAGAGACCCAGGCAGCCATCCAACACTAAATGGAAAAATTTAAGGGGCAAACCAAAAATCAAAATAAAACTGAAAAAAGGGTGATTATTGACTTTTTGTCACCCAGCATTGGAGGAGACGGGCTGGGCTATACTGATTCCTGTTTGTCCACCTGGCAATGTTCATGATATATGGCTATGGATAACAAATCTTAGGTCCACAGCTTCTTACTAAAGGTACCCATTTTGAATCAGCTGCAACATCCACACTTTTCATCAACATAAAAAATTGATTTGTAATTTGTCAGCTTTACCTCTGAGTCTTTGATGGAAAGAATGTACTCCATTTGTCAAAAAGCACTGTGAAGAAAAGTCAGTCATGTTGCCAACTTTGCACATACAGTTCTTGATGTAAATTTCAATAATTCTCATCATGACAGAATATTTTTATACTGTTGTTGGTGGTACATAGACCAATCAATGGTCATCACTGGCAAGTAGGTGTGCTCTTGATCTAGTACAGGGAACCTTTTGATTGTGAAAATAGATCAGATATAAGAATCTTGATTTTAATTTTTACAAAGAAAAGAAGCATTTGACAGTTATGCCAGGAATGGAATGTTGCAGCTGATTCAAAACGGGTTGTAACTCATTTTTAAAGGGATACCCCAATACAGGGCTTTGGGGAACAGTGCAGACTCAGATAAGAGACTGCACATCAGGGCCATAAGTTCAGCCATCATCTAAATAATTACCTAGAAATAACCCAACTCCCAAATCCTGTAATGATCCTAAGTATTGGTACAGACAGGCCTTAGCAAACAGTGCAGACCCATATCTGACTGCTCCTGATCGGGGTCTACACTGTAAGCCAGATCAACACTCTGATCAGGGTCTACACAGTGGCACCTTTTGGACTCCATGCTAGATCATGGATCTTGCAACAATTTTCATGAAGATTGATCGTGAATCGTGAATTTTTTCATGGCCAAGTTTGGTCATTCTCTCCCTTCTGCTGATCTTAGAAGGGCAGTTGTCAGTTTCTGGTGACAGAATGTGCACTGTTCTGGTTAAATTCTTATGTATATGCCTACCCAGGAAAAGTGTGCTTAGTTAAACTTACCTGCTCAACATAACCATAGTGTTGACTGGGCCATTAACACATCTTCTACGGGGAAACCCCAAAATGGGTCATTGGCAAAGAGTGAATTTGAAATGTCCACGCGTGTAAGATCCTGTTTATCAAATGACCACTTTAAATTGGATTTCATCGCCTTTAATTTTGACATTTTTCCACAAAAAATGCATGGTTGACATGGGCATTGTCATGACGTTACTTAATCCTGCCTAAGTGTTACTACACGTGAGGTCATACAATTTTTATTACACTATGTTATACACTGCTTAATAACGACGTCATGTGATAAAAGTGCATTCTAAACAGTTCAACCGGATACCCTGAGAATTTGAGTGAGTGAGTGAGTGAGTGTTAGAGTTTTACGTCCCACCAACAGCTAAGGTCATATGGAGACGGGACATCGGTTTAAAGACTCAACCGAAAGTCTGGAGAAGCCCGGGATCGATCCTGCGATCCCTGGTTTACAAGGCGAGTAGCGCCTGAGAATTTGAAAATGACTATTGTTGTGAAGAAGATTCTGTTCAGAACAAAAAGGGTTAGATTTCAAAATAAAAGTGATTTTGTGTGTCTGTTTATGTCTCTTCAGCTGAACCATCTGGTTCTTCAGCCCCAGACACAAAAGACAGCGTCCCACCAGAAACCAACAGCGTCCCAGCAGCTGAAGGCAGCACAGGAGAGACTACCGAGCCTCAGAAACCACAGGTGGCAACTGTGATAGGTGTTCTGCCATCAGTTTTACCGGGACTTGACCATTACTCGGACTCCAGTGACTCTGTATCATCAAGCAGTGACTCAGAGTGTGACATCACAATGGGCAACAGAAATCAGATAGCATTAGCGATGAGGGAAATTAAACAACAAATACAACAGCAACATCAATGAATGTACAGAAAAGCTTAGACCCATTTTAGAGAAACTTAGACATTATGATAACACATCTAACATAGACGTGTTATCATGTCTACTTTTCTCAAAAACGTTCATTTTTCTGCTGAAATTTTGTTGTGTTTTCTTCTTATCAACACTCCAAACATAGGTTGTGGATGCTCGTTAGAACCGCCTCATTGAGGCAGTTCTAGTGATTACCCTGCTCATTAGAAGGTTCTAATGTGTACCCACAACCTTTGTCTCGGAGCAGTAATAAGAAAAATAATCTGCACACCTGGGGCCTGTTGTTCAAAGCATCCTTAGCTTAATGAGCTCGTCAGTGGTCATATTGTTAACTCTTCTAGCAAGTACAGTATCATAAATTTTGGTATTTTTGCTAAAAATGCTCACATTTTTTCAACAAAGATTTCAGCATATTTGCCATATTTAATGATCAAAGTTTTAACAATATGTTAACTAACGACGTCATTAGTTTTAAGGTCAAAGGTAAAAAAAATGCTCTGAAACTTAAACGCAGTCAATAACTTTCTTATCTCTGGATGGATTTTGAAGTTACTTGGCAGAAATGTTGGCCATCATGAGACAATCTGCCTCACATAAAACCAAGGTCAAGGTCATACTTAGTGGTCAAATGTGAAAAAAGGGTCCAAACTTTAAACACGGTCAATAACTTTCTATGGATGAATACGAACATAGACATATTTTCAGGCGGGGGCATCTGTGTCCTATGGACGCATTTCTAGTTTTTCTTGTTTTTTTCTTTTCTGATAGCGCTATAGAGGGGCTATAGTAAGATCCTCTGACAATTCTAGTTTTACGCCCTTTTTGACAGAAAATCCTGTTAGCAAACATTCTGCGGCATCTGATCTGGGCCTGGTTTATAAACATAAATGAAACCCCTGAATTTTTTTTTTGCTAGATACTCTCCAGAGTTGTTGACCCTGCTTTCATAGACGGGTCTCCGGTATGTGAGCTATGTTGCCTCAAGACATCTCTTGTTAACAGTAGCTGTCTGATCTTGTATGTAAGCTAAGATCTGATACTTGGGTTGCTCTTGTTTAGGAAATTACTGTTATGTTTGAGTTTTTCGTCCCACCAACAACTAAGATCGTACTTCGGTGGGATCTTGGTTAAAAGACTCATCCCAAAGTCTGAAGAAGCCAAGGGATCGAACCAATGACACCGGGTTTGTTATGCGAGCAGCTTAACCACTACACCATGGAGGCTTATAGGTAATTACTGGTACTCTTAGCATAAAAGTGCTTGAAAAAAGTGCATCAGTCCTGATAAGTGTCATGCAGAATAGACTTTAACCCACAAAACACCAATCACGACAATTGTCATCTACTTTGTTGTCTGCCGGTTACTTCAAAACTCATTTTTGCAACAGTGTGGACCCAGATCAGACTGCTGCACAGTCTGATCTACGCCCACATTGTCTGCCTGTGTACAAAAATATTTTTAAATAGTTTGCAAGAAGATTCAGCAGACGACATAAACAGACATTTTCAGATTTAGTTTTTCTCGGCATTTTAAGGGTTAACCCTTATCCACTCAACACGACGTCTACCTTTGGCCCGCTGAATAATTAAATTAGCCACAACCATTTTTGACTATTAACCAATCAAATTACTTGATATCATTACGAAAACACGCCTATACAAATACATTGCAACCTTTATCACCAAAAAAAATGAAAATTTTAAGATGAAAAATGGTGATATTTTTCTCATTTCTGCTCAAAATATAGATTGTTGGTACTCGTTAGAACCGCCTCGTCAAGGCGGTGCTAACGAATACCCACAATCTATATTTTAGAGCATAAGGTTTACCCCTGTAAACCCCAGTTTTACTTTATAAAAGTGGGGATAAAGGGGGTCAAAACTGTATAGGCCTGTTTTCGTGATGATTCATTTAGATTCACAAACTATCCAGATCAGATGGCTTCAAACAGTGTAGATCCAGATCAGAAGCCATCTTATCTGGATCTACACAGTCATTCAGTTTGTGAATGTGGCATCTCATCAGGGCCTACAATATTTGGAGGAAGTTCAGCCATTTTCCAACTCAATTTTGAAGATACCATAACCTGTCACCCCTGGAAATGGACTCCTGCTATAGTTCGAACAATTTGACATGAGACTGACCTTTATGCAAGCAATAAATTAGTCATTGCTATCACCTCATACGTCGGCTTTCTCTTAAACTTCTCGTGAATTTTCGGCATCATGTGAATAGCAACCCATTTACCGACCTCTATGTATTGTATAACACTATCGCCATCTTCGGAAAACAACGAAGATAAATACATGCATTTAGTGGTTCGTGAAATTATGTTAATAGAGTTCAACAGTCTCAGGTCAATTTGTTGGAACTATATATACAGTAAAATTCCTATATTAAGACCACCTGTGGGACTGTTCAAAAGTGGTCTTAAAGACCACTTTTGAACAGTCCAAAAGGTGGTCCCTTGACCAGAGGACATTGTAGGCGGAAAACACAAAGAAAAATTCAGTGTACCCTTCAAAATAAGCTCTTTATAGCAAAATTAGTCCTAATTTTAGGTGGTCTTAATAGCGGAATTTCACTGTATAATGAGGAAATTCCATTTGGTACAAAAAGGGTTGATCTGGATCTACACTGTTTGCAAAGGTAGGAGTTGCCTTGTTCAGCAGTATAAAGGTTAAAAATATTTGATCCTCCAAGTAAGTGTTGGAATTAGGGGATAACTGTATTCAAAATTGTCATTTGGGGAGGTAAACCAGCATTTTTACGGTCCGAAATTTCGTTTTACAGCGACGTGTCAGCAGAGCCTTAAAACAGAATTCGCGACCATAAAACCCGACGATTTACCTCCACAAATGGCAATTTCAATACAGTTATCCCCATTCTTATGCACTTATTCATTTGTTTTGTTTAAAAAATGTTCTTTTTGTCCCAAACGGCAAGTGCAGTGAGCTGGGTAAAATGAAATACCAACCAATGAAACGCGACATTACACGATGACGCCGGATTTCCGACAGTATATAGCAGAATTAACTGTTTCAAGTTTTTGACTTCATCCAATGAGACATCGCGTTACAAACGCAAGTGCATTAGAATTTTGGTTTGTGAGGTCCAGATGCAGTTTGACATGGCCGACAAAGAATAGATTTTGATGTGACATTGAAAAGCAGTCTTAAAAGACTGTATATCATGTTGATTGCTGGATGATATTATGGCCAAGCCCTTGTGTTAATGAAGTTTTTGTGTCATGTTTTTCAAACAGCTGCATAACTGTTTTCTCTCAACATGAAAAATTCTTAGCTTATACAGTAAAATTCCACTGTTAAGACCACCTAAAATTAAGACTAAATCACCCTTTTAAAGGTTATTGAGAAGGTTTCCATTATTCTTTTTTGGGACGGGCCTCGGAAGAGCCCCGACTCTTAATCATTAGGTCTCTCACTGCTGTGGGTTCGAGCCTCGCTCGGGTCACATGTGAGATGCCAAGTTCTGCAACCGAAGGTCAGGTGGTTTTTCTCCGGGTTCTCCAGTTTTCGCCCACGCCTGACGATCTGATCGATATGATCGAAATGATCTTGAAAGGGCTGTAAAACGAAAACCAAAAAAAAAAAAAATTCTTTCTTGGTGTTTTTTTACACACAATTTCTCCTAATAAGAGACCACCTTTGGGACTGTTCAAAAGTGGTCTTAATGACCACTTTTGAACAGTCCCAAAGGTGGTCTTAATATAGGAATTTTACTGTATTTGCTATGTATTAAAGGCCCAGCAAAGACCGATCAGCCTGTGCTGACTGATCTGCCTCAGCTATGATATAATGTGTTCACTGTCTACTGTTGAAAGTTTTATTGAACATTATTTGAATAAATATTTAGCTAAAAATGGTGACTATTGATTCATTATTATATTTGAGCCGGGGCACAGCATTTCCTACAGTTTACATGTGCATCTAACAAAGACTGATCAGCCTGCGCATTTGTGCAGTCTGATCAGAGTCTTCATTGTGCCCTCTTAGGATAGCTAAGGGCCCAATGCTCCTTCATGCAGCAAGAGAAGTCCCTGGTCAGACTATATGGATGTGCAGACTGCTCTGATTCTTCACTAGGTGCACATGTAAATTGTAGGAAATACTGTGCCCCGACTCTTTAATAAAATGAACAGCTAAGATTTCAGCCCCCCGCCCATAGGGGCTTGAAGAAATATATGAGCTGCATGATGCTTCCACGCACAGCTGAATCTGACCCGCACACTGGTACTGGTAAACCGCTTAGAGGATCTAGGCGAACCGTCCATGCTAATAAACCCTATTGGTTTCATTGGGTGACAGGGCTTGAGATGTCATTTCATCTCAATGTCGGGTAAAAGTCCCACAAAATTGGAAGCAACATCTCCAAAATGACCTTTACAGTGTTGTTGGGGAAGTTAAACCTCAAATCAAACAAACAAAATCAGCTAAGATTGATATCAGCCTGCTTTGCTTTTCAGCCAGGTTGCTGTGTATCGTAGTTACGGTGGATTAGTTTTACAATCAAGATATACGGTTGGGTCATTTTTTAGCTCACCAGAGCCGAAGGCTCCGGGGGAGCTTATAGGATAGGCAGTTGTCCGTCGTCGTCGTATGTCGTATGTCTGGTGTCAACACTTTTAAACATCTTCTCCTCTGAAGCCACTGGGCCGATTGAGCCCAAATTTTATCTGTAGCATCCTTGGGCTGGGGGATTGATAGTTTGTGTTTTTTATGAAAATCGGCTATTTAGTTTGGTTGCTTTGGCAACTTAGAGTTTCCATAGACTTATAATGGGGAAAATTGAAGAATGGCATTTACTGCCAAGTCATTGCAGATATTTTGACAAAACTTTCATAGAAATGTTCCTTAGACAATCTTCTATCTGCTATATGATTTTAGGCCTACTGCTCATTTTTATACCCCACCACACGATAGTGGCGGGGTATTATGATATACCCTCCGGTGTCCGTCCGTCCGTCTGTATGTCCGTCCGTCCGTCCGTCCGTCCGCACCATTTCCGATCGATAACTTGAGTAGTTTTTAACAAATTTTTTTCAAATTTTGCATACATGTATATATCGGGAATGAGTGGTATGGGATTGTTAATGGGCAAAATCCGTTAACATTTGACAGAGTTATGGCCCTTTTTAGTTCAAAATAAGGGGTTTTGGGGCGTTTCCGATCAATAACTTGAATATTTTTTCACGGATTTTCTTCAAATTTTGTATACACATTGGCATTGGGTATGAGTGGTTTGGGATTGTAAATGGGCAAAATACATTAACATTTAACGGAATTATGGTCGTTAAAAATTCTGATTAAATGGTTTTTGGGGACTTATTCCTTTACTATATGGAATATTTGGATGAAACTGCACTGATGTATAAACGACCATAATAAGCAGGTTTTGTGTTGTGAATACACAAAATGCGTTAACATTTAACGAAAAATTGGTCGTTACAATTCCCATTAAATAGTTTCTGCGCATTTATTCCTTTAATTTATAAAATATATTGATTATCACTGCCAGTGTAGTGGTTAGAGTGCTGGACTACAAATCCTATTGTTGACTATGAATCTGAGGGGCGTGAGGTCAAATCTCCGTCGAGGAATGGAAATTTTTTTTTTTTTTTCGTTTTTTCTTCTTTTTTTTGTGTGTGTTCTTTTTTCTTTTTCTTTCTTTTTCATTTTGGCAATGAATTTATTTATTTATTTTTTTTTTTTTTAATTTTCCTCATTTTTGCTTTTTCATTCCTTTTTTTTCCCTTTTTTTTTTTTCACCCTTTTCTTCTTTTTTTGTTATACCCCATCACACGAGAGTGCTGGGATATTACAATATACCCTCCGGTGTCTGTCCGTCCGTCCGTCCCCACCATTTCCGATCAATAACTGGATTAATTTGTGCTATGAATCTGAGGGGCGTGAGTTCAAACCCCCGTGGAGGAATGGAATTTTCTTTTTTTTCCTTTTTTTTCTCTTTTTTTCTTTTCTTTTTTTCCGTTTATTTTTCTTTTCTTTCTTTTTGCAATGAATTTTTTTTTTTTTTCCGTTTTTTTTTTTTCTCATTTTTTGTTTTTCATTCCTTTTTTTTACCTTTTTTTTTTTCCTTTTCTTCTTTTTGTTATACCCCATTACACGACAGTGCTGGGATATTATAATATACCCTCCGGTGTCTGTCCCTCCGTCCGTCCGTCTGTCCGTCCGTCCATCCCCACCATTTCCGACCGATAACTTGATTAATTTTTCACATTTTTTTTTTTCAAATTGTGACACATGTTTATATCGGGAATGACTTTTCTTTTCTTCTTTTTGTTATACCCCATCACACGATAGTGCTGGGGAATTATAATATACCCTCCGGTGTCTGTCCGTTCGTCCGTCCATCCACACCATTTCCGACCGATAACTTGATTAATTTCTCACAGTTTTTTTTTTGGAGTTTGCGATCAATAACTTAAGAATCTTTTCATGGATTTTCTTCAAATTTTAAAACACTAAAGGACACATATTATTGCCAAGGACAGTCACTCTGCTTTTCTGGTTATTGTATTATCTGCCCTTTTGATATACATTATGTAGTTCCTTTACTATATTGAATGCCTTAGTGAAGTTTTACAGATAACTATAACACTTAAAAGTACCAATATTATGGGCAAGGCTATAACCATATTATCTTGCAGTGGTGGGGTATCATGCAGTGTTAGCGTGCTTTTATTATTGGTTGCCATGGAAACCAAAATGCAAAAAAATAGAAAAAAAAAATACTTAAAAAATCATCTCCTCAGAAACCATATGCTCTAGGAGGCTGAGACTTTATGAAAATATTCACCATATTTGCCTTTACAGGTTTTGTGTTTTTTATGAAATTTGGCCTTTTAGCTTTGTTGCTATGGCAACTTAGAGTTTCCATTGACTTATAGTGGGGAAAACAGAAAAATGGCATTTACTGCCAAGTCATTGCAGATATTTTGACAAAACTTACATAGACATGTTCCTTGAGTAAACTTCTCTCAGCCATATGCTTTTATGTCAACCTGGGGGTCCCTTAGGTTGTGCTGGGGCCATGCCCCGCCCCCTCCACTTCATAAAATGCCTTATATCTCAGAAACCTTACAGATCCCAACCCCTAAACCATATATATTCTTGTTCCTTATGATAAGATGCATTAAGTGACACCAACCTGGGGGTCCCCCGGGATGTGCTGGGGACATGCCATGCCCCCTCTATTTCATATAATGCCATTTATCTCAGAAACCATTCAGATCCCCACCCCTAAACTATATATATTCTTGTTCCTTATGTTAAGATGCATTAAGTAACACCAACCTGGGGGTCCCCCGGGATGTGCTGGGAACATGCCCCACCCCCTCCACTTCATAAAATGCCATTTATCTCAGAAACCATTGAGATCCCCACCCCTAAACCATGTATACTTTTGTTCCTTATGAAAAGATGGACTCAGTGACACCAACCTGGGGGTCGCCCGGGATGTGCCGGGGCCATGCCCCACCCCCTCCACTTCATAAAGGCCCAATATCCCAGTAGCCTTACAGATCCCCACCCCTAAACCATATATATTCGCGTTCCTTTTGATAAGTGGCATTCAGTGACACCAACTTGGGGGTCCCCCGGGATGTGCGGGGGCCATACCCAACCCCCTCCACTTCCTAAAAGGCTAAATATTCCAGAAACCTTACAGATCCCCACCCCAAAACCATATATATTCTTGTTCCTTATGATAAGACACATTCAATGACACCAACCTAGGGCTCACCCAGGGTGTGCCCGGGCAACACTCCACCCCTTGACTTCACAAAAGACCATATATCTGAGAAACTGTTCAGAGCCCACCCCTAAACCATATATATTCTTGTTCCTTATGATAAGACGCAAACAGTGACACCAGCATGGGGATCTCCCCGGGTTGCCACGGGCCATGCCCCACCCCTTTACTTCATTAAAATATATATATCTCAGAAACCGTTCAGATCCCCACCCCTAAACCATATATATTCTTGTTCCTGATGATAAGACTCCACTTAATAATAGGCCATATATCTCAGAAATGATTCAAATCCCCATCCTATAATCACATATATTCTTGTTCATTGTTATTAGACACATTCAGTCAACCCTGTCGTTCTCTCCCTTTCACTTCAGATAAGGGCCTCATATCTCAGAAACCGTTCAGATCCCCACCATTTAACCATATATATTCTTGATCTTTATGATAAGACATATTCAGTGACAACAATCTTTGGCTTTTCTGGGATCTGCCATGCCCGAATCCCTCCATTGCTTAAAAGGCCTTACGTCTATGGAACATTACATATCCCCACCGCTAAACCATATATGTCTCTGTTCCTTTTTATAAGACCCATTTAGTGACACCAATCAGGGCTCCATTGGGCAGTGCCCACCTGAGCTCTGGTGTATGAAATTTAGCACTTTGGTTTTTGTTTGCTATGGCATGTTAAGAGTTACCATTGACTTGTAATGGGGAAAATTGAAAAATGACATTAATGCCTCTCAAGATATTTTTTCAAACTTTCATTGAAATGTTCCTTTAATAATGTTCTTTTTGGCCTATTGCCACAGATGGCAAATTGTCATTTGTCATCTGTTGTCTTCAAGCGACATCAGACCTCTGAAGCCACTAGTCTGATTGGGTCGAAATTTTATCTGTAGCAGCCTTCGGAGCAGGGCTTCCATGGTTAATTAAAATACATTGTTGCCAGTGGGCAGTGGGCCCCCCGAGCTCTGGTGAGCATTGTGGCCCATGGGCCTCTTGTTTTTTCAATCTTAGACTAGTTCATATGTCAATTCAAAGTATTCCTGATGAGATGGCCCATAATGAGCCGTCTCTGACATCAGGATCCACACTGTTTGTCATCCTGTTAGTGATTATGACGGAACCCACTATTTATATCAATGGTTGTGTCCAAATTCAAACACAGAAGAATCAACTTCAGAAAGTAGGGATGAAAGTGTTGTGTTTCTTTTGGCTGCAGGATATCCGGCTGATATTTGCTTGTGGCTGGGCAAGGTTTGTTGTTAATTTGTTTTGGGGTTTTAACGGCCCAGTCAACACTTTTAGGTCATTTTTGAGCCCGTCAGTTTACTTAGCCACACTTTTCCTGGGGAGGCTAATACATGTACGTAAGCGGTTAGCCAGTACAGTGCACATTCTTTCGCCAGAAACTGACAACTGCCCTTCTTGAATCAGCGGAAGGGAGAGAATGACCGTAGAAAAGATTTCATGATCAATCTCCACAAAAGAATGTTGCCGACCCCTGCAGGTATCGAACCTCGGTCCTATAACCCGTCAGACGTGCATGCGACTGAGCCAATGAGGCCGGCACAAGGTTTGTTGTACCGTAAAAATCCTATAAGTTTGGACACATTGAGAACTTGCTGTAATTCTCCAAACATTTTAGCCAATTTGTTTCACTATCCAGCAAGGAGTCCAAAAGGTCCAGACACAATTGCAAATAGTGTAGACCTGATCTGACTGCAGTCTGATCTGTGTCTGCACTGTTGGCTTAGGCCTGTCTCAATATTTAGGATCATTATGCTCCCCGAATCAAAAAATTGGGGGCATATAGTTTTTGGCCTGTCTGTCTGTCTGTCTGTTTGTCTGTCAGTCCACAAAAACTTTACATTGGCCATAACTTCCGATTGGTAAGTGAAAGGGCTTTCATGTTTCACTTGTGCATTCTATGTCACAAGACCTTTCCAATGGTACCTTAATATTTTACATTGTGACCTTGACATTTGACCTACTTTTCAAAAACTTAACATTGGCCATAACTTTTGATTGGTTAGTTACAGAGCATACATATTTCACTTATGCATTCCGTGTCGCAAGAGCTTTCTAGTGGTACCTCAATTTTTTACCTTGTGACCTTGACGTTTGACCTACATTTAAAAAACCTTCACATTGGTCATAGCTTTTGATTGGTAAGTGATAGGGTGGTCATATTTCACTTAGGCATTGGCAAGACCTTTCCAGTGGTACCATAAATTTTTACCTCAACCTTGACGTTTGACATACTTTTTAAAAACTTTAACATTGGCCAATACTTTTGCTGGGGCTTTCATATTTCACATGAGCATTCCTTGTCACAGACCTTTTCATTGATACCATAATTTTTGACCTTGTGACCTTGAAGAGCACCCCATGGGGGTGCCACTGCTCAGCTGCAGCCCCTTTTCATTCACCTTATTTGAATTATCTGCTGGTTCCTAGTCTGAAGGTTATCAGCGTTGGAAAAACAGGTAACCAGGCCCCCCTGACCTTAAAAGGTCAGGGGGGTCTGGTTACCTGTTTTTCCAATATTGACAATGTGCAAGCTGGGAGCCAGCAAATAATGCAAATATGGTGAATAATGAACAACAAGTTAGCATTTCAAGTAAATATGTTCAGTAATGACAGAGATATTACAAAATGTCCAAGTTTTTGCACGACGACGCCAGAGCTATGACAAGACCTCGTCATTTTCTTTGAAAACAGCCAAACTAGGCCAGAGCTATGACAAGACCTCGTCATTTTCTTCGAAAACAGCCAAACTAAAAAGCTTAAATGGCCTTGACTTTTGATTGGTTAGTGATAGGGCTTTCATATTTCACTGTGCGGGGGCATCAGTGTTTCACAAGCACATCTTGTCACTTTCTGTTTTACAACTTCCATTTTCGTTATTGTTTGTTTGATTTGAGGTTTAACGTCCCCATCAACACTGTAAAGGTCATTTTGGAGATGTTGCTTCCAATTTTGTGGGACTTTTACCTGACATTGAGATGAAATGACATCTCAAGCCCTGTCGCCCAATGAAACCAATAGGGTATATTAGCATGGACGGTCCGCCTCGCACCGCGGTTCCTGGACAGGCTTAGATCCTCTAAGCGGTTTACCATTACTAGTGTGCAGGCCGGATTCAGCTCTGCATGGAAGCATGGTGCAGCCCCTATATTTCTTCAAGCCCCTATGGGCGGGGGCGGTCCATTTTCGTTATATGCCCATTTTAAAAAAAAAAAAAGTATGTATTCTGTTATTCATTCATTCATCTTCAGATATCTCCTCCAGTAATCAACATCTGATCAAGGTGAAACTCGGCAGACAGTGATGGACCAGTGCATATTTTTAGAGGATATTCAATTTTTTTACTGCAAGATTGATTTCACCAAATGAATACTTCTCTTACATATAAGAAGAAATTGGGCATTTAGAAAATAGTTTATACCCAAAAGTTGGGGTGGGGGTAAAGATATCCTGGCCAGTTTAGCTTTACCCCCGGGGTTAAAGATATCCCAGCCGGGATATCTTTACCCCCGCCTTTCCACTCACCCCAACCACCCATTTCACAACTGATAGGGATAATGCAAGATTATGTTTTTTTTTGCTTCACTTACATATAAGAAGAAATTGGGCATTAAGAAATAGTTTATACCCGAAAGTTGGGGTGGGGGTAAAGATATCCTGGCCAGTTTAGCTTTACCCCCGGGGGTAAAGATATCCCAGCCGGGATATCTTTACCCCCGCCTTTCCACCCACCACCACCACCAATTTCACAACGGACAGGGATAATGCAAGATTATGAAAGATTGTCATAAGGGACATTTTGAATAAGAAAATATACAAAAAGAAGTTATTAAATAATCATTTGCCTCTATAATATGGTCTATTTCTTTCTAAGGGTAGTTCTATTAGTCCGAGTCACAATTGAACTGAAAAATGTTTAAGTGAAACATCGAGTCCACTATTTTGCTTCTCCTACATATAAGAAGAAATTGGGCATTTATAAAATAGTTTATACCCAAAAGTTGGGGTGGGGGTAAAGACATCCTGGCCAGTTTAGCTTCACCCCCGGGGGTAAAGATATCCCAGCCGGGATATCTTTACCCCCGCCTTGCCACTCACCACCACCACCCATTTCACGACTGACAGGGATAATGCGAGATTATGAAAGATTGTCATAAGCAACATTTTGAATAAGAAAATATACAAAAAAGAAGTTCTTAAATAATCATTTGCCTCTATAGTATGGTCATATTTCTTACTAAGGGTAGTTCTATTAGTCTGAGTCATGATTGAAACGAAAAATGTTAAAGTGAAACATCGAGTCCACTATCTTGCTTCTATTACATATAAGAAGAAATTGGGCATTTAGAAAATAGTTTATACCCAAAAGTTGGGGTGGGGGTAAAGATATCCTGGCCAGTTTAGCTTTACCCCCTGGGGTAAAGATATCCCAGCCGGGATATCTTAACCCCCACCTTTGCACTCACCACCACCACCCATTTCACAACTGACAGGGATAATGCAAGATTATGAAAGATTGTCATAAGGGACATTTTGAATAAGAAAATATACAAAAAGAAGTTATTAAATAATCATTTGCCTCTTTAATATGGTCATATTTCTTACTAAGGGTAGTGCTATTAGTCTGAGTCATGATTGAAACTAAAAATGTTAAAGTGAAACATCGAGTCCACTATCTTGCTTCTCTTACATATAAGATGAAATTGGGTATTAAGAAAATAGTTTATTCCCAAAAGTTGGGGTGGGGGTAAAGATATCCTGGCCAGTTTAGCTTTACCCCCGGGGGTAAAGATATCCTGGCCAGTTTAGCTTTACCCCCGGGGGTGAAGATATCCAGGGTGGGGGTAAAGATATCCCGGGATATCCTTACCCCCGGGGGTAAAGCTACCCCTGAGTAGCTTTACCCCCGGGGGTAAAGCTACCCAGGGGTCAAGATAAACTGGGACACCGGTTAAGTTCGATTTTGGGCCGAATCGGAATATTGACCTCGGAGTTACGTGACCTTGAGCGACAAAAAATTTGCCCATAGACTTAACATAGGGAAAATGTTGTGACTACGATAGCGACTTGAATTTTTTTCAGATCAGCTTCAAACTTGCAGGGAACGAGGACAGACATAAAATCTCGGTTAAGTTAGATTTTGGGCCGAATCGGAATATTTGCCTTGGAGTTACCTGCCCTTGAGCATAAAAAAATACGTTGTGACCACGATAGCAACTTTATTTTTATTCAGATCAGCTTCAAACTTGCAGGTAACGTGGACAGGCATAAAATCTCAGTTAAGTTCGAATCGGAATATTGACCTCGGAGTTACATGACCTTGAGTGACAAAAAATTTGCCCATAGACTTTACATAGGGAAAATGTTGTGACTACGATAGCGACTTGAATTTTTTTCAGATCAGCTTCAAACTTGCAGGTAACGAGGACAGACATAAAATCTCCGTTAAGTTCGATTTTGGGCCGAATCGGAATATTTGCCTTGGAGTTACCTGCCCTTGAGCATAAAAAAATACGTTGTAACCACGATAGCAACTTTATTTTTATTCATATCAGCTTCAAACTTGCAGGTAACGAGGACAGGCATAAAATCTCGGTTAAGTTCGATTTTGGGCCGAATCGGAATATTGACCTCGGAGTTACGTGACCTTGAGAGACAAAAAATTTGCCCATAGACTTAACGTAGGGAAAATGTTGTGACAGAAATAGCGACTTGAATTTTTAGCTCACCTGAGCCAAAGGCTCCAGTGAGCCGATAGTATACCAAGGCTCCGGAGTCCGTCGTCTGTCGTCCGTCCATCCGTCGTCCACACTTTCAATGAAGCATATCTCAGAAGGCAGTCGACCAATCTTGTTTAAATTTTATGTGTAGCACCATTGGGCAAGGGGAAAGGCTGCATTAGGTTTTGGAGCTAGTCTGGTTCATTTGTTCCTTCATTCTTCTTTCTCTCCATATAGAGATAATAGACCAATGTTAAATTTTTAATCAAAGATTTCTCAGGAACTATAAAAGCTAGAAGCATCAAATTTGGTATTCAATAGAATAATGATGACTTATTTTGTGTAAGAGACATTGGGCTTTTTCAGCTTATTTGTTCATCTGTTCTTTCATTCTTCTTTCTCTCCATTTTGACCAATGTTAAATTTTCGTCAAAGATTTCTCAGGAACTATAGAAGCTAGAAGTCTCAAACTTGGAATGCAATGCAATAATCATGACTTATATCCTGTAAGGGTCAATGCGCTGGATTCTATTAGCAGATTTAGTAGTCAAGTCTGTGAATTGTTAAAACTTAAGTTCCTCAGGTGAGCGGTTTAGGCTCATTGAGCCTCTTGTAAGGGTTAACCCTTATCCACTCAACACGACAACGTCTACCTTTGGCCTGCTGAATAATTAAATTAGCCACAACCATTTTGACTATTAACAAGTCAAATTACTTTATATATTCATTTAGATTCACAAACTATCAAGATCAGATGGCTTCAAACAGTGTAGACCCAGATCAGAAGCCATTTGATCTGGATCTACACTGTCATTCAGTTTGTGAATGCGGCATCTCATCAGGGCCTACAATATTTAGAGGAAGTTCAACAATTTTCCAACTCAATTTTGAAGATACCATAACCTGTCACCTCTAAATTTAGAAATGGACTCCTGCTATAGTTTGAACAATTTGACATGAGGCTGACCTTTATGCAAGGAATAAATTAGTCAATGCTATCACCTCATACGTTTGCTTTCTCGTAAACTTCTCGTGAATTTTCGGCATCATGTGAATAGCGACCCATTTACCGACCTCTATGTATTGTATAACACTATTTCCATCTGTGGAAAACGACGAAGATAAATACATGCATTCAGTTGGTCGTGAAATTATGTTAATAGAGTTCAACAGTCTCAGGTCAGTTTGTTGGAACTATATATACAGCAAAATTCCTATATTAAGACCACCTGTGGGACTTCAAAAGTGGTCTTAAAGACCACTTTTGAACAGTCCAAAAGGTGGTCCCTTGACCAGAGGACATTGTAGGCGGAAAACACAAAGAAAAATTCAGTGTACCCTTCAAAATAAGCTTTTTATAGCAAAATTAGTCCTAATTTTAGGTGGTCTTAATAGCGGAATTTCACTGTATAATGAGGAAATTCCATTTGTTATAAAAAGGGTTAATCTGGATCTACACTGTTTGCAAAGGTAGGAGTTGCCTTGTTCAGCAGTATAAAGGTTAAGACAATTTGATCCTCCAAGTAAGTGTTGGAATTAGGGGATAACTGTATTCAAAATTGTCATTGGGGGTGGTAAACCAGCATTTTTACGGTCCGAAATTTCGTTTTACAGTGACGTGTCAGCAGAGCCGTAAAACAGAATTCGCGACCATAAAACCCGACGATTTACCTCCACAAATGGCAATTTCAATACAGTTATCCCCATTCTTATGCACTTATTCATTTGTTTTGTTTAAAAAATGTTCTTTTTGTCCCAAACGGCAAGTGCAGTGAGCTGCGTAAAATGAAATACCAACCAATGAAACGCGACATTACACGATGACGCCGGATTTCCGACAGTATATAGCAGAATTAACTGTTTCAAATTTTTGACTTCATCCAATCAGACGTAGCGTTACATATGCAAGTGCATTAGAATTTTGGTTTGTCAGGTCCTGATGCAGTTTGACATGGCCGACAAAGAATAGATTTTGATGTGACATTGAAAAGCAGTCTTAAAAGACTGTATATGTTGATTGCTGGTTGATATTATTGCCAAGCACTTGTGTAAATGAAGTTTTTGTGTCATGTTTTTCAAACAGCTGCATAGCTGTTTTCTCTCGACATGAAAAATTCTTAGCTTATACATTAAAATTCCGCTGTGAAGACCACCTAAAATTAAGACTAAATCTGCCTGTTAAAGGTTATTGAGAAGGTTTCCATTATTCTTTCTTGGGACGGGCCTCGGAAGAGCCCCCACTCTTAATCATTAGGTCTCTCACTGCTGTGGGTTCGAGCCTCGCTAGGGTCACACGTGAGACGCCAAGTTCACCAATGGCAGGTCAGGTGGTTTTTCTCCGGGCACTCGGGTTTTCGCCCACGCCTGATTAACGATCTGCTCGATATTAGTGAAATAATCTTGAAAGGCCATAAAACGAAAAAAAAAAAATCTTTGTGTTTTCTACACACAATGTCTCCTAATAAGAGACCACCTTTGGGACTGTTCAAAAGTGGTCTTAAAGACCACTTTTGAACAGTCCCAAAGGTGGTCTTACTGTATTTGCTATGCATTAAAGGCCCAGCAAAAACCGATCAGCCTGTGCAGATTAATATGTCTCAGCTATCATATAATGTGTTCACTGTCTACTGTTGAAAGTTTTATTGAACATTATTTGAATAAATATTTGGCTAAAAATGGTGACTATTGATTCATAAATTTTAGCCGGGGCACAGCATTTCCTACAATTTACATGTGCATCTTAGAAAGACTGATCAGCCTGCGCATTTGCGCAGTCTGATCAGAGTCTTTGTTGTGCCCTCTTAGGATAGCTATGGATGCAATGCTCCTTCATGAAACAAGAGAAGTCCCTGATCAGACTAAAAGGATGCGCAGACTGATCTGATTCTTCGCTTGGTGCACATGTAAATTGTAGGAAATGCTGTGCCGAGACTCTTTAATCAAATGAACAGCTAAGATTTCGGCCCTCGCCCATAGGGACTTGAAGAAATATATGAGCTGCATGAGGCTTCCACGCACAGCTGAATCCGGCCCGCACACTAGTACTGGTAAGCCGCTTAGGGGATCTAGGCAGACCGTCCATGCTAATAAACCCTATTGGTTTCATTGGGCGACAGGGCTTGAGATGTCATTTCATCTCAATGTCGGGTAAAAGTCCCACAAAATTGGAAGCAACATCTCCAAACTGACCTTTACAGTGTTGACGGGGACGTTAAACCTCAAATCAAACAAGCAAAATCAGCTAAGATTGATATCAGCCTGCTTTGCTTTTCAGCCAGGTTGCGGTGTATCGTAGTTACGGTGGATTAGTTTTACAATCAAGATGAACGGTTGGGTCATTTTTTTTTTTCAATCTTAGACTAGTTCATATGTCAATACAAAGTGTACCTGATGAGATGGCCCATAATGAGCCGTCTCTGACATCAGGATCCACACTGTTTGCCATCCTGTTAGTGATTATGACTGAACCCACTATTTATATCAATGGTTGTGTCCAAATTCAAACACAGAAGAATCAACTTCAGAAAGTAGGGATGAAAGTGTTGTGTTTCTTTTGGCTGCAGGATATCCGGCTGATATTTGCTTGTGGCTGGGCAAGGTTTGTTGTTAATTTGTTTTGGGGTTTTAACGGACCAGTCAACACTATTTTAGGTCATTTTTGAGCCGGTCAGTTTACTTAGCGACACTTTTCCTGGGCAGGCTTATACATGTACGTAAGCGGTTAGCCAGTACAGTGCACATTCTTTCCCCAGAAACTGACAACTGCCCTTCTTGAATCAGCGGAAGGGAGAGAATGACCGTAGAAAAGATTTCATGATCAATCTCCACAAAAGAATGTTGCCGACCCCTGCAGGTATCGAACCTGGGTCCTATCACCAGTCAGACGTGCCAATGAGGCCGGCTTTCAGATTTCTGAAAGTACACAAAACATGTTTCTAATAAAAGTCATTAAGATTATCCCTCAACATGTTGAGGATAATTTGTCAGATAATTCTTAATTAATCCATAAAATGCCAATCACGACAATTGTCGTCTGGTTTGTCGTCTGCTGGTTACTTTAAAAATTCATTTTGCATACAGTGTGGACCCATATCAGACTGCTTCTCTAGAAGCAGTCTGCTTTGGGTCCACACTATTTACCTGTATGCAAAAATGTTTTAAAAACGTTTGCAAAAAAAATCAGCAGACATTATCAGATGTAATTTTTCATGTCAGCTTAAGGGTTAACTACAGTATATTGTGGACACTTGTTAGAATGGCCTCAGTGAGGCAATTCTGAAAGTACACAAAACATGTTTCTAATAAAAGTCATTAAGATTATCCCTCAACATGTTGAGGATAATTTGTCGGATAATTCTTATTTAATCCATAAAATGCCAATCACAACAATTGTCGTCTGGTTTGTCGTCTGCTGGTTACTTTAAAAATTCATTTTGCATACAGTGTGGACCCAAAACAGACTGCTCCTCTAGGAGCAGTCTGATTGTGGTACACACTGTTTGCCTGTACGCAAAAATATTTTTAAAAACATTTGCAAAAAAATTCAGCAGACATTTTCAGATGTAATTTTTCACGTCAGCTTTAGGGTTTACTACAATATATTGTGGACACTTGTTAGAATGGCCTCAGTGAGGCAATTCTGAAAGTACACAAAACATGTTTCTAATGAAGATTATCCCTCAACTGTCTTTGTCATTTCCCCCTGAGTGGAACTATAAAGAAACAAACACAGATTGTGATGTTACAGTTGATTAAGAGAAAATCCACCATGAGTTATCTTTCTTCCATTTTCACCTTCACCCCAGAAGGGGACACAGATGGTGTACATTACATACACTCCAGGTTTGCAGGACGAAAACCTACACAGCATACTATCATGTAATTATGGTAGGGTTCTTTAACCTGCTGCACAGGGGATGATTCTCCCTGCACAGGGGGCCTCCAGTTAATGTCTCGATCTGAAGGACGGTGCACTTAATGACATTCATCCCTGCAAATGATGCCAATGAAGCGTGTTCGGACATCATAATTTGATCGTCGCTGCTGGGGATCCAACCAGCCACTGCTGGGGATCCAACCTGGGGCCTCTAGCATCAGAGGCAAGTGCACTAACCAGTGAGCTATCACCCTCCACACAGTTATGAGAAGTAAGAAATCCCTTAAACAGTCAAATCAATCAACGTACACTACACTTGTTTTATTCAAGGCCTAGAATGGCTACACCTGCAGGGAAGGGAACTTCCCAAACAAAATTCACATACTTGTTCCTTTCTTTTCAATATACAGTAGAATGCTGCTATAAAGATCACCTAAAATTAAGACGAAATCTGGTTTTAACCATTATCTTGCTGTTCACGACAACCCCTATCTTTGCAAACAGTGTAGATCCAGATCAGATGGCTTCTGAAGAAGCCATCTGATCAGGATCTACACTGTTTGGCATTCAGTTTATGAATTTGTAGCAATAAATTACATTGAGTAATTTGATTGGCTGATAGACAGAAATGGGTGTGGCTTAAATGAATATTCAGCAAGATAAGGGTTAAAGGCTAATGACAAGGTTTCAGTTACAATTTCTTTGTGTTTACTGCACCCAGTGTCTCCTAATAAGAGACTACCTCTGGAACTGTTCAAAAGTGGTCTTAAAGACCACTTTTGAACAGTATCAGAGGTGGTCTTTATATAGGAATTTTACTGTACATGTAGAGTTTGCTTTTCTCAAAGTATATACAGCCTTCTTCAGAAAGTCTTGGTTTAAAGAAGTTTCCGTTATTACATAATTATTATGCAAGGGTTGAAATAAGTTTGTGTGCGTGTGTGTGTGTTGGTCCGGGACCAGCTTTTCCAGACACTGGGACCAGTTTGTAATAAGCTGTGGCATGCCCGGTGGACCAACTGATTTTTGGGGTATTTGGTTTCTCTTAACTGAAGACAGGAATAGTCGCTACAGTACACCTGTATTTGTTATGGCTAATTTGATTGAATCTGATAATGTTATATATTGTTAAAGATTCGAATTCTAGAGAAAACAATGATCCATATTTTTTTCTTATTTTATCGAGAAAGTAACACTTGGCATGTCATTTAATAGAATTGACATTACACATGAATCCTCTGCCTTATTTTCTCTGAAAAATAAACTAACAAATACTTTGAAACTTCTGTCAAATAGTGATAACTTAGTTACTAGCACTTGATGGGTAAGGAATCATGAAGCATCAAATGAGCCCCGCCAAGCGAATTTGTCTTCGAGCATTCCGTCATGACAAATTTTAACTGCCAATGCCCAGCCATTCAGAGGGGCCAGGGATATGGCTTTCTGTCTGAAGGTTCCTCTTGATTCACTGCGGATGCGCAGGCTCGCCTGAACCTTCGCTGCTCGCATAGGCAATGAGTACCAAAATCGCTTGACAGGGCCCAAATAATATCAAAACCAGTGGACCAGTTAAAACATTGGACCACCTTGTCATATCAAATGGTCTTATTTTCATTAAATAAATTCTACAAAGTCATCTATTCACAATATGCTTAATAACCCTCTGGTTCGGGTTTTCCATATTTCTTTTCCCATCGTTCTATAAATTCTCTTTTTCTGACATCTCGTCTGGCGAAGTACTCTGGGTACTGTGCTTTTTCTAATGGATGCCATAAATCTAGAATCTGAAAAGAAATAAAACCAACAATCAAAGAAAAAGAAACAGAAAGTAGAACAAAAGAGGGTGGCTGAACTTTCAAGGGAGGCAACTCTTTATAACACTATTGTTGTGGTTCAAAGCAGAAACTGTGTTAGATAAATAACCATGTTATATAAAAAGAACAATCCAAGAAAAAGGAACAGAAAGTAGAACAAAAAAGGGTGGCTGAACTTTCAGGGGAGGCAACCCAACCTCTTTATAACACTATTGTTGGAGTTCAAAGAAGAAACCGTGTTAGTATATCCAAACAAAAATGTAAAGATTATATAGAATAAGAACTCCGCCGAAGGTTATGTCGCGCCTCTAAGGGTGCAAAGTCACCGAACTATGAAATCTAGGGCAAGGTCAAATATGGATGCTTCCATGAAAGTTGCCATTCCTACATGCAAGCTTGTACCAAATATCATTAATGAAGCTCTGATAGTTCTTGAAAAATGAACTAAAACATTAGGTTGAATACTAGGGTTGATGCAATAGTTCACTAAGTCAGTGGACCATGAAATTTAGGTCAAGGTCAAATATGGATGCTTGTATTTAAGTTGCCATCCTTAGATACAAGTTAGTACCAACTATCATTAATGAAGCTCTTATAGTTCTTGAGAAATAAACTGGACCATTTGGGTGAATGCTAGGGTGGTCGCAATATTTTACAAAGTCAGTGAACCATGAAATGTAGGTCATGGTCAAATATGGATGCTTGCATTAAAGTTGCCATCCACAGTACAAGTTTGTACCAAATATCATTAATGAAGCTCTAATAGTTCTTGAGAAATGAACTAAAACATTAGGTTGAACACTAGGGTTGATGCAATAGTTCACTAAGTCAGTGAGCTATGAAATCTAGGGCAAGGTCAAATATGGATGCTTGCATTTAAGTTGCCATCCACAGATACAAGTTCTTGAAAAATAAACTGGACCATTTGGGTGAACGCTTGGGTGGTCACAATATTTTACAAAGTCAGTGAACCATGAAATGTAGGTCAAGGTCAAATATGGATGCTTGCATTTAAGTTGCCATCCACAGTTACAAGTTTGTACCAAATATCATTAATGAAGCTCTTATAGTTCTTGAGAAATAAACTTGACCATTTGGGTGAACGCTGATGTGGTCTCAATATTTTACAAAGTCAATGAGCCATGAAATTTAGGTCACGGTCAAATATGGACGCTTGCATTTAAGTTGCCATCCACAGGTACAAGTTTGTACCAAGTATCATTAATAAAGCTCTTATAGTTCTTGAAAAATAAACTGGAACGCTAGGGTGGTCGCAATATTTTACAGTCAGTGAACCATGAAATGTAGGTCAAGGTCAAATATGGATGCTTGCACTTAAGTTGCCATCCACAGATACAAGTTTGTACCAAATATTATTAATGAAGCTCTTATAGTTCTTGAGAAATAAACTTGAACCTTTGGGTGAACGCTAGGGTGGTCCCAATGTTGACGCTTTGACAAACAGACGAAGGGACCGAAAACCGGGTGCCTATATCGCGCCATGCTAATAGCAGGTGCAACAAAAATGACCAACTATATAATCTGTACATTATTTATTATAGGAAAATTGCTGTACAATCTACACATTTTTGGGATCCATCTTGATTTTATTTGTACTGAAGTTTAATGCCCAGTTAACACTATTTTAGGTCATTTTTGAGCCGGTCAGTTTACCTATCCGCACTTTTCCTGGGCAGGGTTAACCAACCAAACTGCTAAGAAGATCTAAACCTGCCAGGCACAATGGTGCGTGTAGGACTGTCCCATAAACCATAATGGCTTCTTTTGGCATTAGTGTTTGAGATGTCATATTATCTCAGTGCCAATTAAAAGTCCCACAAAATTGGAAGCAACGTCTCCTACATGTAGTGTTGATGGGGACATAAAAACTCAAAACAAACAAAACCATTTTGGAATGCACTATGTCACTTAAATGTATCACTGTAATGAACATGGAACATTGTAGTACTCACCCAGTCTGGTTTGTGGGGTACTCTAGCATAGGCTGTACCTCCAGGACAATGAGGATCTGAAATAGAATGGGTTTCACCGGTAAGGCTGACACGATTAATCGGATAATCGATTATTCTATCGATAAATTCCACAAAAATGATTATCATTTCTGATATGCTTGCAATTGATTATTTGATGAGTACAATTTACTACCCAAAGTTGTGCCTAAAATAGCTGTATGAGTGGCAAACAGTGCAGAACCAGATGAGACGCCGCGTTCTGCGGCGTCTCATCTGGATCTACACTGTTTGCTCAGGTCTGTCTGTTCAAATACATATGGCAAAGTACAGCATATGGTAGGAGTCATGCTCAGACAAAGCCAGACAGGTAAAATTATGACCAAATCTTCAGTGATTACTAATCGATTATCGATCGCAATGATAGGAATGATAATCTATTATCTTTTCAACTCCGATTAGCCAACCCTATTCACCGGTCATTAAATGTTCATAGCTAGAGGAGAAGAAATAATAAACACCCTTATGAGATCATTTTTCCTTCTACAATGTTAAAACCATATAGTCTGCTCTTTTCCCTTCTTTCCTGCATTTTTTTTTTTTCATACACCGATGAAGGCCAGTTGATAATGTGACATCATTAAGCAATATCAGAGGTAAAGTCAACATCATTTTCAATAGAGGTCACTGCATGTCTAATAGTAAAGCTGTTTATATTATTAATTCTAACACAGCACGTCTATATATAGGCAATGGAAAATAACTGTATTTTATTCTGCGACAAATCACAGCTCGGAAAGTATGACACGTGACGTCATTAAAACTGCCAATTTATGACGTCACTAGTCAAGTTCCTTGACGTTAGACGGTGTAACGTCATATTCTCGCATTGAAAATGTTAGAAAAGGATATAAATGCATGTGTTTCAGTCGATAATTTTAGCGGGATTTCTTCTAACAATGGTGAAAAGTTGTGAGATTTTGAAGGAAACAACAGCATTATTGCCGATTTTCAGCCTATTAGAATCGAACTAGATCAGCTCTTGTCTGTAATTTGTTGAGTAATAAATCACACTTTTTCGGTCAGATGTAAGTAGACAAATCACGAACGCTACGCGCTGATCTATTTCTTAAATATCATTTTTGCATCCTCTCCCAGCCCAATCAACACATAGCCTTGGAATGAACTGAATGCTCATGACCCAATACTGACCTCCAAACTGTGATTTATAACTCAACAAATCACAGTTAGAGCTGATCTATTTCTTAAATATCATTTTTGCACCCTCTCCCAGCCCAATCAACACCTAGCCTTGGAATGAACTTGATCATACATGTACTTCAATAAATGTAAAATAAATAAACTTTATTACTTATATTTCCAAATTACATTGTTTTACAGCCATTATTCAATTGTCTGCTTTGATGGCTTAGGTTTAAACAATAAAACAATTGCAACAATTTTCCAATTACTGTAAAAATCCTAAAAATTGGGACACCTTGAGGACTTGTTGTAATTCTCCTAAAATTTAAACAAATTTGTTCTTGATCAAGCAAGGAGTCCAAAAATTGCAAACAGAATGACAAACAGTGTAGATCCTGATCAGACTGCTCCTTCAGGAACAGTCTGATCGGGGTCTACACTGTTTACTTCAGCATGTCTGTCCCAATACTTAGGATCAATATGGTAACAGCGGCACAGCATCATTGGCGTCAACATGTTTCCACGATCTTATCTTACTGGAGAGAACCCTAGTTAAATTTGATGTCACTTCATCATAATGTGACTTGAATCACTGAAGTATGAAAAACATTTTGACCCAATACAGTAGAAGTTTGATGGCTCAAACACCAATGGCTCGTTTACCATGGCTGAGTCGAGCCCATTTTGAGTCCCTAGGTAATTCCTGTACATAATTAGTGGTGCGGGTTAATTAAGGAGATTTAAACCTTTTATCGTGTAAATGTATGCCGTGTATACTCATTAGCAAACATATGCTGTGTGTACCCATTAGAATCACCTCGATGAGGTGATTCTAATGAGTACACACAGCATGCATTTTTCATTATAGAACACCGAAAAGATGTTCCAGAATTAACCCCTTCATGCCTCCTGGAGGTAAACCCCTGTGGCTTGAACTACCCCTGTCTCAAACAGATTTTTGTGGTCCCAAAGGTGTTCGAGCCATCGAAGTTCGCCTTTAGTTAACTAAAGGGTTTTTTCTGTAAATTCACTGAGAATGTAAATATAAAAATTAAACTATTTTTCAACATCCGTGATTGCAAATTTCTCAAAAAATGCTGTCTTCATGGTTTGTAATCAGGCTATTCAAAACTAGGGCTGGCTAATCGGAGCTGAAAAGATTATCCGTTATCATTCATGTCATTGCGATCGATAATCGATTAGTGATCACTGAAGATTATGTCATAATTTTACCTGTCTGGCTTTCTGTCTGAGCATGACACCTACCATATACTGTACTTTACCATGTGTATTTGAACAGACAGGCCTAAGCAAACAGTGTAGACCCAGATGAGACGCCGCGTCTCATCAGGGTCCGCACTGTTTGCCACTCATCCAGCTATATTAGACATAACTTTTGAGTAGTAAATTGTACCTATCAAGTAATCAATTAAAAGCAAATCAGAAATGATAATCATTTTTGTGGAATTTATCGATCGATTAATCGATTATACCATTAATCGTGTCAGCCTTATTCAAAACACAAACTTGCATGTGCCAGCGACCTGGTTTGGGCTTTCCCAAGTGAAATCAGTTATCCCTGGAAACAGATACAGACAATGTTAAATGAAATGAGGGCAGATCCAGGTGAACCAGCTCAAAATGAGGCATCTCACCAGGAACTGTTCTGTCTGCCGTACTGTTTATACAAAGTCAAATTTCAAAAACTCATATACCTTTTGGACCTTGAAAATTTGTTCGAAATATGGGTAGTTCGACTTACTGAGGGTTCATCATAGCGCAGGGTTCGACATTAACCCAAGACCGATGGACATTGTCTAGTGAAAAGCTGGTCAGGTCTAGTAAGGTCAGTGGCTGGCTGGTCCGAATGGTCCAGCTGAAAATCTGGCACCAAAATTATTAAAATCTATTTTTTAGAACTCATTTACCATAAAATGGGCTTCTGTCAGTAGTTTTACTTTCTATGTAAATCAATAATACTGTAATGATCCACAGTATTTGGACAGACAGGCCTAAGCAAACAGTGCAGACCCAGATCAGACTTCTCCTGGAGGAGCAGTCTGATCAGGGTCTACACTGTTTGCCATTCCACCTGCACCTTTTGGACTCCTTGCTGGATCATGAAACAAATTTGTTAAAATTTGAGAAGAATTACATCAAGTCCTAAAGGTGTCTGAAATTTTAGGACTTTTTAGGTATTAATAACCATCTTATATATCTCTTTAGTATGATTTTAGGTCCATTTGAACTTAGATCAGGTCCAGTGTATCCTAAGAGTCACAGGACCACCTTGTTCAGTTATTTAAAAAGTTAATGTTGAACCCTGTAGCGCTAGGTCATGAGGCATCAAATGGAGATTTATGATATGACATCACGTCTGAGAGTGTAATAACGTCAGGTAATAAATTGGATTATCCACTACTGGATTAAATATGCAAATTAGTTAGATACGCCCAGTAAGGTTGCAGGTACATGTATGGTGTCCTTTAAGTTTGTTGCCTTTAAGAGTGGCGGAATACTGACATTTTTGTAATACAATCGTGAATAAAATGCTTTTTAAATGTCATATGATAAATAGAATTTTGCATTCATGCACATGTATTATTAAATTTATTAAACTCATTGAGAAAAAAAAAGAGATAAAATGCTTGGCAAAGCCTCGCATGTTATCTCTTTCCCTCAACTTGTTTAATAAATTCATATACATGAGCACTCTCGTAAGACCCTCTATATCTTTTTGACTTCAGTAACTTAAATTTTGATTTGATCTCATCGAGGCGATTCTAATGAGTACACACATCATACCTTTTCAATCGTCCATAAAGGGTCCCAATATTTGGGATATCTGGAGCTATTGAAAGAATTCAGAATGAGTTTGAATTAGCCATGGCAAACGAGGTATCCGAGTTAGAGTTAACGAAATTTCACTTAAATTCCAATACAGTAGAACGTTGATGGCTTGAACACCGATGGCTCGTTTACCATGGATGAGTCGAGCTCATTCTTGAGTCCCTAGCAAAATCCTCTACATAAGAAACAGTGGGGGACAATTAAGGAGATTTTAGTCTTTTATCTTGCAAATGTATGCTGTGTGTACTCATTAGAATCGCCTCAATGAGGCGATTCTAATGAGTACACACAGCATACATATTCAATATCAAACACTGAAAAGATGTGTAAAAGTATCTCGTTATGCCTCCTGACAGTAACCTTAGTGGCTTGAACTACCCCTGTCTCGAACCGATTTTCATGGTCCCAAAGGTGTTAGAACCATTGAAGTTCAACTGTATTTACATGGGTGGATGTGTCCAGCTTCAAAGACAGAACTTGGGGGGTGAAAGGGTTAAAATTTAAAGCATCTTGGGGTGTCCGAATACATTTCATGATTGTGTTGAGGTTTAACAGTATGTAAACCCTTCTGGGTCATTTGTGTCGTCCTGGAGAAAGGGAGGAAAAGAGATAGGAGAAGAGATGAAAGTGAGGGAGAAGGGAGAAAGAGGAAAATAAATTGAAGTGTAGAAACAGAAGAAATAGCATTCTCCCTCTTTTCATACCCGTTGCAAAGACCCACTGCAAGGAAAGCAAGCCTTGTCAAACTGAACCCACTGCAAGGACAACAGGCCTTGCCAAACTGTACCCACTGCAAGGACAGCAGGCCTGGCCCAACTGTACCCACTGTAAGGACAGCAGGCCTGACCAAATTGAACCCACTGCAAGGACAACAGGCCTTGCCAAACTGTACGCACTGCAAGGGCTGGAGGCCTTGCCCAACTGTACCCACTGTACGGACAGCAGGCCTGACCCAACTGTACCCACTGCAAGGACAGCAGGCCTGACCAAACTGTACCCACTGCAAGGACAGCAGGCCTGGCCCAACTGTACCCACTGTTAGGACAGCATGCCTTGCCAAGCTGTACCCACTGGAAGGTCAGCCCTTGCGAAGCTGTACCCACTGTAAGGACAGCAGGCCTGGTCCAACTGTACCCACTGCAAGAACAGCAGGCCTGGCTCAACTGTACCCACTGCAAGGACAGCAGGCCTGGTCCAACTGTACCCACTGCAAGGACAGCAGGCCTGGTCCAACTGTACCCACTGCAAGGACAGCAGGCCTTGCCAGACTATCAGGCCTCATACTGACCAAGCTTTTCCATGCCTGAAAGATCTGATTTCGCAGCCTCAACCCTCATCCTGCTGAACATGACAACCACTGCCTTTACAAACAGTGCAGATCCAGATCAGATGGCTTCTGGAGAACCCATCTGATCAGGATCTACACTGTTTGTAATGCAATTTGTGAATTGAACAAATACATTACATCAAGTAATTTGATTGGTGAATAGTCTGAAATGGGTGTAGCTAAATAATTTTATTCAGCGGATAAGCCTTAAACAGTCATTTTAAACAGAATATAGGAGGAAAAATCAATATCTAAAAAGCCTGAACTCAAGAACAAATCAAGCTCTAAAAAGCCTGAAATCCTGCATATGCCTGAAAAATATGAGACCTGGACTATTAGGCAATATCAGTTGAACACCCCAGTGACGCAAGATACATGAGCCTTCGCTTCACCGCCCACGCCACCAAATTCTTTTCAGTTCTTACCTCTAAGTCATGACAATATTATGACATACATGTACAGTCGAACTTCAATGCCTCGAACACCTTTGGGACCTCGAAAATCTGTTCGAGACAGGGGTTGTTTGAGCCACTGAGGTTACTGTCAGGAGGCATAATGAGATATTTTTAGACATCTTTTCGGTGTTCAATATTGAATATGTATGCTGTGTGTACTCATTAGAATCGCCTCATCGAGGCAATTCTAATGAGTACACACAGATACAAGTTTAAAATCTCCTTTATCATCACACACTACTTCGTATGCAGAGTAAATCCCTAAGGACTCAAAAGCGGGTTCGAGTGAATCGAGTCGGCCATGGTAAACGAGCTATCCGTGTTCGAGCCATCGAAGTTCTACTGTAGTATTTTTCCTGAGTGCCCATCTGACTAAGATTTGGCAGTTTTCTGTGTGACAGGCATGAAGATCACTAGATGGGGAAACAAGAATTTAGAAATACCTAAAATATGATAAATCTTTACACATTTGCACCTATCCCAATGACAATCTAAAATCCATTCTATTTTACTCCAGCTGTTAAAGTTAGCCTATCTTCCCCTCTTTTGACACAACCCAAAAAGGGCCACTGGAAAACATGGCAGGCCCAGATAAGACATTTTCTATTGAGTTCAAAATTGGTTAACACTTACCCTGCTGAACATGACAACCACCTTTACAAACAGTGTAGATCCTGATCAGATGTCTTCCAAAGAAACCATCTTATCAGGACCTACACTCATTGTCAAAAGTTTGTGAATTGATCAAATATATTTCATCATGTAATTTGATTGGCTGATAGTTAGAAATGGCTGGGGCTAAAACAATTTATTCAGCAGGATAAAGGTTAAATATATATTATGTTGACAAATGACATGATATGCTTGCTTAGGTTTTAGGTATTGAAACCTCATAATAGGCCACAGTATCATTTGATAGCTCTAAAAGATAGTGATAACGCACTACTTCTTTATAATGCTATTACTAGGTAGGGCTGGCTAATCAGAGCTGAAAAGACAATCGATTATCAGTCCCGTCATTGCAATCGATTAGTAATCGCTAAGGTTTTTGTCATAATTTTACCTGTCTGGCTTTCTTCTGAGCATGACTCTTACCATATGTTGCACTTTACCATATGTATATTTGAACAGACAACCCTGAACAAACAGTGTAGACCCAGATGAGATGCCGCAGAATGCGGCGTCTCATCAGGGTCTGCACTGTTTGCCACTCATCCAGCTATTTTAGGCATAACTTTGGGTAGTAAATTGTACCTATCAAGTAATGGATTAAAAGAAAATAAGAAATGATAATCATTTTTGTTGAATTTATTGATCGATTAACCTCGGTTTAAGGACTCATCCAAAAGTCTGGAGAAGTCCAGAATCGTTCTCACGACCCCTGGTTTGCGAGGAGAGTAGCTTATCCACAACACCACAGTGGCTTCTACAAATAGAGAAAGCAACCAGTGGGTCACATATACTCCTGGCCAGCGCCACCCTCTGATATATCTTTCGAGCCTGTATATAATATGGATGAGGAAGTGAAGAAGCTATAAGAATCTATAAATGTGCTTGTAAAAGCTAAACCAAACATAAAAAATTCTAAATGGACCAAGTGAGTGAGGGCATCAAAGTTACTGAAGGGTGGGGGCATCAATGTTACTGAAACAGCATGGTTGGGTATGCATCAATGAAATCTTTGAACTGGTATGCAACATCAATGCAAGTATCAATTGAATTTGTCTTGGAGTTTAGAACATACAGGCATCTATAAACTTTGTCAAAAAACTTTAACCAAATGTAAAATTTCTAAGTCCGTGACTTGAGGTCAAGGTCACCGTGGATGGGGGAAGGGAAATACATCACAAAATCTTTGGACTGGTAAGCAACATTGATGCAAGTATCAACTGAATTTGTTTCAGAGTTCAGAACGTACAGGCATCTCTAAACTTTGTCATAAACTTTAACCAAGGCATCTATAAACTTTGTCATAAAACTTTAACCAAATGTAAAATTTCTAAGTCTGTGACCTTGAGGTCTAGGTCACTCTGGGTGGGGGAAGGGACATACATCACAAAATCTTTGGACTGGTAAGCAACATTGATGCAAGTATCAACTGAATTTGTTTCAGAGTTCAGAACGTACAGGCATCTCTAAACTTTGTCATTAAACTTTAACCAAATGTAAAATTTCTAAGTCTGTGACCTTGACCTCAAGGTCTCTGTGGGGGGATGGGACATGCATCAATGAAATTTTAGACCATTAGGTAACTTCAGTGTAAGTATCAACTAAATCTATCAAAGGATCAGAAGATACAATCTCTTAGACTCTTAAATGCACGGATGGATGGACATATGAATGGATGAACGGCAGAACGAAAACTATATACCCCATAGCATACTTCGTATGGGGGGGGGGGGGGGGGGGGGGGGGGGTATAAAAATATATAGATTACATAGAAAAATGACCATTTATGGTTGTTTTTCTGTATAATCTCTATATAATCTTAGAATCCACATTTGTTTTTGGTTTTGGTTTTACGACCTTTTCAAGATTATTTCATTTCTTTCAAGCCAATGGTTAGAGGCGCGTAAACCAGAATAGTCTGTGGAGAAAAATCACCTGACCTTCCATTGCAGGACTTGGTACGTCACGTTACAAAATCGTGGCTCGAACCACAGGGATGAGAGACCCAATGATTTAGAGTCAGCACTCTTATCCTCTGGGCCTTGGAGGCCCGTGGAGGGACTGAGTTAAACTGTGTTATTTCCAACATGTGTTACACTGAACAGTGTTTTAAGGGGAATGGTAACACCTGGCAGATTTTTTCTGCCATTTTTCAAGGGAGACAACTTTCAATAGTTCATGTTCGCTTTTCTATAAACTCTGTCCCAAGGAAAAAGAGCTCAACTCTTAAAGGAAAGAATTTTCTTGCACACCAGACAAGAAAATCCATGATTTTACCCTGGGATAGAAATTTCTGTTCTGACCCTGGTGTTCCGGCCCAAAATCGATTATAATCGCATGTTTGATAAATGCACTGGATGATTACAACCGCGTATGTGTCGTGGTTAAGGTTGACGTCATGCATGTAACGTGACGTCACTTAACATTCCTGTAGTGTCATCACAATATGGCGGACGTTGGTAACCGAAGTGACTTCAGCATTAAAATCCGCGCTAAGAAATGGAAGGTATGCAAGAAAAAGAATCCTATATGGGTGTGAGGGGTGGATAGAAAAATCCGTCCCTCGGGATCATTGTCCGGCATCACTCAGCAAGCCTCGTGATGCCGGATAGTGACCCTTGCGACGGATTTTTCTATCCGCCCTCACACCCACATACGATTCTTATATGCTTCTCAGGAGTCTCCCTAATGCACATGGGAGACAAAAATACTTTTGGAGGAGTTGCCTCCCCTGAAGGTGTATCTACATGTATTCCCCTTAAAGAGGTCGCTGTTTACTTACACTGAAATGGAACATCGGTTCTGTTTAGTGCACACGTTTTTTCTCCCTCCGCGACAAGTTTTGCTGCTGTTTCTGGGTCAACATATTTATTTTTATCGAACTCTGCTCGAATCATACAACGATTTCTGGCCAACCAAAGGGTCCTGAAAAAGGACAGAAACAGAAATTAGCTGTAGTTAGTTTTTGTTTGTTTGATTTTAAGCTTAACGTCCCCGTCAACACTGTAAAGGTCATTTTGGAGACATTGCTTCAAATTTTGTGGGACTTTTACCCGACATTGAGATGAAATGACATCTCAAGCCCTGCCGCTCAAAGAAACCAATAGGGTTTATAAGCATGGACGGGCCAACTCGCACCGAATTGCCTGGGCAGGCTTAGATCCTCTAAACAGTTTACCAGTACGAGTGTGCGGGTCGGTTTCAGCTCTGCGTGGAACCATAATGCTGTAGTTAGTTAACAGACATCAAAATTTCATGTGAGTCCAAAAGCTAGCCCAATCATCTGTTAAAACCCATTTAGTACCAGAAACCCAAAAAGGGGTACCCTGGCAAACAGTGCAGCCCCAGATCAGATGCCGCAGAATGCGGCATCTGATCAGGGCCTCCACTGTTTGCTAAAAGTTCAGTCATTTTCCAAATAAATTTTGATGAGAACACAACCTGACACCCCTAAATTTTGGAATGATTGAACTCCTGCTATGTATAAGATGGAAGATTCCATTTGGTACAAAAAGGGTTAAATTGCATGCGAGTCAAAAAAGCTAGCCCGATTATCAGTTAATAACTTAATACCAGTCAACAGTTACAGTAAATATTAAACTAAACAGTAAATAACAATACTGAAGCAGCCATATCTGACCCAACTTCTGAGGCGCGTTCAACAATGCCGGCGCCCACCGGGCGCTCGCCTGTTTGCCTCCTGAACGCAAGCTCTCACTCGAGTGCCTAGGTGCTCTTGCGATACAGTCTGAGAGATATCCCTGGGTACTGAATCCTTTGTGTATGCGTGATGGAAATGGAGGTTCGGCCTCAGCTGAATCGGCTAAGAAAATAGTTTGTTTACAGCCGTCTTAACGCGTATTAACTACCTTCCACAAAACCATTTGGCAGTTCCTCCAGCAGAGCTAGCAGAATCAAACCTCTGATAGACAGGGAAGCAGATGAATAGTCTAAGGTCGCCATCTTGAAACAGTGAGCACCCACTGTCGTTCAATAGTGTGTTTTTGTTTGTTCGAGCACTCGAGAGAGTGCTCTCATTGTTGAACGCACCACTGTTTGCACTGACATTCCAATTTACTGGATCATCACATTACACAAACACGCCAATACAAATACATTGCCACCTTTATCGCCGAAAAAATGAAAATTTTCAGATGAAAAATTGTGATATTTTTCTTATTTCTGCTCAAAATATAGATTGTGGGCACTCGTTAGAACCGCCTCATCGAGGCGGTTCTAACAAGTACCCACAATCTATATTTTGTGGGCACTCGTTAGAACCGCCTCATCGAGGCGGTTCTAACAAGTACCCACAATCTATATTTTAGAGCAGAAATAAGAAAAATAAGGTATACCCCCAGAAACCCCAGTTTTACTACATAAAAGTGGGGTTCAAGGGGGTCAAAACTATATAGGCGTGTTTTCGTGATGACAAAATTTGTATACAGCTACAATAGGCATGAAATCACAAGCAGTTTGCCTCACCGAGGCAGTTCTAACAAGTTCCCACAATCACTTTTTTCAGCAGAAATATGAAACTATCAAAAGTTTTATCGGATAATTTTCATTTTTGGTGGTAAAATGTTCAATAAATTTGAAAAGGGGTGTTTTCGTAATGACTTAGATAGTATAATAGCCTCAATAGCAATCACCTACAATTTACTTTTGACCTTTTTGCAGTGTACACCCTGATCAGTTGCCTCATTTTTGACATCTGATCTAGACCTGGACTGTTTGCATGTACCCTGTTTTGGGGTTTCCCATACAAAATGTGTCAACTTCACATTAACAAGTGTGCAACTGACAACCATTAAATGATTGTCAGTTGCACACTTGTTAATGTGAAGTGATTTAAACCATACTTGATAAACCTGTATACACCATATTTTTTCATGCATATCAGTCTGTTTAAAACATTTCACCTAACACCTCTCTAAAGGAGGCAGTTCTTGACCAATAGGCTATAATTTTTACAACCTTGGTACAGTTCCCATAACCTATATCCTGCTGAATACAACAAAGCCTACCTAACAGTGTGGATTCAGATCAGGTGGCTTCTGAAGAAGCCATATGATCAGTATCTACACTATTTGTCTCCATGAAAACATTATTTCAAGCAGTTTGACTGATATTCACAAATGGGTGTGACAAATTTCTTTATTCAGCAGGATGAGGGTTAGAACCACATATGAAATACATTTGCTTTGTGAAATCAGCCAATCAAAGCACGGAGATTACCTATATGGGTTGACTGAGTGTTGTCAAGGAAAATTGTCCTGGACTGAAGCTTAAACTGTTTCGTCCGATCCTTTAATTCCCTGTTTATTAAGCAAAAGAGTAGACCCTGATCAGATGACGTATTCTGCAGTGCCTGACCTGGGTTCATGCTGTCTGCCAAGCCCAAACCCATGATTTCCGTCCTGATTCTATCTAGAATCTAGATAACCCCCTTATGCAACACTCTCACCTCACATTGATAAGAATAGCCACTAAAAATAGCATAGTTTTTACTAGAAATAACTGTCATCCGGTTTTCAGATAAGTTTGTGATTGTCATTCAGACTTCAGCACTGAAGAGCTTTCTGCACTTTATAACTTACATGTAAGGTGGATTGATAAACATTGGACCCAAAAAGTGTTCCAATATTATAAGAATCTTATATGGGTGTGAGGGGTGGATTGAAAAATCCGTCCCAAGGGTCACTGTCCGGCATCACGAGGCTTGCCGAGTGATGCCGGACAGTGATCCCGAGGGACGGATTTTTCTATCCACCCCTCACACCCATATTGGATTCTTTTTCTTGCATACCTTCCATTTCTTAGCACGGATTTTTAATGCTGCTGTCACTTTGGTTACAGCCGTCCACCATTTTGTGATGACACGACAGGAATGTTTAGTGACGTCACGCATGACGACGCCGCGCATGAGGTTGTAATCAACCAGTGCATTTATCAAACACGCGATTATATTCGATTTGGGGTCGGAACACCAGGGTCAGAACATAGATTTCTATCCCAGGGTAAAATCACGGATTTGCTTGTCTGGTGTGCAAGAAACTTGTATACATGCATATGAATCTATGAAAACAATGTGACCTCCTTTCTTCTAACCCTTATCTTGCTGAATATTCGTTTAAGCCACACCCATTTCTGTCTATCAACCAATCAAATTACTTGATGTAATTTATTGCTACAAATTCATAAACTGAATACCAAACAGTGTAGATCCTGATCAGATGGCTTCTTCAGAAGCCATCTGATCTGGATCTACACTGTTTGCAAAGATAGGGGTTGTTGTGAACAGCAAGATAAGGGTTAATTCCAAAATTGGATAAATATACTAGGAGCTGCTAATCTGGAGCAATGTGTACAGCTGAGTATACGTGCACAAACGAAAAGACAGTGTTCATTTCATGTCATACATAACTGAGCCTTATCATCCCAACATAGCAGAAGGCACATTAGAGCTCTGGAGCAGGAGTAACGAGATTACTTCAGGTATTAAAATATGTTAAGGGTACATGTTAGAATTGTCTTGTGAGGCTTTTCCAACAGATACCAGAAATGCCAGGTTAACACCAGTCTTGGTTAATAGATATTATCTAATTACCTAGGTTTTCCTCTTTATCTAGAACTGTGGTACAGTTCAGTTTCACATCAGGCATTTGTAAAAGTTTACTTCGTTAGCATTTAGTCTGCGAGACATTTAGACCTCTAAGCCCACCTAAGCATAAGCCTTACAAGGGAAAACTGATGTCCACACCAAGGCCCAGTTGTCTGATTGTAGACATGTATCTGTTCTTTAACCATTGACTACACAAAATGGGTCTAGAGCTCTGAAGGAAGGAACATTATTTAGGCTGGAAACAAATAACATTGTTTTGTTTGTTTGATTTAAAGTTTAACGTCCCCGTCAACACTGTAATGGTCATTTTGGACACATTGCTTCCAATTTTGTGGGACTTTTACCTGATAATGAGATGAAATGACATCTCAAGCCCTGCTGCCCAATGAAACCATAAAGCATTAGGGTTTATAAGCATGGACGGGCCGACTCGCACTGCAATGCCTGAGCAGGATTAGATCCTCTAAGCAGTTTACCAGTAATCATGTGCGGGTCAGTTTCAGCTCTGCGTGGAAGCATCATGCAGTCCATCTACATGTATTTCTTCAAGCCATGATGGGCGGGGGGCTAAAATAACATCTCCAACAGATCACTATTTACCATTGCTCTCATGATCATGACAAACCCTACCTTTTGCAAACAGTGTGGATACAGATCAGATGGCTTCTGAATAAGCCAACTGATCAGGATGTTTGTTATTCAGTTTGTGTACTTTGTGCAATTTGTTTGGTTAATGATGTCCATTAATCCATTTTTTCATTGGTGTGTGTGTGTGTGTGGGGGGGGGGGGGCAAATGTCCTGGGGGTTAAACGTCCGGCGACTGAGTATAAAGGCTCATAGGAGGCCGACGAGTACTAAAGAGCATTCAAGACTTAAAAATTATGCCTAGATGGAGAAACCCGGGATCGATCCTGCGACCCCCAGTTTACATGGCGAGTAGCGTAATCACTACACAACGGAGGCTTCTCACTCAAAAAAAGGAGAGATAGTAGGCTTTTTTTTTCTATTTCTGCTACTTGCTCACGTCTGAGCATTACGAGCAGGATTTCCTGGTGGTAACCAGTACTTTTTTTTAAGCAATGTCGATGATGTGCCTTGCTCAAGGATACAACACTTTGGTCAGCGTGAGGATCGAACCCACAACCATCCGATGCGCTACCACTGCACCAAAGTGCTTATACTCTTGTAGAAAGGTCTAAAGGGTGCTGCCAGCATTCCAACAGATGACCTCATCCTCCCAATTAGGAGTGGCAGAAAACATCACTCTTTGGCATTTCAGGTGCCCTCTGCATGAACTGACATATTCTTCCCTCAATTAGAGATTGGAATGCCCTTTCAGTTTTGGTTATTTCATCCGCGGAAGGACGGTAAGGTGCCAATGATAATGCAGCTAAGATGACTTTTTGGCGAGATCTAGGGAATAACTTGGCATTATCCTGTTATTTGGATCACGTTCCAAACTAGTTTTTGTACTTTATAAGACAATGCAACAGATATGTGCAGGGAAAGGGACGCACTATTTTTTATCTCGTAATTATTTTTGCAAATCTGTGATTCGGTTTATTTTGTGAGAATAATACTTACCGATCCAAATAACAGAAGTATAATATATAGTAAGTAAGCAACTAATCATATCTTATATCAGTAGCAATATAGGTTACTCTATACTAGTTAGTAATATTGCCATGCAAGGGGATGTTTCCCTGGGAAAAGGGTTTTCTTTAGGAGATAATTCCAAAGAAAATGGGGCTTGGCATCTTTTGGGGTTAGTGTCTTAAAATAACATGTTTTCAAAGAACATATGCTTCATTGACAAGCTGCGATCCAAATAACAGGAGTATTAAGGTGACGGCAAATATAGATCTAGTACTCATCAATCTTTCACTGTCGCATACTTCTCAAGATGTGCATAGTCATTCATTCATGAGACGTGTGTAGTGATATGACGTTGCAACGACGTTGGCTCGGCATTCGTTGCTGGCCGGGAGAGCTGTCACGGGAAATTGTGGAAACTCGAGATGCATGTTAAAATTACGGAATAAATCTTATATGACACCCGTGAACGCGGTAAGTAGACATTTTACCTCCAGTAGATCGTAAAAATCGTCACCTTAATAATCCTGTTATTTGGATCCTACATTTCTTATAAGTGAATATTTTAAGACACTAACCCCAAAACATACCAAGCCCCATTTTCTGAAGCATCATCCCCCAAAGAAAAGCATTTTCCCGGGGAAACTTCCCCTCTCATTGCAATATATTTTATTATTGATTGAAATTGATATGAGATATACTCAGTGCCTACAAAGTAAGGCTTGCTTGTCGTCTTATATACTACTCCTGTTATTTGGATCGGTCAGTTAATCTTTCCAAGTTCTACACAAGCATATACGAAATAGCTGAATCATGGGGCCGACAGCGATATGATGTTGCAACGATGTGGGATAGGCATTCTTTTTGCTGGCTGGGTGAATTATCCCTAGAAATTATGAAACAACGGAATAAATCTTATTTAACATCCAATTTGCGATAAGTAGCCATATGACGGTGCACTCGGCACTTTTTGCAGGATAAAAATATAAAATAACGGAAGAAATCATGTTTTAATTTGCCTCAGGTACGGCGTAGGGATACGATGACCTAATTCGTCGCCTTAATACTGTTATTTGGATCGCCTATTTGAAAAGCGAATTTCCTTATTACATGTACTTGACAATTTAAGACACTAACCCCAAAAGATGCCAAGCTCTATTTTCTGATGGATTATCCCCCAAAGAAAATCCTTTTCCCGGGGAAACTTCCCCTTGTGTGGCAATATTTTACTCCAGGATTTTACTATTAATATTGCAATACGAGATATGCTCGTGTTCTATATTATACTCCTGTTATTTGGATTGGTCAGTTACTATCTTTACAAGTGTTATGGTGAGACAAAAAAAATAGAGAAAACTTAGGAAAGGTCCTAGGCGTCAAGTGGGCCGCCGTAGTATCGACAACGATTTGACGTTGCAACGAGATATATCGAAACAGAAAGTAACGATGTCTAGTCGAAATTAATGCACTTGAAAGTAGTTCCGACTATTTAGTAACATTTGACGTGCTTTCACTACAAAATAAAATTCTGAATATTAATTTGAATCGCGATCCAAATAACAGGATTATGCCAATAACTTCCCTTTTCACAGATCCTGGTGAATGAAGGCGGTGAATGAATGTCACTGGACGCGTCACCAGTAATACCGAAGGTACAAAAAGCTATAAAATTCAGTAATACCGAAGCTACAAAAAGCTATAAAACTCATAAAATTCAGTAATACCGAACCTACAAAAAGTTAAAGTTTCAAGACTTTACTAGATAAACATCTAATACATCAACGTTTTGATACAAGTGGTATAGGAGCTTTTTTCGTGACGTACTTCCGGTTCTAAAAATAGAACGGGAAAAGCCCTGGCCGTCAACTGTCTTATTGCTTCAAGGCAGTGGGACAGATAAAGTGTTAATTACAGCGTAAAACAGCGTGTACATGTATACATGTGTTTCAAGACTTTACTACTAGATAAAACACTAGATACTTTTATATATATTCAAAAAGAGATTGGAAAAAGTTTAATTTGTAGGTCCAATGTGGTCCCCTGCCTTATAAGAAGGTGAATCACACCAAATAAGGTCTTAAAACAAACTTCAATATCTCATCTCTAATATCACAAAGAAAAATTATAGCCTAGGCCGAAGGATGGTTGGCTAGGATCGGATGAACTGAGGTAGGGTATGGAAATTTTTCCGCTTCTGCTCCGCCATTTTGCTTTCTAGTGCAAGGGGGTAGCAACTGTTTTTCTCTAATTTGCATGACTTGGCAACTATATTTCATTGTGATTTCAAATTTATCTTTAACCAAATACTTAACTAGAGATACTGTTCATCTGATGATGACGGTAAATTCTTTAAAATGTCTACATTTTACAATCTAATGCAAAATTTAGCTCTCTGGGCGTTACGAACATGCAAGCGTCCCCTTACTTGGATCAAAGAGACAACGTGACCTTTCATTCATAAATTTTTGAAGGATGCTGTCAGCATTCTAAAGCACAACAAGATTTTTAGCTTCCACCAATGGAATTTCTGGATTCATTTTAGAGGGATGCGCAGTTATATCCTAATTAACATACAGAATAATTGGGCCCTAATCATTATCAAAATTAGATTCATTTCGTGTATGTAGCGTGTCTAATAATAATAGGGATCAACTTAAGTTTTTTAAATGGGTGACCAAATTATTAAGACCACAATCCTTCAGCCCAGGCTTTTTTCTTCTCCATGAATTTATCATTAGCCTAAATATTGTGGTCTCGCCCCAGCCCAGGCTTTTTGTACATGTTATTTAGGGTGAGACCACATTTTCTGTTCTATATAGGGAGTGAGACCACATTTTTTAGATTTGCCATGAATTTATCATTTTCCTAAATAATGTGGTCTCATCCCTATAAAGAGATGAGACCACATTCCTTCAGCCCAGGATTTTAGTATGTGATTTAAGGTGAGACCACATTTTCTTCTTTATATAGAAGTGAGACCACATTTTTTAGATTTGCCATGAATTTATCATTTTCCTTAATAATGTGATCTCATCCCTATATAGAGATGAGACCACATTCCTTCAGCCCAGACTTTTAGTATGTTATTTGAGGTGAGACCAGATTTTCTTCTCTATATAGGAGTGAGACCACATTTTTTAGATTTGCCATGAATTTATCATTTTCCTGAATAATGTGGTTTCATCCCTATTCAGAGATGAGACCAGTCTTCCAGCAAGCTGTTATTCTGTCATTCTTTCAGCCTGGGCTAAATTGGATATTTTTGCATTTGAGGCCGCATTTTTGTCACTTTATAGACATAGGTCCATTAGAGAGCATTAACGGAATAAATCGAATGTAGTAATATTTTTACACACTCCAAACAGTATCCAAATACCCCCAATGGAGCCTCTTTTTTGTTGTTGTCTTCCTCGTGATTTACCATTGGTTGTTTATTAAAATAAAGATGTAAGATGCAACTAAAGAATGACTCCTAAGTTAATGTTTGAAAAATAATAAAATTCAAAATATTAAACAGAAAAATGAACGTTTGTGGAATTTCTTGGCTGAATATAGTTTTAGCATGAGTAAGTTACTGTAAGCATTCTCAAAATGATACACCGCCGTCCTTCTTACAATCGACCATTAACCAGTCGATCCTGACAATCCTGCTGAGGTAAAAAAATCTGTATTCATCGGAAGCTAATAACAATTTACTATAATAAGTGAAGGAAAAAATTTGGATGCTCTGATCTCGCGCATTCAGAAGTTTTTACAGTCTTCTCTAGAATAGAACGAAGAACAAAAAACATCGTTTTACGTAGTTACGTCCCTTAATTTTCGCGCCTTTATCAGAGGTCGCTTTAATTTTGGCACATCATTCCACGTCATTGAGGCGCTTTATGTAAACAAGTCACCAAGTGCGTGAAAATGGCTGTCGTTCTACTGAAGTCTAGAAATCACAGTTTTATGATATGAGTTTGCAATGTATGTTGGTAAGAAAGCAATTTTATGACAGTCAAATGATTACTCCTCATAACTGAAGCCGGGTTTTCACTCTCCGTATCTGTGGCACAGTGAACGAAGTCAGAAACTGCTAAAATATATCGCGATCCAGATAGATCAAAATGTGACTGACCCTAGTGGCATTTGAGTTGCCCTGGTGCAAAAAGTACATGGTTTAGAAAAGGATACTAGGTCTCATTATGGAGATAAGATGCCCATGTTTATTTTGATACCAATTTTATCTACTATGGACCACTATAAAGGTACGAAGACCACAATGGACCTACAAATTAAACTTATGCCAAGAGATTTACATATATATAATAGTAAATCTTAGTTTGCATCCAGAAGAAATCTACATAGTGATCACATTTATCACACCGGAAGTCACAGTTTTAGAGAAGATTATAGAGGGGGAGATATGAGCCGTCCGGGCTCCACAGTTCCCTACAGAAACAGTAAACAACTTGACGGAGATTGGTGCGGTCCGAACACTTTTTCGCAGCCACAGAGACTCGCATCATACAGAGGAATTTACTCACTTATCTTGCCATGGTACTGCATCCCAACATGGGTTGTTCTCTTTTAACATAATAATGCAAGATTTATACAGTCGTCGAACACGCTGTGCGTGTGAGATGACTTCTGTCTGCATTGCCATTTTTTGTCCTTGACTTGCACAAAACGGTGCAGAAGTATCTACTATTTTCGAAATTTTATCCGGCCTCTGGTCCCTGGACATTTCGGCCCATAACAAAATCGGCCCATACAAAATCGGCCCAAAGCAATTTTGATCCACAATTTTAATGATGGTATAATTATTATGTTTGCAAATAATTGATTTGCTTGCACTGCAAGTTAAATCAGTAGCATGTAAGTCGAAAATGGGATAGGGGCCTAAAAAGAAAATTATGTTCAGTTTGAGAAATTAATATTCTTTCCTCTAATGATAAAAAAAGTCACATCGTGTTAACAAGTCCGAGAAAATAATACCGCCCTTAATCCCACTTTATATTGTATAGGAAATGTGGGGTTTAAGGGGTTTATATAATTATGCTTATTTCTGATCCAAGGGCACTCGACAGAACCGCCATCGCATGCTCGGAGTATAAATAAAACAAATACCACTTTTTGTGTAGGAAAAGTAGTCATTTTGGAGAAAATGAAAGAATGCACTTTGTCACACGGGTGTGTTTTCGTAATAGATATATAAGAAAGAAAATCCACATTGGCACAGTTTAGTGGTGCTTTGTGCCGGGTGTGGCATGTGTCCCCCTATTCACTGGCCTCTGTTTTTTTTTTTGTTTTGTTTTTTTTTAATTTTAACTACGAGACTCGCCTAGCACTGTACAAATTTCATAGACAGACCAGCTTGCTCAGCCGCACAGTATGATCATGATCGCTGGAGGCGCGGGGAAGCTTTGGCTACTTCACGAGCTCAGCATACACAGCTCGACTTGCTAAGTCATGATCGCTGGAGGCATGAGGTAGCTTTGGCTACTTTATGATTCATAATTACACACAAATCAGACTGTGCGGATGCACAGGCTGATGTGAGTCTTTCGTTGGGCCCTGGCGTTAGGCCCATATATAGCTGTCGATGCGCCCCTGTCCAATAACATTATAAAGATACAGATAAAGATAAAGAAGCTTTATTTAACGTCGCATATTCGAAACAATAACATAAGCTCTGTAGAGCTTTTATTGCGACAAACAAAGTATCCTCCAACAAATACTTACCTGCCTTCATTTATCTTCCTAGGACTACCCCCTGATAATGCGAGCGTCAGCCAAGGGAGCTCCTAGTACCATTTTTCACGCCTTTGGTATGGCGCGGCCGGGGATTGAACCCGCGACCTCCCATTCCCGAAGCGGACGCTCTACCACTGAGCTATCGGGGCCGGTAAACGGAAAACCTGAAACGGAACCGAATGGAAGAAACAAAGAAAGAATTAAAGACACGCATTAGGAGACATAGACTTATATGGGTGCTTTGCACGTGCCACAATAATGACTGAGGTTTGAGTAAAGTGATAATCGTTCTGTTTGTTGCTTTAAGGCACGTGTCGATAAAGGCAACAACCTAAAGTGATTATTAATCATTTTGCATACCGACATGTGCCAACAATATAAGCAAATAAGCAATGTCCCCAAAGTTCATAAATATACATTTTTTTAGCTAAATAAACACACCCTCTTTTATATTATTTTTATTTCTTATCTTCCATCACAAAGTTTGCATTGCGAGAAAACACATTTGAGGGAGGTTATTATTGAAAATACACCTGCGGTAATGGTCAAATATGACCGACGCAGTATCAGAAGATAGATAGATAGAAAATAATGATACAGATGCCGAGCGGTGAAAAGCGGTAAAAATAAATTGTATATACATGTAGTTTATCATAAATACTCTATCTTTCATTGTTTAATTTTGGCTGATAATTGACTCCTATAACAGCCTTTTAATCATTTATGGGCCGAAATTGCTATGGACCGATTTTGTCATGGGCCGATTTTGACATGGGCCGAATTTGTTATGGGCCGAAATGACCCGGAACCGTAGAAAACAGTGTGAACCCTGATCAGAATGTTTGAAGCTTTGCGGTGTACGCCTAAGATTTCTTTCAAAGAATTTAAACGCAGATACTAATAATGGACAGTTACTAAAATGGCAGAGACCGGCCCCGATAGCTCAGTTGGTAGAGTGTCCGCTCCGGGGAACGGGAGGTCTCGGGTTCGATCCCGGGCCGCGACATACCAAAGTCGTTAAAAATGGTACTAGCTGCTCCTCGTTTGGCACTCAGATTTACGGGGTAGAGCTAGGACTGGTCGATCCAGTGTCAGGATAATGTGACTGGGTGTGGTATCATGTAATGTGTCTGGGACATGATACTTCAGTGAGGCAGCACTATAAACGTGAGCATTGAGCTCCCTGTCGCATCCAGACACCGTCGTGATATGACTGAAAAATTGTTGAAAGCGACGTTAAACCCGAATTCACACACACACACACACACACTAAAATGGCAGAGAATACCACAGATCTCGCTAAAATAGGCCTACTGAGCAGCTAATTTTGTATTAGGCCCCCGCCCACCAAAAGATTGGGCTGCATGATCGATCATGCTTCCTCGCAGAGCTGAAACTGACCGCACATGAGCACTGGTAACCCGCTTAGAAGGACTATAAGCTTGTCCAGGCAAAGTGCCCAGCAGGCACACGTCGCAATCAACGTCGTTGCATAAAGGTCATGACGTTGTACCAACGTTGATGTGACGTCACAATAACGTCATGTGCATGCTGGGTGGTGTGAGTTGGACTGTCCAATGCTTATAAGCCATATTATTGGTTTAACTGTCCAGCAGGGCTTGAGATGACATTTAATCTCAATGTCGGGTACTCAGTAAAAGTCCCACAAAATTGGAAGCAACATTAAACCTCAATTCAAACAAAACAAAACAAAACAAAACAAAAAAAAATCGAACAATTTCTCTAAAAGATGGCATGGATTATCAAGACAAACAGTTACATGTACATCGGTTACCCTGCAATAACAGGACTTACCCTAAAATGTGAAAAGGACTTCTTTTATACGAAAAGGACTCATTGCATTGAAAAAATCTGTTAATTTAGAGAAAAGGAGCTTTATGGACTTCCAGAAGTTCATGATCACTAGGCTGTGGTTCCAGTGGTATATATATACTCTTTTATTATTGACTCCTTTTTCCCAACAAAACTGTGTGGAAAGGGAGTTACAGGCATTTTAGCATTTTTCCATACGTCACAGCCATCCCAAAATCTGCAATTCGTTCCGTTCCCTCGCCTCTCTATGTTGTTACTATTGTCGGTTTGACATGAGTGAAATAACCATGTTCCATAAGCCAATAATACAACACATAATGGCAAACAGACAAGATAGCATAAATTGTACATATACCACAACTATTTGTTAATGAAGCAAAGTATCAAAGTGTGGAGAAGGTAAACGCCTAAAATGTCATTGAACAATTTTGGCTGGCCACGTCATTTTTATTTAAGAAATGAGATTTATTTATTTATTTCCGCTTTCCACGGCGCCAAACACAAACGCAGTGGGTCGCGTGCAGAGCAAATGAACCCCGAAGGTAAACTTTGCTAGCGACCCGCCGTCGTTCATACTTCCACGGAAAGCAGAAGAAATCAGCTATTCTTTTACATTCACATTATTTGCCCCTCATGACTGGGCGAAAAAAAAGCTTATAGGGCAAACTTATCAATCAAAATATCAAAATGTCAATCAAACCATTGTTTAGACTGACGTCATTTGACGTCTCTGAAAACCATGTGACTCGATGCGTTCGTGGAAGTGAGTAAGTGTTTGAGTTTTACGTCCCATCAACAGCTAAGGTCATACGGAGACGGGACCCCGGTCTAAAGACCCATCCGAAAGCCTGGAGAAGCCCAACGCGTTCGTGGAAGTATGAACCCCATTGTTTAAATTCATACTTTACACTGGAATTGTAAATATAAATATATAACCAAGTCATATTCTACATTCAGTATATCGGGGTTGCCCCCTTCCACCAGGATTGAAGGGAACACACCGACTACGGAATGAATATCAATTTCGCAGATTGTACTGTCACCAGAACCAAGCCTTACTCGAAAGCGAAAGGTATAAGACATGGCTCTGATTTGCCATATTTAACAATATAAATGCAGTGCATCACCTCACATATGCCTAGCGTCCTTTTTGTGGGACATAAGCAAACAATGTAGACCCAGATCAGACGCCGCAGAACGCGACGTCTGATCCGGATCTCCACTGTTTGCTCAAGTGCATACATATTTGTAAAACTTACTACAATCAAAACAAATCAAATCAAATCTGGTGCCCATATTCTTAGAAATGAACCCCTCCAAACTTATAAGGTGGACGATTCTCTTATCATATGTGGGTTAATACCTATAATAATATGCAAACTGGAATAACAGCGATACCCCACGTCCCAAAGACCATACGATACTTGTTTTGTTTGATTTGAGGTTTAAAGTCCCCGTCAACACTGTATAGGTCATTTTGGAGACGTTGCTTCCAATTTTGTGGGACTTTTACCCGACATTGAGATGAAATGACATCTCAAGCCCTGTCGTCCAAGGAAACCAATAGGGTTTATAAGCATGGGCGGTCCGACTAGCACCGCTTTGCCTGGACAGGCTTAGATCATCTAAGCGGTTTACCAGTACTCGTGTGTGGTCGGACTCAGCTCTGCGTGGAAGCATCATGCAGCCAATCTATTTCTTCAAGCCCCGATGGGCGGGGGCGGTCATACGATACACTCACCAGCAAGAGAAATGGCTTGGTCAGGGACAGAGAACAAGTGGCGGAAACCAATGTCCAAACAGCATGTCCCCTGTCCCTGTAATATTCCCGCAGATAAATCTATCATATGTAATAGTATTTGTTTATGGGGCGCAGTTTTACTATTTAATCCGTATTTATAGATATCCATAATTATTTATGGATATCCATAATAAGAATTCATAATTCGAATTATGGATATCCATAATTCGAATTATGGATATCCATAATTCGAATTATGGATATCTATAAATCGAACTGAATTAATGATGTCCATAAATCGAATAATGGATATCCATTATTCGATTTATTGATATCGATAAATAGAATTATGGATATCCATTATTCGGCTGATTCGGCTGGTTCCGATATTTAACTGCACTCATGGCGGGCGTTCAGCGTATGGCGTCCGTTGCTCTGGGAGCCTTACGGGCTGTAAAGGCTGCACGGCAGAGAGGTCGTTTGACTGGCCATCATCTCCCAGCGATGATGAAGACCATAAAGATTTTTACATTAAATGATCACGTGTCTTAGGGAGAAATCATTAAACCAAAAGGTTTGGCGGTGATTTATGGATATCCATAATTCGAATTATGGATATCCATACATCGATCTGAATTAATGATATCCATAAATCGTATTATGGATATCCATAATTCTATTTATGGATATCCATAATTCGAATTATGGATATCCATTATTCGGCAGATTTATGGATATCCATAAATCGAATTATGGATATCCATAATATTCGATTTATGGATATGTATAAATACGGATTAAATAGTAAAACGGCGCCCCATATATGTTCAGACCACACAGAAATTTGGCATAACATGTGATGCGATATGTGTACTGTACATAATAAAACCTCTGACATAAATGTATGTATTTAAACAACTATGCCAATTTTAGTGTCCGAAATTGTTTGCAGATTTATAAATTGTAAATATGGGTAATGAAGTTACCATAAATTTTTTATATAGTAATTCAGTTCCATGTAACATGCATGGAATATGGAAGCACCTAATTTACTACATAAGTTTAGAAAATGAGGTGATCATTAATTTATATATAATACGTCTGCTCTATGTTTAAAAGCATGGAATATGAGAACTTAAACATGCTAGGCCTCTTCCAAAAATAAGGTGATAGATATTGCACGACCCGCAGAAAAAGCGACCGACTGAAGTCGGTTGATTTTGTAAGAGTGCCCTAAAATCACCGTGTCATTCTGTCATTCGGCCAATCGGTCATTCTGTCAAGCTGTCAGTCTGTCTGTCCGTCCGTAACCCGTTTGTGAAAATTGGTGATAGTGACTTAACCGCTTCGAATATTCAAACAATTTTTGGCATACTGATAGATATCAATGAGATCTAACCAATGAATTTGCGAAATATTACATACCATTTAGTATAGCCTCGCAGAGGCGAAAAATGTGAAAATTTTCGAACTGCTTCTCCTCGGAAACCGTTGGGCCGATTGAAGTCAAATTTCATATGGAGCCTCTATGGGATGGGGGAAAACCAAAATTTGCTCATGGGGTCCAGGTCACATGACCAAAATGGCCGCCAAGCCATATATGGTCTGTCTGTCTGTCCGTCCGTAACCCGTTTGTGAAAATTGGTGATAGTGACTTAACCGCTTGGAATATTGAAACAATTTTTGGCATACTGATAGATATCAATGAGATCTAACCAATGAACTTGCGAACTATTACATTCCATTTAGTATAGCCTCGCCGAGGCGAAAAATCCGTAACCCGTTTGTGAAAATTGGTGATAGTGACTTAACCGCTTAGAATATTTAAACAATTTTTGGCATACTGATAGATATCAATGAGATCTAACCAATGAATTTGCGAAATATTAAATTCCATTTAGTATAGCCTCGCAGAGGCGAAAAATGTGAACATTTTCGAACTGCTTCTCCTCGGAAACCGTTGGGCCGACTGAAGTCAAATTTCATATGGAGCCTCTATGGGATTGGGCTAGCCAAAATTTCCTCATGGTGTTCAGCTCACATGACCAAAATGGCCACCAAGCCATAATGTGAAATTCTAAGTTTACTAAATGCTTGACAAAATTTCAATACATTTATGTTTTCCATATATGGCTGAAACTGAAATATTGCAATAGCACCATAAAATTTTGCACGTAACCCGTTTGTGAAAATTGGTGATAGTGACTTAACCGCTTGGAATATTTAAACAATTTTTGGCATACTGATAGATATCAATGAGATCTAACCAATGAACTTGCGAAATATTACATTCCATTTAGTATAGCCTCGCAGAGGCGAAAAATGTGAAAATTTTTGAACTGCTTCTCCTCGGAAACCGTTGGGCCGATTGAAGTCAAATTTCATATGGAGCCTCTATGGGATGGAGGAAACCAAAATTTGCTCATGGGGTCCAGGCCACATGACCAAAATGGCCGCCAAGCCATATATGGTAAAAACCCTTCAAAAATAGTCTTCTCCAGAACCACTGGGCAGATTTCCACGAAATTTGATAAATGGCATCTGGGACGTAGGCCCATCATAAATTGCTAAAATGGTGACCCTGGGTTGACCTTGACCTTCTTTGTGCCTAGGTCAAACTTTGACACATATGCTTTTGTATTGGAAAATGTGAGAATGCATTTTATCCTGCAAACGATTCAGAATACAGTACTAAAGTATAAGATTTATTTTTGCGCCTTACGATAAGGCGCATTTCTTGGGGGACCCGTTTTAGGTCAAGGTCACATGACCAAATGGTCGCCATACCCATATATGGTAACACTCATAAAGCTAAAAGCATCCGGCGGGTCGTGCACTTCAGCTGAAGCACTGGTTTTACTCTTAGGTCGTTATATAAAGAACATTCAAGTACAAAATGAAATTCATCTTCTAATGTCCCACAAATTGAGCATTTTCTTTCGTCAAAAGGTATGCTATTAGGTCGAACCCATCTACCAGCCTCTATTTCTAATCTATGAGACGCCATTCTAAGTTTACTAAATGCTTGACAAAATTTCAATACATTTATGTTTTCCAGATATGGCTGAAACTGAAATATTGCAATAGCACCATAAAATTTTGCACGTGATGAATTAGCTAATCTTTCCTGCCAGCCCTGTATGAAATTATCCGTCAATCTTTGTTTAGCTAGACTTAGAAAAATGTAAAGGTTACCCACTCCTTGGTTAAGCCATACTTCATAAAACCCTATAGTCATTAACAAATTACGTAGCAACGATGTCCAACTTACCTTATTTTGGAGTAACTCCAAATCCGTTAACATTAAATTGTATATATATTAATATATTTGTTATTAGGCGCAGACAGTATTTTAACAGTATCATGAAAGGGCCGTAAAACCAAACCTGCGCACGCGTATACGTAAGCGGTTAACCATTACAGTGCACATTAATGTGCATGGTTTATTTCCGATTACAATATGTACAATAAATATAGCGTACGGCACGAGTCATATCATAGCTGTTGACATTTGTTTGTTTGATTTGAGGTTTAACGTCCCCGTCAACACTGTAAAGGTCATTTTGGAGACGTTGCTTCCAATTTTGTGGGACTTTTACCCAACATTGAGATGAAATGACATCTGAAGTCCTGCCGCCCAATGAAACCAATAAGGTTTATAAGCATGGACGGTCCGACTCACACCGCTCTGCCTGGGCAGGCTTAGATCCCCTAAGCGGTTTACCAGTACTCGTGTGCGGGTTGGTTTCAGCTCTGCGTGTAAGCATCATGCAGCACATTTATTTCTTAAGCCCCGATGGGCGGGGGCCGCGCTGTTGACATAAGGGCCTTTTAAAAAAACGTGTTTCCGCGCTAACACGACCGACCCCGATTTTTTTGCGCCGACCCTGCATTTTTTTATTTTATTTGCCATCCAGAAAAAAAAATAAAACGATTTTCTTACCTACCGACCATAATATTTTCTAGCACTTTTAATGAAAATTCATAAATCCGTCAACTAGCAATATTAATTATTGAAATCCTGTTCTTATGCTTCCTTGATGCTTTTAACCTCATTATTTGAATGTAATATAGTTAGATTTTAGCCTTTCAACATTTTTTTTTCATCAAATAAAAATTTTTATCATATGACGTCGCGTCTGAGAGTGTAATAACGCCATGTAATATTTTCGATAATCCACTAGTGGATTAAATATGCAAATTAGCTAGATACGCCCCGTAACGTTACATGTACGACGTCCTTAACGACGTCGCGTTTACTAATGGCGGAATATTGATATTTTTGTAAACAAACGTGAATAAAATTTGCTTTAAATGTCATATGATAAATAGAAGCTTGCATTCGTGCTCATGTATTATGGAATTTATTAAACTCGTTGAGGAAAAGGAATAAAATGCTCGGCTTGCCGAGCATTTTATTCCTTTTCCTCAACGAGTTTAATAAATTCCATAATACATGAACACTCATGTAAGATCCTCTATGACAAAAAAAAAGTTTTAGCGACCTACCGACCAATACCCTTTGTCGGCATGTTAACGGCCTAGTTTTTAGGCCTAGTGATACTTTAACCGCCGCCTATGCAATATAGTGTGATTTTAATATAAGAAAGAAAGGAAAGAGAAAGAAAAAAATCAATGCAATTAACATGTAAAATTTTGTAAGATAACCATTTTTGATGGTTAGGATATCTTAAAAAAAGTGTAAAATGTATTGTGGGTGAGACAGACTTATACAAATACATGGACGGACCGGAATACTGACATGACACACAGATCGGTAGATGTAGATCTGCAATTAAAATAGATAGATAGATAGATAGATAGATAGATAGATAGATAGATAGATAGATAGATAGATAGATAGATAGATAGATAGATAGATAGATAGATAGATAGATAGATAGATAGATAGATAGATAGATAGATAGATAGATAGATAGATAGATAGATAGATAGATAGATAGATAGATAGATAGATTTTGTTTGTTTGATTTGAGGTTTAACGTCCCCGTCAACACTGTAAAGGTCATTTTGGAGACGTTGCTTCCAATTTTGTGGGACTTTTACCCAACATTGAGATGAAATGACATCTGAAGTCCTGCCGCCCAATGAAACCAATAAGGTTTATAAGCATGGACGGTCCGACTCACACCGCTCTGCCTGGGCAGGCTTAGATCCCCTAAGCGGTTTACCAGTACTCGTGTGCGGGTTGGTTTCAGCTCTGCGTGTAAGCATCATGCAGCACATTTATTTCTTAAGCCCCGATGGGCGGGGGCCGCGCTGTTGACATTAAGGGGAATGGGAACACCTTCAGGGGAGGTAACTCCTGCAAAAGTATTTTTGTCTCCCATGTCAACTGGGGTCAACTCTTAAAGTAAAGAATTTGCTCCTGAGGAGCAAATTCTTTCCTTTAAGGGTAGACCCCTTTTTCATTGGGACAGGGCCTATAGAATAGCGAACAGGAAGTTCCGAAAGTTGTCTCCCTTTGAAAAATGGCGGAAAAATCTGCCAGTTGTTCCCATTCCCCTTAAGGCCTTAAAAAAAGCCGTGTTTCCGCTAACACGACCGACCCCGATTTTTTTTTTGCGCCGACCCTGCATTTTTTTTATTTTATTTGCCATCCAGAAAAAAAAAAATAAAAAGATTTTCTTACCTACCGACCATTATATTTTCTAGCACTTTTAATGAAAATTCATAAATCCGTCAACTAGCAATATTAATTATTGAAATCCTGTTCATACGCTTCCTTGATGCTTTTAACCTCATTATTTGAATGTAATATAGTTAGATTTTAGCCTTTCAAACTTTTTTTTTTTCATCAAATAAAAATTGGACCAAAAAAATAATAATCATTATAAAAAGTTTTAGCGACCTACCGACCAATACCCTTTGTCGGCATGTTAGCGGAAACATAGCTTTTTTTTTTTTTTGGCCTAGTGATACTTTAACCGCCGCCTATGCAATTTAGTGTGATTTTAATATAAGAAAGAAAGGAAAGAGAAAGAAAAAAAAACACAATGCAATTAACATGTAAACTTTTGTAAGATAACCATTTTTGATGGTTAGGATATCTTAAACAAGAGGCCCATTGGCCACAATGCTCACCAGAGCTCGGGGGGGGGGGGGGGTGCACTGCCCACTGGCAGCAATGTATTTTAATTAAAATTTCGACCCAATCAGACTAGTGGCTTCAGAGGTCTGATGTCGCTTGAAGACAACAGATGACAATTGACAATTTCCCATCTGTGGCAATAGGCCAAAAAGAACATTATTAAAGGAACATTTCTATGAAAGTTTGACAAAATATCTTGAGAGGCATTAATGTCATTTTTCAATTTTCTCCATTATAAGTCAATGGAAACTCTTAACTTTCCATAGCAAACAAACCAAAGAGCCAAATTTCATAAACCAGAGCTCAGGTGGGCACTGCCCAATGGAGCCCTGATTGGTGTTACTAAATTGGTCTTATAAAATGGAACAGAGACATATATGGTTTAGCGGTGGGGATATGTATGGTTCCTGAGACGTAAGGCCTTTTAAGCAATGGAGGGATTCGGGCATGGCAGATCCTCGAAAAGCCAAAGAGTGTTGTCACTGAATATGTCTTATCATAAAGATCAAGAATATATATGGTTTAATGGTGGGGATCTGACGGTTTCTGAGATATGAGGCTCTTTTATGAAGTGGAAGGGAGAGAAATGGCCCCTGCTGACCCCCCCCCCCCCCTCCGACCCCCCCCCCCCCCCGACCCCCCCCCCCCCCCCCCAAGACAGGGTTGACTGAACGTGTCTAATAACAATGAACAAGAATATATGTGATTATAGGATGGGGATGTGAATGGTTTCTGAGATATATGGCTTATTATTAAGTGGAATCTTATCATCAGGAACAAGAAGATATATGGTTTAGTGGTGGGGATCTGAACGGAATTCTGAGATATATGGATTTTAATAAAGTAAAGGTGTGGGGCATGGCCCGTGGCACCCCGGGGGACCCCATGATGGTGTCACTGTTTGCGTCTTATCATAAGGAACAAGAATATATATGGTTTAGTGGTGGGCTCTGAACAGTTTCTCAGATATATGGTCTTTTGTGAAGTCGAGGGGTGGAGTGTGGCCCGGGCACACCCTAGGTTGGTGTCACTGAATGTGTCTTATCATAAGGAACAAGAATATATATGGTTTTGGGGTGGGGATCTGTAAGGTTTCTGGAATATTTAGCCTTTTATGAAGTGGAGAGGGTTGGGCATGGCCCCGCACATCCCGGGGGACCCCCAAGTTGGTGTCACTGAATGCTACTTATCATAAGGAACGAGAATATATATGGTTTAGGGGTGGGGGTCTGTAAGGTTACTGGGATATTGGGCCTTTTATGAAGTGGAGGGGGTGGGGCATGGCCCCGGTACATCCCGGGGGACCCCCAGGTTGGTGCCACTGAGTCCATCTTATCATAAGGAACAAAAGTATATATGGTTTAGGGGTGGGGATCTCAATGGTTTCTGAGATAAATCGCATTTTATGAAGTGGATGGGGTGGGGCATGTTCCCGGCACATCCCGGGGGACCCCCAGGATGATGTCACTTAATGCATCCTAGCATAAGGAACAAGAATATATATAGTTTAGGGGTGGGGATCTGAATGGTTTCTGAGATAAATGGCATTTTATGAAATAGAGGGGGCAGGGCATGTCCCCGGCACATCCCGGAGGACCCACAGGTTGGTGTCACTTAATGCATCTTATCATAAGGAACAAGAATATATGTGGTTTAGGGGTGGGGATCTGTAAGGTTTCTGAGATATAAGGCATTTTATGAAGTGGAGGGGGGCGGGGCATGGCCCTGGTACAACCTAGGGGACTTCCAGGTGGACATAAAAGCATATGGCTGAGAGAAGTTTACTCAATGAACATGTCTATGTAAGTTTTGTCAAAATATCTGCAATGACTTGGCAGTAAATGCCATTTTTCAGTTTTCCCCATTATAAGTCAATGGAAACCATAGCAACAAAACTAAAAGGCCAAATTTCATAAAAAAAAACACAAAACCTGTAAAGGCAAATATGGTGAATATTTTCACAAAGTCTAAGCCTCCTAGAGCATATGGTTTCTGAGGAGATGATTTTTTAAGTATTTTTTTTTTCTATTTTTTGCATTTTGGTTTCCATGGCAACCAATAAAAATGAGCAGAAGGCCTAAAATCATACGGCAGATAGTAGATTGCCTATGGAACATTTCTATGCAAGTTTTGTCAAAATATCTGCGGAGGCTTGGCAGTAAATGCCATTTTTCTATTTTCCCCATTATAAGTCTATGGAAACTACAAGTTGCCGTAGCAACCAAACTAATAAACTGATTTTCATAAAAAACACAAACTTTCAATCCCCCAGCCCAAGGATGCTACAGATAAAATTTGGGCCCAATCGGCCCAGTGGCTTCAGAGGAGATGTCCTTTGAAAATGTTAACGTCATAGGACAGACGACGACGACGACGACGCCGACGACGACGGACAACTGCCTATCCTATAAGCTCCCCTGGAGCCTTCGGCTCTGGTGAGCTGAAAAGTGTAAAATGTAACGTGGGTGAGACAGACTTATACAAATACATGGACGGACCGGAATACTGACATGACAGACAGATCGGTAGATGTAGATCTGCAATTAAAATAGATAGATAGATAGATAGATAGATAGATAGATAGATAGATAGATGGATAGGTAGATAGATAGATAGATAGATAGATAGATAGATAGATAGATAGATAGATAGATAGATAGATAGATAGATAGATAGATAGATAGATAGATAGATAGATAGATTTTGTTTGTTTGATTTGAGGTTTAACGTCCCCGTCAACACTGTAAAGGTCATTTTGGAGACGTTGCTTCCAATTTTGTGGGACTTTTACCCGACACTGAGATTAAATGACATCTCAAGCCCTGTCGCCCGATGAAACCAATAGGGTTTATAAGCATGGACTGTCCGCCTCGCACCACGGTTCCTGGACAGGCTTACATCCTCTAAGCGGTTTACCAGTACTAGTGTGCGGGCCGGATTCAGCTCTGCGTGGAAGCATCATGCAGCCCATATATTTCTTCAAGCCCCTATGGGCGGGGGTTTAGATAGATAGATAGATAGATAGATAGATAGATAGATAGATAGATAGATAGATAGATAGATAGATAGATAGATAGATAGATAGATAGATAGATAGATAGATAGATAGATAGATATTCATACATATGCGGTATAGGCGAACAGAGAGAGAGAGAGAGAGAGAGAGAGAGAGAGAGAGAGAGAGAGAGAGAGAGAGAGAGAGAGAGAGAGAGAGAGAGAGAGAGAGAGACTTACACATGTGTAAGGTGTTGGAACGATGCCGGTTTGTAAAGACTGGTTAAAAACTGAACAGAGGGGACGAGATATTACACTTGAGAGCTCACGCAATATTCGATTACTTAAGCTGTTTGGACAAGCAGCCTTGCTCAGTGGTAATGGTTTTAGTACAGATTCTACCTCGAGGGGGGTGGGGGGGGGGGGTAGTATAATTCTGCTTAACTGGGTTTCTACAGAAACAGCCGGTTGTTCAGGAAGAACAGCATTTGTTTCGTCCAAAATCGTTTGACTTTGGAAAAAAAAAGAATTAAAAACATTTGCCGTATCAAACTCATCTGAGTAAACTTCAGCGTTTTACTCCAAGGGAGGAACTGAGGACTTTGAACGCGGAGCTATAAATGTTTTGAGTGTTGACCATCAGTCTTTTTTGAGAAAGAGTGTTAGACGCTAGCTTATTTTTATATTGTCATAGAAAGCTTGCTTGGATTTACGAATCAAAGTTATAGTTTTATTGCGTTGTTTTCTGAACGAGTACCAATCACTTGCTGAACTAGATCTTTTAGCTCTTTTATATGCCCGCTTACGCTTCCTGATATGCCGTTTTATAATTGATGTGAGCCAGGGTGGATTTGTTGGTTTTACTTTTATTTCTCTATTTGGAATACACTGGCGAGCGATTTGTACAATGGCATTGTGTATGTTGCTTGCGTAAGTAGCGGTATCATTGTTATACAAAGTAGAAGTAAAACAAAGATCAGGAATCGATACAATTAACTTACTCCACCCACCAAAGCCACCAAAGGGAAAGAAACACAAACATTAAGCGACAAGACCATAATGGAAACCTAAACAAAGGAAGGCCATAAGGACAGTTACTTTCCCACAAAATGGCATATGGCCATCCAAAATAAAACGACACAAGTGATGCACACAGTAAGTAACAAACAACACCATAAATAAACCGCCACAGAAGAACCGCCTTGGAACGGTCAGTGGAAAGATTTGCACTTGGGGGCTTAAATCGACTTTACGTGGCCACAATCCTCGCCCTTACTTCCGTCGCGATTTAGACAAATAATTTGTTCAGTCCGCATGAAGGCCTCCTAACTCATCAGTGCAACATCTCCGTGAACACAAAAAATCAAAGAACAACAGAGGTGAGACAACGGTGAGGACTCGACAGCAAGAAACCACTGAAATGCTGTAGCAAAAGAAAACCAACAGTTAGACTCCGATGGGCCCGACCAGAGACAGAGCATCAGGAACCAACCAACATTACCTTGAATTAGATCTCTCTAATTCTCAATAAGCCTTTACGTTGGAGCCGTCATAGAATCTGAGGCCTGGCCAACCGGCGTGCAATTAAAGAGGGAAGCAAAGTTGCCAACCGTGATTGGGTTAACTACCATGCATGCAGTCTGTCGTATAGCATCCATGTTGTACCCAATCTTTTTATATCGAAGAATGATTTTACGAAATTGGGTGCTGAAGTCATTTCGGTTATATATTTTTCTGATTTTTTATACTAAGTCACCATAAAATTCGGGTTCCGATAGACCTTGTTGCAGAAGAGATTTAAGTCCAATATTGAATTTTGAAATTAAATCAGAATGGCGTCTATAAAATTTTTGAAAAGACTTTGCGTAGTTTATGGTACCGATAACCCTGATTAAGGAGTTTAGCCGTTAATAATTTATTACGAGTGTTGAAGTCAGTTTCATGACTACACACTCTAGCAAATCGAATTAATTGCGAAATATAAACGCCATAGGATGGCGCACGAGGAATATCACCATCCAAAAAAGGAAAATTTACAATCTCAAAATCAAAGTCATCGCGTTTATCATACATTTTGCACGAATCAACCCCATGTGGAGCGCTGTGGTGCAGTAGTAAAGTATCGGCCTCGGGATCGAGAGGTACCGGGTTCGAATCCCACGAGCGGCAAGTGTTGTTTCCTTGAGCAAGAGACTTTGTCCACATTGCTTAGTACTGGTTCTACCCAGGAAAAGAGGGCCACATGGAAGATTAGTACTAGTTTACTAAATGTGTTACCCTCTATAAATAAGGTCGATTATTATTATTATTATTATTATTATTATTATTATTATTATCTACAATGGAATTTGCTTTATTTAACTGAAGTTCTGGGAGGTAAATCTGACTGATCAAACCATCGAAATAGGTATTATCAATACATGTATTTAATAAATCATCTAAATATCTAGAAGTGGAGCTAAAAGCTTCAATAATTTCAGATTGGTTATCAATGGAAAGCGACAACATGAATAAAAATCAAAAATGAGTTCCTTTAAGAGCAATGAAAACATTCATAAGAAAGAAGATGGGTCATACTACGTAGTTTCGGCTAATAAAGCCTCATCAGTGACCCTGTAATGATCCGGCAAAGAAAGCCAGAGGAAACATACTGCAATTTTGCGAATTTCGAATAGGCATTCGATTCAAAGACTGATATAAATCGAAATCGGGTCCAAATAATTAAAAATCTGTCTAGAATAGGAGTCTAAACATAACAATACAAGAACAGATCAGCCACAAGAGGTGCGCAATTCGTACCCATCGGAATACCCACAATTTGTCTAAATAACTTAGTACCGAATCTAATATAAATATTGTCAAGTAGAATGGTGAGGGCATCATACACTTTCTGACATGACCAAAGTGTATAATTCTTGTGCTCTTTAGAAGTGAAAAATGCATTTCTGACATTACATGCAAGATAGAGAGAATCTTCTCTGTGAAAAGCCCACTCAATTAAATCATTAAGCTTTTCTTTTATAAGATTATGAGGAAGTGTAGTGTAAAGAGTGGAAAAATCGTAAGTAGACAGACTTGAAGCACGAAAATTTCTGGATTTCAATTTATTTAAAACCTTATTCGAATTTTTTATAGACCAAAACAGATTTTTGCCTGATGTTTCAAAGACTTTATCACAATATTTAATCACATGCGTTTTGATAGCAGTAAGACAGGAAGTTAATAATTTAGAATGTTCAGTGGTAGTGCAAGAGCTAGAATTTGCAATAAACCGTGCTTTGTAAGGTCTTTTATGAAGTTTTGGTAACCAGTATAGCGTAGGAAGCTTGTCTTGGCAGGAGTACCACCAAGCTCCTGCTTAAGCGTGTTAACATAGTGGAGCCGTCACACAACGACGACGTTGTTAGCGGCCTTGTCTGCAGGGGCCAAAACAAACTTCTTATGAAATTCTTGAATACCTAGTTTAAGATGACGAAAAGACGTCTTGGGCTTAAGAGGTAATAAGTTAGTATTTTGAGAATAGAAAGAAATGCGTTTATTCACTAGTTTTAAAATGCTAAGTTTCCAGTCCTTTAGGGCTTTATGCTCAACATACTCTCGCTTACACCATCGATTACCGAATTCATTCAAGGAAGCAGCGATTTCATCTCTATATTTACTGAAATCAATTTTAGAAGGAAACCGATATTTCGGTCCTTTAGAAATTATATTCCTTATCCTAGAATCAGGAATAATTTTCAAATTTCCAGTAATTACATGACCAGCAGCAGGATAGCAATACACTGAGTTTTTACAATCACATGAATCAGGAGTATTAGTATCAATATCAAGATCTAAAACAAGTTTATTGAAATTAAAAAATGATAGATCTAACAGACTTGTTATATTTATAGCAAATTATAGGTGTTTCAGTATTTTGAAAATAAGCAGGAATGGAAAAAGCACCGATCTCTCACGGAAGATACTGGGCAAATCTATAAAATCCATACCCTTATTAATGAAGGATATTTTGAAGAAATGGCGTTTATGATTAATTTCAGAATCAATGTAAGGACGGAGAGTATGCTGAGTATAGCCTCTAGTTAAGAGAGCCGCATCATATAACTGATGAGAACTATCGTAGAATTTATTCGCCTCGGTGTCCAGAAGACGTAAACCAGAAACGGGTAATGAACTTAAAAATGAAAGCATAGAGTGGCGTCCATGATTTAATAATATAATTGACAGTCACTTCAGTCTAGTATTGTTTCGTTTAAACGCACGTGATTTACGTTTAAAGTTACCATTTTTCCTGGTGCCGTGAGATCTAGTTCTGCGTTTTCGACATTCCAGGAGCGAGAAAATATCAAAGTCCGGCATTCTGGAAATATTACCCTCATGATAAATGTTGTCATTAAATCCCAGTGGAAGCGGTCTGTAAAAATTTAATCCATTTCAATTCAGCCTCATGTCTTTTGATTAGTTTGAATCTAGATGTAGAATTTGCATCGTAATAAAGCTTTTCCACTGGTTGTATAACAATGTTTTTTACAGAATGACCTGTACGTCGAAAGTGACGGCACAAGAAAGTGTCAGTTTTCTTAGGCTGCTCATTCTACGATAATGCTCGTTCAATCTAGTTTTAAGCATGCGGTTAGTTTACATCTATCTATAATACAGTTTGCAGCACGTCATGTAATTAGATAAATTAAATCTGTAGACTGTCATGTCAAATCAGACATGTTAACTACAGAGAAGCGTCTACCGTTTACAGATGAAGTAACGGTAGACGCAGTGCTTAAATGCGAACAACATCTGCACCTCTTGGCATTGCACTTAGAAATACTAGGATACATTCCACTTCTTTTCCACCGATTAGTATATTTTCGAAGGATGGGCGATTTGAGAGGAGATAGTCTTATACGAAGACTACTCCCAAAACATTGGTATTGCCTGCTCCATTGAGATTAACTGAAGTTACAGAAGACAAATTTAAGGGTCTAACCAATACCGAAGGCAACATAGTATTAAAGGTCTTAATAGAATGGGGAATCCGTACAGAAGAAGCAGAGTGTAACCTAAAGGGTGATATTGATATTTTAAATGTATTTGTGATACTCATGTGGGTTAAGAAGGTTTTGATACCGTCAAAACTAAAGCGATCTTCATACCGGTCATTATGTAAAACAGCATATAAAATTACTGAAAATAATTCCTTCGAATAGAAGGAAGGTACAACAAAAGCCCACAAAACATCTAAGTCTACTTAAAGTCCAGGGATGTCAAACAAGCAGTTGTTATACAACGAGGAACGAACATCGGTTTAATAATGACCTTCAACAGGTATCTAAAGGATGTCAATTGATGGAACAGTGAAAAGCAATTGCATAAGCAATCCCTGAGGATTGGAAAAATAAGAGCATTAAATGTATGTACGGGGAGACCTTTTACAGCCGCCACACGGCACAAACAAAACAACCCTGATATGCAAAGTACAAGTAAAACAAAGATCAGGAATCGATACAATTAACTTACTCCACCCACCAAAGACACCAAAGGGAAAGAAACGCAAACATTAAGCGACAAGACCATAATGGAAACCTAAACAAAGGAAGGCCATAAGGACAGTTACTTTCCCACAAAATGGCCATATGGCCATCCAAAATAAAACGACACAAGTGATACACACAGTAAGTAACAAACAACACCATAAATAAACCGCCACAGAAGAACCGCCTTGGAACGGTCAGTGGAAAGATTTCCACTGGGGGGCTTAAATCGATTTTACGTGGCCACAATCCTCGCCCTTACTTCCGTCGCGATTTAGACAAATAATTTGTTCAGTCCGCATGAAGGCCTCCTAACTCATCAGTGCAACATCTCCGTGAACACAAAAAATCAAAGAACAACAGAGGTGAGACAACGGTGAGGACTCGACAGCAAGAAACCACTGAAATGCTGGAGCAAAAGAAAACCAACAGTTAGACTCCGATGGGCCCGACCAGAGACAGAGCATCAGGCACCAACCAACATTACCTTGAATTAGATCTAATTCTCAATAAGCCTTTACGTTGGAGCCGTCATAGAATCTGAGGCCTGACCCACCGGCGTGCAATTAAAGAGGGAAGCAAAGTTGCCAACCGTGATTGGGTTAACTACCATGCATGCAGTCTGTCGTATAACATCCATGTTGTACCCAATCATTTATATATCGAAGAATGATTTTACGAAATTGGGTGCTGAAGTCATTGCGGTTATATATTTTTCTGAATTTATATACTAAGTCACCATAAAATTCGGGTTCCGATAGACCTTGTTGCAGAAGAGATTTAAGTCCAATATTGAATTTTGAAATTAAATCAGAATGGCGTCTATAAAATTTTTGAAAAGGCTTTGTGTAGTTTATGGTACCGATAACCCTGATTAAGGAGTTTAGCCGTTAATAATTTATTACGAGTGTTGAAGTCAGTTACATGACTACACACTCTAGCAAATCGAATAAATTGCGAAATATAAACGCCATAGGATGGCGCACGAGGAATATCACCATCCAAAAAAGGAAAATTTACAATCTCAAAATCAAAGTCATCGCGTTTATCATAAATTTTGCACGAATCAACCCCATCTACAATAGATAGATGTAAATCCAAAAACGGGGCCTCGGTATCAGAAGAATTTGCTTTATTTAACTGAGGTTCTGGGAGGTAAATCTGACTGATCAAACCATCGAAAAAGGTATTATCAATATTTAATAAATCATCTAAATATCTAGAAGTGGAGCTAAAAGCTTCAATAATTTCAGATTGGTTATCAATGGAAAGCGACAACATGAAAGCTCTTTCATAACAATACAAGAACAGATCAGCCACAAGAGGTGTGCAATTCGTACCCATCGGAATACCAACAATTTGTCTAAATAACTAAGTACCGAATCTAATATAAAAATTGTCAAGTAGAAAGGTGAGGGCATCACACACTTTCTGACATGACCAAAGTGTATAATTCTTATGCTCTTAAGAAGTGAAAAATGCATTTCTGACATTACATGCAAGATAGAGAGAATCTTCTCTCTAAGATTATGAGGAAGTGTAGTGTAAAGAGTGGAAAAATCGTAAGTAGACAGACTTGAAGCACGAAAATGTCTGGATTTCAATTTATTTAAAGTAGAAGTAAAACAAAGATCAGGAATTGATACAATTAACTTACTCCACCCATACAAGACACCAAAGGGAAAGAAATACAAACATTAAGCGACAAGACCATAATGGAAACCTAAACAAAGGAAGGCCATAAGGACAGTAACTTTCCCACAAAATGGCCATATGGCCATCCAAAATAAAAAGACAAAAGTGATACACACAGTAAGTAACAAACAACAACATAAATAAATCGCCACAGAAGAGCCGCCTTGGAACGGTCAGTGGAAGATTGCGGACTGAACAAATTATTTGTCTAAATCGCGACGGAAGTAAGGGCGAGGATTGTGGCCACGTAAAATCGATTTAAGCCCCCCAGTGGAAATCTTCCACTGACCGTTTAGAAGCCTCCGTGGTGCAGTGGTTACGCTACTCGCCTTGTAAACCAGGGGTCGCAGGATCGATCCCGGGCGTCTCCAGACTTTCGGATGAGTCTTTAAACCGAGGTCCCGTCTCCGTATGACCTTAGCTGTTGGTGGGACGTAAAACTCAAATACTCACTCCACTGACTGACCGTTCCAAGGCGGCTCTTCTGTGGCGATTTATTTATGTTGTTGTTTGTTACTTACTGTGTGTATCACTTGTGTCTTTTAATTTTGGATGGCCATATGGCCATTTTGTGGGAAAGTAACTGTCCATATGGCCTTCCTTTGTTTAGGTTTCCATTATGGTCTGGTCGCTTAATGTTTGTATTTCGTTCCCTTTGGTGTCTTTTATGGATGGAGTAAGTTAATTGTATCAATTCCTGATCTTTGTTTTACTTCTACTTTCCACTGGGGGGGGCTTTAATCGATTTTACGTGGCCACAATCCTCGCCCTTACTTCCGTCGCGATTTAGACAAATAATTTGTTCAATCCGCATGAAGGCCTCCTAACCTCATTCGAATTTTTTATAGACCAAAACAGATTTCTTCCTGATCTTTCAAAGACTTTATCACAATATTTGATTACATGCGTTTTAATAGCAGTAAGACAGGAAGTTAATAATTTGGGAAGTTCAGTGGTAGTGCAAGAGCTAGAATTTGCAATAAACCGTGCTTTGTAAGGTTTTTTATGAAGTTTTGGTAACCAGTATACCGTAGGAAGCTGAAGCCTCCGTGGTGCAGTGGTTACGCTACTCGCCTTGTAAACCAGGGGTCGCAGGATCGATCCCGGGCTTCTCCAGACTTTCGGAAGAGTCTTTAAACCGAGGTCCCGTCTCCGTATGACCTTAGCTGTTGGTGGGACGTAAAACTCAAAAACACTCACTCACCGTAGGAAGCTTGTCTTGGCCTTCGTTAACACACACAGCAAACTTGGTGGCTGAAAGACAAACATGTTTATCTACTATAGCTCTCTCTTTAGTTAAAGGCTGAAGTTCATAGGCCTTAGTAC